>JAHRHZ010000145.1:22131413-22158956 GCA_024137785.1 Ginglymostoma cirratum | reverse complement strand
GAGGCGAAGGAATTGGGAATAGGGGATGGCATTTTTGCAGGAGGGTGGGTGGGAGGAGGTGTATTCCAGGTAGCTGTGGGAGTCAGTGGGCTTGAAATGGACATCTGTCTCTAGGTGGTTGCCCGAGATGGAGACAGAGAGGTCTAGGAAGGAGAGAGAGGTATCAGAGATGGTCCAGGTGAACTTAAGGTTGGGGTGGAAGGTGTTTGTAAAGTGGATGAACTGTTCAAGCTCCTCGTGGGAGCACAAGGCAATGCCGATACAGTGATCGATGTGACTGAGGAAGAGGTGGGACATAGGGCCAGTGTTGCTTCAGAAGACGGATTGTTCCAGGTATCCTACAAAGAGGCAGGCATAGCTTGGGCCCATGCGGGTACCCATGGCACCCCCCCCCCCTCCTTGTCTGTAAGAAGTGGAAGGAATTGAAGGAGAAGTTGTTAAGGTTGAGGACGAGTTCAGCTTAGCGAACAAGTGGAGGGGGATTGATCGGGCCTGCGGAACAGGAAGAAGTGGAGGGCCTTTAGGCCATCTGCATGCGGAATGCAAGTATATAGGGACTGGATGTCCACGGTGAAGATGAGGTGTTGGGGACCAGGGAATCGGAAGTTTTGGAGAAGATGGAGGGCATGGGTGGTGTTATGGACGTAGGTGGGGAGTTCCTGGACCGGGGGAGAAAATGGAGTCGAGATGTGTTGTGTTTCAACTTGTGTACAAATAAATTTAGAATGTACTCTAGAATAGAACCACTTGTAACCCAGTGACTGTCTGTACTTTCTTGCAATGGACTTCCATAAGTGTCATTACGCATGCTCATTGTTTTCCCCCACTTCACGTGTGCCCTAGATAACAAGCATGGGGCTGGATGAACACAGCAGGTCAAGCAGCATCATAGGAGCAGGAAAACTTGACGTTTCGGGCTTAGACCCTTCATCAGAAATGGGGGAGGGGAAGAGGGTTCTGAAATAAATAGGGAGAGAGGCGGATAGAGGATGGATAGAGGAGAGGATAGGTGGAGAGGAGGCAGACAAGTCGAAGAGGCGGGGATGGAGCCAGTAAAAGTGAGTGTAGGTAGGGGGGTAGGGAGGAGATAGGTCAGTCCAGGGAGGACGGACAGGTCAAGGGGGCGGGATGATGTTAGTAGGTAGGGGATGGGGGTGTGGCTTGAGGTGAGAGGAAAAACAGGTTAGGGAGGTGGAGATGAGCTGGGCTGGTTTTGGGATGCGGTTGGGGGAGGGGAGATTTTGAAGCTTGTGAAATCTCCCACAGCTAAAAACTCTCTGTCTCCATCTCGGGTAACCACCTAGAAACCGATGTCCATTTCAAGCCCACTGACTCCCACAGCTAAAAATCTCCTCTATCCATCCTCTATCCGCCTCCCCCTCTCTCCCTATTTATTTCAGAACCCTCTTCCCCTCCCCCATTTCTGATGAAGGGTCTAGGCCCGAAACGTCAAGTTTTCCTGCTCCTATGATGCTGCTTGACCTGCTGTGTTCATCCAGCCCCATGCTTGTTATCTCGGATTCTCCAGCATCTGCAGTACCTTTTATCTCTTCACGTGTGCACTGTTGTGCTAGTCTGTCTGTATCTACAGATGGACCCACCTTTCAATGCTCATTGCATATTATACCAGCCTGCTTGCATGTGCTCAACGTTATAATATTCTGCGTGTGCCTGTGAATGTACCTGTGTGTTAGCGTATTTATATACCAGTTATGTTGTGTAAAACTCGTGTGCACTTATATGTGGCGCAGGACTGCGTATATTCAGTGTAATACCAGTATACTCATATGTACTTGATGATGTGCAATTTTGCTGCGTATATCCAACAGACCAGTTTGCCTGTGTGCATTCAGTTCATAGAATACTTAACAGTGTGGAAACAGGTCCTTCGGCCCAACAAGTCCACACCGACTCTTAGAGTATCTCACCCAGACCCACCCCCTATAACCCACATCATCTACACATCCCTGAACACTACGGGCAATCCACCTAGTCTGCACATCTTTTGGACAATGGGAGGAAACCCACGCAGACACGGGGAGAATGTGCAAACTCCACACAGACAGTCGCCCGAGGCTGGAATCGAACCCGAGTCCCTGGCTGTGTTTCTTGTGTTTCTCCGTGTAAACTGCATGGCGTGTGTCTTGAGTGAATACCAGAATATATAAAATCTTACCTTTGGAAATACCCAATAGTTTGATTCCTTCCTTTTTTTTGTCAATGCATGACATAATATGCAATTCTAATTGCAGTGTGAGCCCCGGAAGTTGGCGCCGAGTTAGAATTCCAAGTGATTTAACCTTGCGTGGTGTAAATAAAAGGAAAATAGAGAGTGGTGAGTTGCTAACGACCAAAATGTATCAACAACTGGAACCAGCCTTAGAATACCATGTTCATTGACCATCCGTTCTGGAATCGAGCTGAACCTTAATGACTTAGTAACCTCGCTGAACCGAGTGGGGGTGGGGTAGCTTGATGTGTCTCTTCAGGCTTTCTTTGTATGCTCCGTGGTACCGCTGTGATGGAGTATGTTTCCGTGAAGGGGGCGCTGCTGCCTTTCAATGAAATGCCTTTTAATAGATCTCGATTTCACTTCGAATTTCAGGGCTCATATCTGCACATTCTACTCGGCAATAGACAGTCAGGCGCGCCTGGCGGGCTTTAACTATAAAACTGTGACCATAATAGGGCTGCTTCGGGGAATGTCACCAGGGACAGGGTTCCGATCGGTGCATGATTTGTGCTCTTGGTCTTTGTTCTTGGATCTTGAATTCATTGCAGCTGCAGCCTAGGCAGCTTCAGACAATTCGGCGAGAAGGAGAATGAGTGGATTTCCGACCCTCATTCCAGTTCAGACTTCTATTAAATTCCAAACTGTAATCAGTCAGCATTTTGTGTGCGTGTGTGTATATATATATATACGTATGTGCATTTATATTTGCATGGCTTTATTACACGGAATTCATGGTGTATGTTTTAAATGGCCGGTTTACTAAGTAGCAAACGCAAACAAAAAAGTTTAAAACCATGGTCATTAACAGAAATTCAGAACCCAATCGGGGTTGGTCGACGCAGAATGTAAATAAATTAATGTCTAACAAAATATGAATGACATCAATAATGCGGTAATGGCTCGAAGCTGAACTTGAAAGTCGAACTCCTCCGTCAGGGCAAGGCTCGTTTATTGGTATTCATTGGGAGCTGGTGCTGTCAGTGGGGTCGGACTGGGCGCCACTCAAGGCAGCAGGCAATCCTTCTCTCTGGTCTTTGTAAAGGACGATTGGAATAAGACGGAAGACCGAAATACACATCTTGAAAAAAACACAATTTACTTGGGTATTAAACCTGAAAATGTACTCAAATGTACAGCATGGCGATAAGATATTAATCTAGGCATCCTGCTGAGGTTTCCAAGCTGAACCGTATAAATTCTGAGAAATGACTTCATGTAGTAGTAACATCGAATTTGCACCAAACAGTTCGTTGCTCTTTGAGTACTCCATCCTCTTTCCACCCGACTTCTTATTTTTCCGGCCAGTGGAAACATCCTGGAAGTTTAATCATATTCCTTTTATCTTGCCCTCTTTCTACATATACAAGATGAGACCGGGGATAACATTTATATATACACTGTACTGCCTTTATGTAAAAAATGATTGGCGACGACTGTCATTGGCAGAGAATTGTGACGCGATGACCTAAGACACAGCTATCCAGAGAGAGGAATATGTTTTTTTCTGATGAAGGGTCTAGGCCCGAAACGTCAAGTTTTCCTGCTCCTATGATGCTGCTTGACCTGCTGTGTTCATCCAGCCCCACGCTTGTTATCTTAGAGGAATATGTTTTACCGCTTTCAGAGCTCTGATGTTTGTACTTTTACGTTCTATCTTTCTCATTTTTTCCAATTAGTGCAAATGCGCGCAGAGATTAGGTGGGACATCAGGATAGGTTCAACTCTTAGTTCTTCAGATGTTCTCAGGAGGCGTGTAGGTCATTCTTCCACATGTATGTGGCATTAGCCAGTAATCTCGGAGGCAAGAAATGCACAGGATAATGCCTTATATTCCAGAATAGACAGGCCGTTTGTATTCGCATCCAGTCAGACTCTAGGATACGTATACAATGGAACACAGTCTGTAAATCGGCTTAGGCCTCTTGTGGTGCAGTGGTAGTGTCCCTACCCCGGCCTGGCAGGTCCGGGTTTAAGTCCCACCTCCTCTAGAGATGTATACGAATATCTCTGAACAGGTTGATTGGAAAAAAAAGGTAAAATGTATCTTGGAACAGTACAGCCTAGTATTGTGAGATAATAAGGTGTAGAGTTGGATGAACACAGCAGGCCAAGCGGCATCAGAGGAGCAGGAAAGCTGACGTTTCGGGCCTTGACCCTCCTTCAGAAATGGGGGAGGGGAAGGGGCCCGTTCCCCTCTCCCATTTCTGAAGAAGGGTCTAGGCCCGAAACGTCAGCTTTCCTGCTCCTCTGGTGTTGCTTGGCCTGCTGTGTTCATCCAACTCTACACCTTGTTATCTCAGATTGTCCAGCATCTGCAGTTCGTACTGTCTCTGAAACAGCCTAGTATTGTGTGTGATTTCAATGGAGAAATATAGTAGACTGGCCAACACCAGTTCTCTTAGTGATCTACTGTGGGTGGGAATACATGCACGTGGGTCAGTGGGGAATCATCTCAGAATGTATGGATCTAGTTAATGGCTCCAATGTGATAGATAGAATGCACAGGAAATAAGTCGGGAATCTGTTTTAATGTGGGACTAGAAAACACCAATAACGCACCACGAAAGAGCAAAATCAGAAATGAAAAATCAATACATTTGTACAAAACGGTGGAGAAAGTTGTTAATGAGGCAATTGATTCATTGAGACTTTTTGAAATGGAGTTTTGTGGAGAAGTAGTAATTAAGGATAATAAAATTATATTGTTTTATTTAAGATCGTATCACTGCAAAAAATCCAGAAACTACCATTCAATGAGCCACTTGTGGATTTGCCACAACCAACCGCTTCCATGAACGGCCCACAAACTGTAGCTGAAAGGAATGGCCAATCAAATGTCACATTTTGGATGGAGTTGGCTTGATGATGCTTATTCTTTTATCCGCCATCAAGCCAAAAGGCATCAATTTGATCGAACCTCAGAAGTAACATTTAATAGCGCCGAAGGAGACCATTCGATTCTTAAACGCTGTGTCATTGGGGGCGCTTTTATTTTACTGCGGTCATCAGGGCCTCAGAACCATTTCCTAAATAATGGGTTTTCCATAACGTCGAACGATGAGTATATGAAACATGGACCTACCTGGCAGAGATGAGAGGGCGGTCAATAGCACAGAGCTAAAGAGACGCAGTTGACACCAGAAGATGGATGGGTTTAGGCCCTATCCCTGCCACAGTTAATCTAAGAGAGCAAGTAGGTGTACTATGCTACTGACAATAGGTTGATTCAAGCCCTGATAAAACATGAGGTGATTTCTCTCGATGATAAGGGACTACATCCATGTACAAAATTCCTTTGATCATGCTAAGGATGTATTGTGGTTGTGCATTATTAAATTCTACAAAAGATATAGCTTCAAATTTTGGCTGTTTCTTCTCCTGTTATCTCTATGCGTAACCAACAACATAGCAATAACCCAGATCATGTAAATACGCTTCAAGCATTGGCGAAAACAAAAGCGTGTACAGCTTGGCCTAACTTCCTAATTTTTCAGAATCGATTGCATTTTTCATTCCTACAAATGATGGTGGTGCCACGATGAAATCGAGATATATTTGTCAAGAAAGTTGTTTCCAACTTGTTTGGTGTGCCATTAACGATCATGGGTACCAAGAGAACTGAGGCTAATGGTGGGATTGCAGATCTTCCTGCTTTAACCGGAATACACTCATAATAAATCAATTTGAAGTGAGTTGCAGTCAATGACTATCAATATTTGGCTAATCCTTCATTGCATATTTATGATGGATGTCGGACTCCTTGAAGTAAGTTCGCCAGGAGGGAGCCTCAACATCCTTAACAAGAGATTTTCTTCTGTGTAAATGTCTATTTAAGAAATAATGTGCAACGTTTGATTTCCCATTCCTTTAGTAAAGACTACGTTTGAAAACTGGAGTGAGTTAATGTACAGGAGCCTAACTTCTGAAACTGATAACATCAGAAATGTGAAGACGTATTAAGTGAAGTCATCTTCAGGTAAAATGGGTTTTTCTTATTAATACTTGTTATTAATTGAATATTATTTCACATTCGTCTCCCTTCTTATTTAGCAACTGTGTGAGAACGCTCCCACAGTCGACCCGTGAGAATGAAGTAATACAGAGAAAAGTGTAGGAAGGGATATAATTAGCAAAATATAAATCAGACTCTTCTCTATGATATTAATACATTCATGTGAGGTACGCCTTTCATTGGCTTGCAGTGCTAAAACATGCACATAATCCAGCCAATTTGATGTTACCTGGGAACGGCTGCCACCCCGAAGATCCTCCCCATCATCCTGGACCCTATTACTCATGTGACACGGCGTCTGTTTGGACAAAGCGGGCGCGGTGGAAGCGGTTTCGCACTACTCAGGCTATCAGAAGAGAAACAAGACACAAGCTGGAGCATCACACTGTCATCCCCCACCCCACCCTCCTCCCCACCCCACCCCACCCAACCGTTGTCGGCTCCTTGGCTCAAACGGCATCACCAGAAGGAGCTCGAGCATGCCGCTGGCTTAACTTGTGATCAACTTTTCGGCTTTAGCGGGGAAATTGGACTGAAGAAGCAATGATCACTTCAGCTTGGCCAAAGTGTGCAAGTCAATACAAGTGCTCGGGTGCCTGGGGCTGACTCATTGAGATCTATGTCCATGTACTTACACTCATATACTCCCCTATTGTTTAATCCTTTTTAATGGCTACGGCTGTTGTCAGCACACGAAAAGATGCCTGTCATGAAAGGGTTGCTTGCGCCTCAGAACACCTTTTTGGATACAATAGCAACACGATTCGACGGAACTCGTAAGTGAACTACATCGATGTATGTCTTTGCGCAGAAACCGGGTGAGTTTAGGTGTGGGAGGAAGGAAGGGATGTTTCCTGTATCAGTTCGGGAAGATTATTATTTAATCAGAGGAAATTTTAAGTCTTTATAGTAAAAGCGAAAACTTTGCCTGTCAGTGCCGCGGCTTCGGTAAAGACAGATGGAGCACACTCGAACGCATAGACAGTGTTGTAGTTGTAAGAACACACTTTCACTCCAACTTAGTGAAATCGTAAACTGAGTATACACCTTCTCTGCAGCCGAGGACATAGGGGGTGTCTGCTATCTTAATTACAATGTTCAGTCCGATCTACCGCCTGCTACTGAAAGGGAAAATGTATTGTAACGGCTTCTTGTTACGTGATTATCGACCAGCTGTGATATGACATGTACAGTGCTGTAAAACGACCCCGTTACATTAAGGCAGCAATTGTACATTGGAGTCCTCAGTGCTCCAGGATCTCCCAGAGCGACCGAGCACGATTCACTCCGACAGCTCAAAATAAATTGCTTGGCTGAACACTGAGACACTTTAGAAATCACCCAGCCCATTCCTCTCTTTTCGAATTGTTCAATAATATAACAGCGGCAGTTCCCAATGTTACATTTCCCTATGGGAGCGCTGCAGCTGGTTTTCTTGTTTCAGCACCATGGTCAGAGACAATGGGGCTGCCGAAACAAGCAGCAAGGAAGCTGACCAGAAATGAAAGGTAGGCAGTGTTCCCGGTGAGCGATAGTCCTTGCGCCCGCCTCCGCTCAATAAAGGAACTAGATAAGTTCAAATAGTGTTTTTTTAAATTCAGTTTGCGGATAATGCATTCCCTGTGAAAAATATCAAACTTCAAACAATTGTCCGATTATTTAAATTCACTCTTGAGGAAGAGTTTATGGTCTCCCTTTCAGATTACTCAATTTAAATGTTGTAAGAACCGTGAATGCTCTGAGATTACAACCACCAGAGTGCAGAATATGGGCTTCAGATAGTTGTGAGTAGCTGTGTGTGTTAAATGATCCCGACTCAAAAGACTCATAGTTTGATAGAAGGTTTGGAAATCTCTCTTCTTTATACTTTCCGGTGTTTAATTCATTCAGAGCCAGAGTACTTGTGACGATGAAATACCATGCTTTTGTTTTAAATGTGCAGACAGTCTTTAGGTCCACTCTGTTGGGGAGACAACTGAGACCTGGCAAAATAATTCAAAAAACTGCACATGGGTGCTTTAAGAAACATAATGACCAGTTATTTTTCCATTGTCTACTACAGCCATTAAATGATAGATGCCTAATGTAGGGAAAGCTGGATATTACTGACATATTGAAAGTTAATAAATGCAAAATAACACCATTTGAGCAGCAGTAGATGGATGGAGTGAGGGGGAGAGAAACTCTGTGCATATTAGCATCCATTTTTTGGATGGGACAATTGCCCTTGTACCACCAAATTGGCATCCACACTGGTTGTGCATACAATAGTGGTTGAATTGCACCTTATTAGTGAGAGAGCACATTGCAATGAACACCTCATTTGAAGCATACAGTCTAGATAGGTCATGGCACTGTCTATTGTGGCAATGCTGAGTTAATACTAGCAGTGCAATTTTGGAGCTGAGCACTCCAACTGACAACCTCTTGTCAACTCACACTGTTGAATATGTGTTCAGCAATTGGAAGAACTCCCGCACACACACACACCTACACCCCATTAAATGTTACACAATGGGATCACCATTGCAGATCAGTTGTTGATTGATTTCTTCTGCTGCTACGATTCTACAAGTGTTTAGTGCTTTCTACCATTGTTTAAATTGCAAAAATATATATGGATTGGTTTAGTAACTGCTAAAAGAGTCTTAGGTGACTTCAAGGCTTACGCACAAACCAAAACCAATTACCTTTCAACACTAGTAAGAATCCTCCTCGGAATACAGCATGATGTGGGGGTATAAACAGAGGCTGTGAAGTGCAAGACGTATTGTTAGAAGAGGGAGGAAAGCTTTAGCTGGAGGCCAAAAGCACGCAAGGTGTTCAAGCAGCAATTCTCCACCTGAGTCCCACTGTGGAATAATGTGTGAGACATTCGTATGTCAACAGGAATGTCCTATCGGAAATCTGCTGCTTGCTACAGCCACAGCTGCATCTTCAGAGCAAGGCAAGGACTGCATTGCCAGTGTCTGTGAAGGTGACCATAATCAATGATTTTGTTTTGTTGCTTTTTTAAAAAAAATAATTTGGAGGTATTGTAACATTTCAGAGTTTGCTGTTGATTGCTGTATAAGGCAGGTCACTATAACTCTCTTTTTTTTAAGATAAACTCCCTAACTACATTAGATTTCTTTTGATACAGGAAAGCAGGTGGAGCATGTGCAAGACTTCAATTGGCATAGAGGCTTTCGTATGATGCTGACTATTTATCATTTCATGAGTGCTTTATGTTAACTCTACCCTTTACCAGAGACAAAAGGGATTTTCTCAATGTACAGTTGGTGGGTGGCAAATCAGAAGGTCAGTTATTAGTATCCAGCAAGATGTCACACAGTGGCAGTAGGTGGTATCAGTTATATTCCAGCTACCAAGGCAAAATAAGGTTAGTTTCTGGGCAACAAGGCCTGATGACATGACTGTGAGAAGCTGATGGAGCCACTGCCAGCCCTCAGTAATCTTAGTTATCTGGGAGAGAACAGATTGCTAGCTTGCTGCAACACCATGTGAGCTATTTTGCAGATGATCCTCAACCATTATGGCAACAATCTGAGGCTGGAGGCTAAGCTTATATATGACTGTAATCCCAGTTTTCACTGCAACACCCTCATATTGTATGCCTGTTGCTTGTGCTTCAAGGGAAACTGTGACACTTGCTATTGGAGATTTCATCAATGTACTATTGGAATTGGAAACTACTTGCACAGTGAAAGGGTTGAAGTACTGGTTCTGAACAAAGCTCTGTACCAAGCAGGTACTGGACGCAATGATTTTTTGAGATTGATCACAAGCTTTCCAGAATGCTTTCCAATGTATTGAACATCTCAGTGTGCATTCCCATTAGCATTCTTCTGTTGGCTTATGCATCAATATCCTCAACTGAGTTCTCTGTAGCAGAACCTTTGCGTTCTTGGTGATCTGGCATCTGTACTTTCCTTAGTCCCTGCTCTGACTGCATATACTTGTAGATATTTTTCTTATCAACCTGTTCAGAAATGTTGATGCAAACCTTTGGAGCATGTGGGACTTCAACATGGGCTCCCTGGCCCAGAGGTAGGGATAGTACCACTGAACCACAAGCACATTTATGCATATTACTTGTGCCATGTATCTCACCACATGCAGATCACCCTTCAGTTTTGTACTCAAAGATACACAAAATGTCAATATCTGAGCTGATAGATGCCAGTGTGCAATCATTTGACAGGGCGGTGTCATTATCACTACTTCTCCTTTTGTACCTAATCAGGCTATAGCTCTTGAGTATATGACGCTGAAAAAGCCCAGATTAAGAGTCAGTTGCAAGAAGTAAAGAAAGTAACAGATGCTTACTTACATTACCAATGACTTGTAAATTAGAAGCATGTGTAATAAAGAGAGAAAGTTGGATATGAGAAGAAGAATTAGATGTCAAGATATAATGTTTAACCTCACCACTGGCTACGGTCTCAGTTTTCCATTAATGGTCAGCACTGTTTCCTGTATGGGAGTTAGGAACTATGAATGTCCTTCTCTGGTTTGTTGATGCTGTCTCCATTCATATATCACCTTGGTCTGCAAGTGATATGACTGTCATGGTAGAATAACTGTCGGGGTGTGTAATCTGTGAGATGTGTAATGTGAGTATTGCCATAGTGCTAGGTGTAAGAATTCTGTGTAAGATTAAAGGCATATGAAAGTCAGGTATGAGATTTAATTGGTATATTTGTTGATAGGTCAGTGATGGGGATATGGCAATTTAAGCAGTGCCAAATGCTCCAGATGCAGTTAGTAGAGAGAACATAGTATGTGAAGATGCATTTATTGACCACTTACATGAACATGTGAGGTTACAGAACTTCTTGTTTTACTGCATCTAGGTCCTCAGGGCTTGACTTGCATGGCAACTTGCTCCCACTGCTTTGGCCATTTTTCAACAGAACCATCTAAATCCTTAAATTTTTCAGGATTTTAAAAAATATTTCTCTCTCTTTCACAGTCCAATCTTTTCACCCTCACTTTGGCATAGAATTTACTTACCTGACCCACCAGTCAAAGTGGGTCAGAAGATCCCAAAACATTTGGAACTCACTCGGGTTGTGGATGAGTTTGTTGACTTACTTGCTGAGCTGGCTCATTATTGCTCAGACATTTCATCACCATGCTCGGTGACATCATCAGTGGAGCCTCCAATGAAGCAATGTTATTCTACTCCACTTGGATGGAATTTATACTGTCTGGTCCGTTATGGTGAGTACTGTCATTTCCAGATTTGATCTGTATGAGTTTGTACATGGGCTCCAATTCTATATGTTTGTTGATTGAAGTATGGGTGGAGAACCATGCCTCTAGGAATTCCTGTGCATGTCTATGTTTGGCTTGGGCCACTATGGTTACCTTGTCCCAGTTAAATTGATGGTCTGAATGTACCAACACTAAGGAGAATTTGTCGTGCCATTTTGCTGCAAGCTGATGTTTATGTATTCTGGTGGCTAGTTTCCTGCCTGTCAGTCCAATGTAATGTTTGTGGCAGTCATTGCATGGTATTTTGTAAACCATGTTCATTCTGCTTGTTGTGGGAATAGGGTCTTTAATCCTTGTAAGTGTAACCGTAAAAGTAACCATAGTAGCCCAAGCCAAACATAGACGCGCACGGGAATTCCGTGAGACTTGGTTCTCCACCCATACTTCAATCAACAAGCATATAAAATTGGACCCCATATACAAATCCATACAGATCAAAACTGGAAATGACACTACTCACTATAACGGAGCAGACAATATAAATTACAAGCGGAGTAGAATAACTTCGCTTCATCAGAGGGTCCACTGATGATATCATCTAGCATGGTGACGAAACATCTGAACAAAAACAAGCCAGCTCGGCAAGCAAGTCAACAACCTCATCTGGAACTCATAATTCTTACACAGAACCCAAGGACATACCGAGGCTGTACTTGAGAATGAATCAAAAAAAAAATGAGCATAGAGCCACTGATCCATTTGAGTCCAGAAGACAACCTGATTGTTCTACTCAGTAGAGGCCACAGGGCTAGGTTTGTCTGTGTGGGGATGGAGAAAGTTGGCTATTCCCAAGCAAAAGTCAATTTTGTAAATGTGGAGAGGTGTGTGTGGTTTAACCATAGGATGAGGAGTGGGAGGTGGAATGAATCCCCAAGGAGAGGGGAGCCTGTGTCTAGGGGAGCAGATTGGAGGCCTCATGGGGAACGTCACTAAATTGGTGCCTGATCTTGAGGACTCCTCAGGCAGGCTGGCAGGATCCAGGAAATGTGTGTAAAGGCCTTCATGCTCTGCATTCCCAAGTCCTCACCTAGATATAGCTGCTGTGTTTCTAGACGTCAGAAATTCCAGACAACAGCAGATAAAATTTAAAACAACTAAGTAATGTTGAAATTTACAACGTCATTATCATGTATAAAGAACCAAGCTTCCTTTTTGGAGCTTGTTGCTACATTTCATGCTTTCCTCTCATATGTAAGGTAACCCTCTCTTAAAGGTAAAGTAAGATTTTTAATTTCTGAAGACACCACTAAACATATTCTCCTCACACTTTTCCTATTGCAGCCAAAGGAACCAGTCTCTGTGACATCCTGGTCCACTTCTCAATCATCTCTAATCTCTCCCCTTCGAATCTTCCTATGGCATTTTTATCATGCAAGAGCAAAATGCACATCCATCCTCTTCTCGCTTCATTGTCCACGACATCAGAAACACACCTTTCAAGTGAAGCAGCATTTTACATTCACTTCTTTCAATCCACTTGACTGGATGGCTGGTTTTATGATGCAGTGACACCAACAGTATGGGTTCAATTCCTGAACCAGCTGAGGTTACTCTGAAGAACTGTCCTTCTTGACCTTTCCCTTGCTTGAGGCATGGTGACCCTCAGGTTAAACAACCATCAGTCATTTCTCCCTCTAATGAGAGAGCAGTCCGATGGTCTGGTAAAACTATGGCAACTTTTCATTGTATTCATTGTTCACAATGCAGTCTGCCCTACACTAGGGAGACAGCCATAGATTGGGAGACAATTTTTCAAAACACATTCATTTTGCCCTCAAGCATGAGTCTGAGCTTACAATGACCTTTCATTTTAAGAGATAAAAGGTACTGCAGATGTTGGAGAATCTGAGATAACAAGGTGTGGAGCTGGATGAACACAGCAGGCCAAGCAGCATCATAGGAGCAGGAAAGCTTGACGTTTCGGGCCTAGACCCTTCATCAGAAAATCTGATGAAGGGTCTAAGCTCTACCTCTCATTTTAATTTGTTTCTTCACTTTACTTTTATGTTGACCTTTCAGTCTTAGACCTCTGCCAGTGCTCCAATGAAACCAAACTCAACATAATCTCAAGGAATGGCATCTCATCTTTGAGTGTGGAATTCACAGCCTTCCAGACTCAACACTGAGTTTAACAAATTTCTTGGTTTGGGCTTATCTTTTGTTTCACTGTTACTTTTTTTCCTGTCCCATTGCCAGTCCCTTTCACCCTTCACAAATAACCACTTTGTCATTTATTCACCCCTGTTCCACCTCTTTGGGTCCTTTTCCCCACTGTCTCTCATTTCACCTGCTAATGCCTTATTAAATTTCAATTTTTTTTCCATTTCAATGAGCTTTAACTTGGTTCTACTCTCCACAAATGGTGCCCAGACATATTAAGTATTTCAGGCATTTTCTGTCTTCACTTTTAGATTTCCAGCATCTACAGTGTTTTGTCCTTCTAAGTTCTAAATACTCTTCTACTTCATGCACATTCACTTTCATTCAGTGACATCTTGCCTTTCTATTTGTAGCTAAGATATGGTGATCCAGACCAGACTGTAGTTATCTTATTTGGCTATAAAGGTGGAGGTGCATTACCCCTTTGAACTATAGCAGTTATTGCATACCCACAGTATGAGAAAATTCCAGAATATTGATGAGCAATGATGAAGAAACACTGATGTATGCTTATCAATTTGTTCTGAAATTTGTGGGTTATTTGAAGATGATGATGATCCCATGTTATTGCAGTTTCGTCTTTGCAATTAAGAAAGTAGTTACCAGATTTCACAAATTAAAGGAGCACATACAATGATGGATGAACCTATTGTTGAAGCCTTTTGAATGTATGAGTATGTTAAGCCTCATAAATTATGTTGTTATTATCAAGATTGTAAATTTTGGCTTGCCTGTGTGCTGGACTGGGAATACATGGTTAAAAAATGAAACCTCTGCAAAGTTGTGTAGCACTTGGTATAGACCAGCAGTAAGTGGACAGTAGATAGCCTAGCAATCTTTTCTGTCATGTGCACTTAGGGTCTTATTAGATACAAAATCAGTGCTTGATATCTGACCCTGGCAGCCTTACTAAGGATTTTCCTTCATCTCCTACATTTATCCCCATACCTTGTGGGATAGGCTGAAATTGACAACCATCGCTTGCTGAATAAGTTGCACTGCTTTTCTTTAAGGTGAGTGCCTCAGTGTAATGAACGCAGCAGCTCTACTCATACCCATAGCGTCATAGAACTTTACAGCACAGCAACAGTCCTTTTCGTCACTGGTCTCCAACCATCAAACACTTATCCATTCTACTCCCATTTTCCAGCATGTAGCCCATAGATTTGCATGCTTTGCAGTTTCAAGTCTTCATCTCAACACATCGTAAATGTTTTGATGGTTTCTGCCCCATCAACCTTTCCGATAGTGAAATCTAAGTACTAACTACCCCCTGTGTAGAAAAGAAAACTTCCTTAAATCCTCTCTAAATTTCCTGCCCCTTACCTTAAATTCATGCCCCCAGGTTAAGATATATTAAGAGGAAAACTTTAAAAAGTTAGTTCCTTATCTATCATAATTTTATTCAATGCAGTCAGGATCCTCCACCCCCACCACCTCCTCCACCCTCACCACCACAACTACCACCAACAGCAGTATTCTCTCCACTAAAGAACCCTAATCTAACTTGTCTGTCTTCACAGCTGAAATACTCCAGCACAAGCAACGTCCTCATGAATCTCCTCTGCACAGTCATGAGTGCAATCACATCCTTCCTTTGGTGTGGTAACTAAAACTCAACACAGTATTCCAGATGTGGTTTAACTTAATGTTGTATGCATATCCAGCATAACTTCACTATACTTGTATTTTCTATGCCTCAGCTCATAAAGGCAAATATTCCATGTGCCTTCTTAAACACATTATTCACCTGCCTGGCTGCCTTCAAGGAGCTGTGGGTATGCACACCAAGGTGTAAGGCTTTCCTTCTCACTATTTACCACACCACAGGTGTTCATGCCATCTGAGAACTTGCTGATCAAACATCATGCCACAGCCCCTTCACTATCCACCAAATTATTCAATGTGGTCAGAGTGGGGAGGTACATGGATACCATGCAATTCGAAAAATGAACAACAATCTCTGTTTTCTCTCTTCATTTTTACTTTTGCTATCATTGTTTTTTGTAGATAATTTTATTTACTCTGTACAGCCTTTGGAACATGTTGAATATTAATTTTACACATTTGTGTCTTCATATGGACAATGACTACCTTTCCCCTTTATATGCAGTCTGTTACCTTTAATTCCTCCTGCCTCTGAGATTTTAAGGTCTTTTAAAGCTAGCAGATAAGCTCCAGGAACTCACCATACATAATGAATTAGGGTTGTTTGTGAATTCTACCTGGCAAAAGCATTAACTTTGCTTACTCTAGTTTAAGCACCATCAGAAAATGTCCAGTATTGAATGACAATAGACAGGCATATTATCTTTCTAATACAATGGTCAGGCTGTGGCTGTACTGTGGGCAGATGATATTCGTATGAGGTTGGGTAGACTCCTTGTGGATTGGGAGGAAGGACATTAGATTTTGGTGTTTTTAAAATGTTGCTGTTTGTGAAATATCAGTAAAATTCTTAGGGGAAAGCAGTGCAAGGTCCCTTTAAAAGATGATGTGTTTCTTCTATGCTTAGAGATTCAAAAAGGATGGCTGTGGGTTTGCAGGTGCACAGAGCACCTGGATTGAAACATTTCTATCAAAAGGCTGTACTGTTGGCAAGCAAAGCAGCATTTTTACCAATACAACATGTTTTTGGATTTGGCTAATTAATTTAAACCAGGCCCTTAGATACCGAAAACAAATTAAATTTAAATCTGATAGTTTTGACAGCATGGGACCAATCCTATTGTCAGAAATTACACATCATTAAGGGTATAAAAGATGAGGGCATTTGGAAAAGAGGGGGAGAGTCAACTGCCATCTGCCAAGAGAACAACCCTCAGCTCTAAAAGAAAGAATCACTGGGCCGCACAGAATTCTCTAAGCCTTAGATTGAGCTCCATCTAAATTAAAGGTACCTACAACACAAATAGGTAATGTTCCTGTCAAAAGAATTTGACAGAGAAGGCGTTCCCAACAGAAAGATTCACCGAGAAGGCACAGAACATTCCGGAATATGTAACCTGGCTGTAATCTTGGGAGACTAAATTCTATTTATTTTCATTTTGGTTTACAAAGGTGGGACTATTATTTATTGGAACAGCATACCATTAGAATCTTGGGAATGTTGAGTAGTTGGAAGGGATTTATTCAGTTTGTTATGAGTGTATTGTTCTCTGATAGAGTTAGATAAATGTATTGTTACTTGTTGATTATAAAGTGAGTGTAGAGGTTTATTTTGTTTAATTACTCCTTTATAACAGATTGGGGGCTCTTTTAACAGATTATAGGGTGGGCACACATCTCTGGGTGTTTCGGTTTTGGTTATCAGAGGCAGGGGGTCAACCTCTGCTTTATAACAGACTGGGAGCTTGGTCCAGGCTCTGGCCAGCTGGCATCCAGGATTTGGACAAATTAGGACATATTGGGCCCGGGATTTGAATGGATTTGGACGGATATGAATGGATCTGGACAGATTTGGACAGATTTAGGGTACGAAAGATCCCAGCAGATTTAAACAGACTTGAGGATTAATGTACTAGATCTTTAAATAAAATTTAAGTGAGAAAGGGAAAATCTGTTTAATTTTGGTTTCTTGTTATTGGTTAAATCAAAAGTGGGGAAATGGCTCTTAACATTGCCTCAGAGATTTAGGTGGTCAAAGAAGCTACCCAAATTTGCCAAGAAAGCTTAGAAAGACAGAAATGGGAGAGACTTTTAGAATTAGCAGACAGGCTAGAATTGGATTTAACTAGGGATAAGAAGAAAGCAGAAATTGAAATGGTATTAGTAACATATCTAGGTATACCAAAGAAACAATCAAGTGCACTGGAGTTCGAAAAATTTAAATTGCTAATAACACAACTGGAGTTAGAGAATGAAAGGGAACTGAAACAGTTTGAATTACGGTTACAAGCAGAGGAAAGGCAAAGAGAGAAAGAGAGAGTCTGAACTTCATGAGTTGCAAATTAGACAAGATAGCCAACTTAAAATGATGGAAATAAAAGAAGAAGATAAACTTAGTGAGGAGGAGGGTGATCATGGGCAAACTTTTTGTAGCCGAAGACCCAGTCGGGATAGATACAAATATGCCACAACATTATCAAAATTCAATGAAAAAGATGTAGAAGCCTTTTTCATTTCCTTTCAGAAATTGGCTAAACAGATGAACTGGCCAGAGACTGTGTGGGTGATGTTAGTTCAGACCAAGTTGGCAGGCAGGGCTAGTGAGGTGTTTGCAGTGCTGTCAGAGGGGGTGTCTGGAGAATATGAAAGAGTAAAACAGGCTATTTTGAGTGCTCACAAATTGGTACCAGAAGCATACAGACAACAGTTCAGAAAAGTAAGAAAGGAACCAGGTCAGACTTATATCGAGTTTGAAATAATTATACAGAGCAACTTCAATAGATGGATGAGAACGTGAAAGATAGAAAAGACATATGAGGAACTTAGAGATGTTATTCTGCTGGAGGAGTTTACGGATTCACTCCCAGAAATGATCAGAACTCATCTTGATAAACAGAAAGTTAAAACAGTGAGAGGTGCTGCAGAGATGGCAGATGAATACGCATTAATACATAAATCGAAATCTAGCTTCCGACAGCAATTACATTCCATGAGGGATAGAAACTGGGAAAGAGGGAGATCCTTCAATGAAAAACAAAGAGTAGATCACTGGGAACAGTTTACCATGTGTGAAAAAAAGAAATGCAAGAGGGTGGAAAAGAGATAAAAGACCTCAGATGTTTTCACTGTAACAAGGTGGGACAAACAAAGTCACAGTGCTGGTGGATTAAGAAAGGCCCTATGAAGAAGGATGTGATAAAAGAGGCTAAACCAATGGGATCATTAAGATAGTGAAGGAAATCCCAAGAGAAGTCGAGGAGCTGCAGGCGAGTGCACAGCCTAGTCATGGGCTGGAAAGTAACATAGTGCCTGATCTTTTCAAAGACTTCACCTGTTTGGGTAAGGTTTACTCAGGTAGAACAGGAGGAGTAGGCAAAGAAGATAACCTATTTAGTGATTTGGGAGTTGGTCAGTCTCTAATACTAAGAGGTGAAAATATTTGCACTCCTTCTGAAATGTTGCCTGAGGGACTGATAATCTGTGGAATTAATGGTGAGAGAATTCACTTTAATTATTCATTCATGGGACGAGGGCGTTGCTGACAAGGCAGCATTTATTGCCCATCCCTAATTGCCCAGAGGGCAGTTATGAGTTAACCACATTGCTGTGGGTCTGGAGTCACATGTAGGCCAGACTAGGTAAGGACGGCAGTTTCCTTCCCCAAAAGACATTTGTGAACGAGGTGAGTTTTTTCAACAATTGACAATGGATTCACGTTATCGTTGGATTCTTAATTCCAGATATTTTAGTGAATTCAAATTCCACCATCTTCCACGGTGAGTCCCCAGAACATTATCTGGATCTCTGAATTAACAGTCCAGCGATAATACCGCTAGGCCATTGCCTCCCCTTTATTAGCGTTCCCCGGTGTAAGGTAAGGTTAGAAAGTCCAATCAAGAATGAGAAAGTGATAGTGGGAGCAATTGGAAGCCTGGCTATTCCAGGAATACAGTTTGTTCTTTCAAACAATACAGTGGATCAAATATGGGAGTGATGCCCATTGTCATGGAGAAGCTGAAAGAAAACCAGGGAACTGAGCAGTTAAAAGGAAAATACCCTGGAATTTGGTAAAAGAAAGAATCACTGGCTCTCACAGAATTCACTAAGCTTTGGAGTAAGCGCCATCTAAATTAGAGGTACCAATGGCACAAATAGTTAATGTTCCTGGCAAAAGAATTCAACAGAGAAGGTGTTCCTGATAGAAGAATTTGTCAGAGAAGGCACAGAACATTCCGGAAGACGTAACCTGGCTGTAATTTTGAAAGGGTAAATTCTAATGTTTTAAATTTTCGTTTATGTTAATGAGGCTTGTAATTATTGGAACACCACACCATTAGAATCTTGTTTTATTCGGGAATAATTAGCAGTTTAGAAGGGATTTGTTCAGTTTGTTAATAGTTTAGTTAATCTGTTCACTGTTAGAGTTGATAAATAAATTGTTACTTGTTGATTATAAAATGAGTGTCGGGACTTTATATTTATTTAACCACTCCGTTACAACAGATTGGGGACTCTTTTAACAGATTACAGAGTGAGATGCGCCTCCCTGGGTGTTTCAGTTTTAGTTAGCGGGGGATGGGGTCGACCGCTGCTTTAAAACAACATGCATATTACAACCAACTTTCGTCAAAATTAAAATCACAAATTAAACAACATCCTGACCAAAGTTCATTAACAGTAAACGTCACCAAGTAATGGTCCCTGTTAACAATGTAACACATAGACAAGTAAAACAAAGAATAAACAATTTTTGGTCTTTCACAAGGGCTAACATACCATTGCTGACTGTAACATAAAGCAGTTCCTGTGTTTACCTGAAGTGCAGTGACTGTACTTGAAGATGATATCAAGGAAATTGTTAATGAACTTGATCAATTTTGTTATCACTCAGAGCCCAATCTGACGGATGTAAACATTGGCACCTGAGAGTAGCCATCAATTGACATAACGGTTACAGTCTTATATGTTTGCTACTGTCGTCAGCAGGCTTTAGATTGAAGTGGTATTTGCTGGCAGCAGTAAATGAGGGAAACCAAAGCTGCTCACCATTTCTGTGAGAACAAGCAGTTGTTTCTGTAATTCACTGGAAAGCAACGAGGTAATGGATCTTTATGCCAAGAACTATTAATCTCGCTGCTCTGCTCTGCTCTACACTAAATTTATCTTTCAACCTGACACTAATTCCCTCCAATCTGCTATCTCTCTCCCCTTCAAAAGCCTTGCCAAGTCATGTTTCCACTACCTCTTCTTTCACCACTCACAGGCATAATTATTTTCGTTTCTGAGAAACGTGAAGGACATTGAAATGTTAATGCGTTGCATAAAAACAAGTTGTTCTTTGTGTGTTGACAGTATATTTGGTCAAGCCTTGATTCTTTGATATGGTGTCCCTCCTATAGGAAGGATGTTGTGAAACTAGACTCTTCAGAAAAGATTTCTGAGAATGTTGCTGCGGTTGGAGGGTTTGAGCTATAGGGAGAGGCTGAATAGGTTGGGGCTATTTTCCCTGGAGTGTTGAAGGCTGAGGGGTGACCTTATAGAGGTTTATAAAATCATGAGGGGCATGGATAGTGTAAATAGTCTTTTCCCTGGGGTGGAGGAGTCCAAAACTAGACAGCATAGGTTGAAGGAGAAATGGGTAAGATTTAAAAGGGACCTAAGGGGCAACTTTTTCACTCAGAAGATGGTGCATGTATGGAATGAGCTGCCAGAGGAAGTGGTGGAGGCAAGTACAATTACAACATTTAAAAGGCACCTAGATGGGACTAGGCATAGGAAGGGTTTGGAGTGATATGGGCCAAATGCTGTCAAATGGGACTAAATTTATAAAGGATATCTGGTCAGCATGGATGAGTTGGACCGAAGGCTCTGTTTCTGTGCTACATATTTCTCTGACTCTATTTAAAGTTCTTTTTATTTGCTCCAGCAAGTAGTAGTAGAAACTTCAGATTACAAAATATCTCAAGAGGGGTGACCCTTATAAAAGTTTGTAATATCATGAGGGGCATGGATAGGGTGAATAGCCAAGGTCTTTTTCCAAGGGTGGGGGAGTGCAAAACTAGAGGGCACAGGTTTAAGGTGAGGTGGGAAATATTTAAAATGGACCTGAGGGGTAACATTTTCCCGCAGAGGGTGGCGCGTGTATGAAATGAGCTGCCAGAGGAAATGGTGGCGGTGTTTACAATTACAATGTTTAAACAGCATCTGAACGGATACATGAATAAGAAGGTGTGGAGGTGTTGGTGTTGGACTGGGTTGGACTAGGTCAAAAATGACACGACGCTAGGTTGTAGTCCTACAGGTTTATTTGAAACCACTAGCTTTCGGAATATTGCTCCTTCCTCAGGTGTAGCGGGAGAGGAGGTATCAAGACACAGAATTTATAAGTAAAAGATCAAAGATTTATACAACTGATGCGAATTTATTGACTAAACCTAAAATCGGGGCCTGCCATTTTAGGTTTATTCAATACATTTGCATCAGTTGTATGATCCTTTGATTTTTTTTCCTTATAAATTCTGTGTCTTGATATTTCCTCTCCCACTACACCTGAGGAAGGAGCAATATTCCGAAAGCTAGAAATTTCAAATAGATCTGTAGGACTATAACCTGGTGTCGTGTGATTTTTCACCATGGAATAGGGATAGTTTAGAGGGATATGGGCCAACTGCTGGCAAATGGGACTAGATCAGTTTAGGATATCTGGTTGGTATGGATGAGTTGGACCGAAAGGTGTGTTTCTGTGCTGTACAACTCTATGACCTCAGGAAAAGCTTTAGGCACCAAGTCAAAATGGAGAAAAGCTGTGGAAAATTACAGAAACAAGGTTGAATAGATGCATTCTGTGAAGAATTCGAAGTTGGTGTTAGGAATCTGAAAACAGAAAGAATCATTTCTTATGCTACAGAAAAAGAAGAGGGAGGGAGTATGACACTTAGGGTGGGCGTGCAGTGAACCAGAGGAGGAAGATAAAGAATGCAAATTGAAATTAGAGCTGGATAAAATCACAGAGGTGGCTTGAATCAAGATCTGAAAGAATTTGAGACTGAGGATTTTGAAGCTGATTCATTGGAAGCTAAGGAATCAGTAGAAGTTGGGGAGGATTGAAGAGATGTGATTGCAACCCTTCATTTGGTGTAAGGTGTGGCTCACATATATCTCAACCAGGCCCAATAATAATCTGATAACTTATCATTTATTACACAGCTATTTGTGAATCCATGCTGTGCAAGTATTTATTACTATATTTCTCTCCATTGTAACAATGTCTAGACCTCTTGGCTGTCTAAACACTTTGAGAAGTATTTAGATCATGAAAGGTATATTTATTAATACAGGTTTTGTCATTCTTCTGTGAATGTTTTGCTGCAGAAGTGGATTTTGTAACCGTAAAGAAAGGGGGATGTGAGAGAGAAGTCAAGCTCTACACACAGCATCCTAACCACTGAGAAATTTTAGGGAGTACCTCTTCTGTCTCTATCTCAGCCAGAATCTCTGTCTGAGATGCTTTCAGTTCACAAAGGAGGTGTTAGCTATATTGTGTCTCCTACAACACTACTTGGATCCTCACAGCAAGTGAAAACCCATATTGCCAGCAGTGATCAAGGTCATCAATGTCAGGAGCAGGTGGCAGCTACATCTCACAGTTTGCTGTCTGTCTTTTCATTACGGAGATGACAGAGCCCCTGTATAGAAGCTGTGGGGACTTACCATCTTCTCACTGACCAGAGAGCAGCAGTAGGTTACAACGTCTGGACTTATTAAACTGACAGGGTTCTTGGAGTTATAGGGTGCCATTGACTACACAAACATGGGTCTACAGGCACCACATATGAAAGGGAGGGTGAGCCAAAAATGCTACTGCTTTATTAACAATTGTGTTCGTGCTCAGATGCTCTTCTTAATGAGTATTTGCTGTCCTGGTAGCAGCCAGGGCACATTCAATCTGTGCCAACTCGTACACTTGCCATTTTTCACTCACTATGTAGTATTGAAGGCTGGTTGACAAGGAATGCCCACAATACATCCAACTAATGCCTCCCATCCATCGCCCTACAGTTGGAGAACAGCGTGCCTATAATACAGCCAAACAGTCAGCAGAAATATCGTAAAATGAACCATCAGCATCGTTCACATGGAGCCTTCCAGTACTGACCTCCTCCAGAGCCTGGGTAACATGATCCCTTGCCATTTGGAGGACAGACGCCATCTCAGGAGAAGGAGGAGGAAGTGGAACAACTAAGGAAGATCCCTTCACTTGTCATTCCCATATCACTGTTGATCTGCAATTCCCAACCTTTCAATCTATCTATCAAAATTCCAAAAAAACAACTTTTTCTTGAATGTATCCTCACTAGTGTCGGTTTGGCAAATGATATATCAGGCAGATTTACTGCCACCATCCTCCTTTTAGATTGGGATCTAAAAGGTCTGGTTTGTCTAGTATGGCAGAGGAAACATAAGGACATTGAAATGTTAATGCATTAGGTTGTCTAATGAGGACAGGCTTTTAGTTTAAACTAGATCTAGTTCATTGCTTGGTAAGAATCAGGTACAAGTTATATTGGTTTGATAGACATTGTTACAAAGACTAGGAGGGAAACCTAGATGGTAGGCCTATCTCCATTAAGATCCTGAGCTCTTCTCTCAACCAAATCTATGCGACACCATCATGTACTCCTCAGCATTAACCCTGTTCAAGCCTAAGACCTTGTACACCAAAATTCACTAACATGAAATCATTGCATAAGAACTTTGTCTAACAACACTTTGAATAAAACATTAACAATTGAACTATTCACTCTTGTGCATTCCTTTAGCACCTATCTTTGTGAAGGCCTTTTCCTTGCACTGCTACGCTGTGGTACGCCAGTGGTTGCAGTATGGATGGTGGAAGGCAGCTGGTTTTCACTGGAACACTATAGATGGCCTTGCAGGCTTACCTCAAGCAATCCTGCAAGTAGAAAACCCAGCTACAGGCTGCACCACCTTGGCCTATGTGACAGTATTTCCGTGCTGGCAGGCTGAAAGACAATAGCAAGAACACTGGTTTGGTGGGAGTGCTGGAAGTAGGAGTGCTGCCAACCCGAAATGTTACTGCTCCAGAGAGTCACTTGCGCATCCCTGGATGGTGTCTCAACATGTACTAGCAATCAGCTGGAGTACAATTGCTTTGCTGCTGTGGGATCCTGCATATCCTTTGAGCACAGGTGTTAGCAGCAATCTGAACTGACACAGAGCCAAACTTGAATCTCGTGATGTCGGTCTGAGTTTCTGCTTTAGCGTTGAGATATTGGGCCGTTTCTGCATGTGCTGCAATGGAAGCTAATACTTTGAACTCCAGACAAAATTTTCAAATGCTATAATGAATGAGGTCTGAACTCCGTATGAAACTATGTGCCAAGTGGGAGCCACAGTTCTCCTAGCTCCTCGACAGTGATAAGTGGTTCTCTGGCTCAGGGTATGCCTTGTAGGATTCCTGGGTCTCTTTGGGACTTGGCAGATTTCCTCCCTTCTAGTTCTATGTCAATAATTGCTTCAGCACCCTACCATCTGAAATCCCTGGAACTCGTTTGCTGATGTGTGCTTCTATTTACTTTGCTTTTCCTTCCAGATAATCATTAGATGCGTTCTTGTTGCATGAGTGCAGCTCCCCTTTAAAATGAGGAAGCTGTTTTTATACATTCCAAGCTAATTGCCCTTCGCACCAGCCACACATGTCACCGTGCCCACTCTAGAGTGTGCAGCCAGTCAGCAGTATTGTCTGCACTGGCTTGAAAACTGAAATCATTTAACCGAGGAGTGTGAGTTTGCACTCTGTTTACCTCACTGCAACTGAATATAGGGAATGTGATGAATTAAAAACAGGCCTTATTCAATTTTCCCCTTTTATGTTCTTCAAAATAGAGAATGTTAATCCTTGAAATGTAACACTTTTCCAATAAATTATTAATGCATTATCCATTGCTGCCAATATTAGTATTGTTATTTTTAATACTCATGTGAATAAACATACCTAGATTGTGTATAGTGTCGTTTGAACTCCAATTTCTCCACTTCAGCACATGCCTAAACGTCAATATCATAAGTATAGCCTACTACTTATGTCAATTCCCTTATTTGCTGCCTTTACGTTATCTCCAAATAGAGACAGTTTAGGACAGTTTAGCATTGTGAACTTTAGTGATGAGGAACTACACAGGGACTATCAATGTGCATTTACAAAATAACAAAGATTGGACGATTCACTCCAGTAGTTTAGGCTGCAGCTGAAGAGTGTGAGAGGAACTGACTGACTAAATGGGCCACCTTATTCTTCATATTTACAAATATGAATGAAGCATTTAAATTCTTTTCATTATTTTTCAGGCTCGAAAGCTAGTCAAAAGGCGCATGTGATTCTCTGTCACAGGGAGACAGTCATCTTATATTTTTCTCCTTGAGCTCCTCACTAGGGTTTGTAGCAGAGTGAAGAAGATTGAACCTGATTATCTTCCTCTTCTGGGAAAGTTCCTTTATAGTGCTACAAACTATATGTAATGTTTCACATTTTCGGTGAAATTTCCCCTCTGACATGCCAATCTGTACATTATTACTGAATATACCACATGAGCTGATGTTTTCTCTTTGTCCATTAAATACTGATTTCAGAGTTAAATAAAGACAAGGAAAATATGTGGTCACTATTTCTTTACTTCATATTCTCATCATTTACAAATAAACTTCAGAATCATTGCAAACTTGAAGGCTCAGAGGTATACTCTGCCTTCACATTTTCATGGTGAAGAAGTTAAAATCTTAGACTCAGACAGAACTCTTAACCACTTCGAAGGAATACAATTTATACCCAACTGCAAAACTCAGATTTTTAGTGCAAATTTTTTGTTGTTAGACCAGTTACTAGTCCAGCTATGCAGCATCTGTTGCTTAAAAATACTTAACTTGTCATTTTTATATGTTTTTTCTGAGTCTGTGATTTATAATGAGATGTCGATTTTTAAATCACTGGTTAGACCTCAACTGCATTGTGGACAATTCTGAGCAATTTGGAAAAGTTGTCAAGGCATTAGAAAGGACACAAAAAGGGTTGTTATGACATTACTAGTGATGAGGGTTCATTCATGAGGAGAGTTTGAAAATTATGATTTCTTCTTGGAACAGGGAAAATTAAGAGATGGCCTTGCCAAGAGGTTTTCCAGATGACGAGAGGTTTAAATAGAGATCAACTTTACCCTCTCAAATGGGTCAAGAACCTGAAATCATTTCGAAAAAATCTAGAGGAGAGATGAAAAGAAATGTTTTTCACGAAGAGGTATTAGTATCTGTAGCAATCTACTTGATAGAAGCTGATTCCGTATGTAGTTTTAAGAAGGATTGAACAGATAATGAAGCATGAGAAAATTAGATTTACGGTCAAAGGGATGGAAGGTTCGGGCACAACTAAGCACAGCTATTCTATTAATGAACCAGTAAATGTAAGACAGGCTGAAAGACCTCAATTTATATTGCACGTTCCTATAGTTCTAGAGTTCTTAAATTACTATTTTTAGTATTTATTCATTCTGCTATGCATTGGCATAATTCATTCCCCACTACAAGCTAATTTGTAGTTAATTAGAATTTTTGCCCGCAATAAATCTCATACTTTATCAACAGATGCACACTATTTTCCAAAGGAGTCAAAATTTATAATTAATTTTGGCAGTAGAACTGTTGATGTTGCAAATCTACTCTTGCAGTACTGATGAAAAATACTATAAATATAAACAGTGCTACCTTTTGGCAGCAATTGCAAATTATAGTGTAAAACTACAGTAATAAGATTATGACTTTTAGCTCATCGTTTCATTGTTCATAGTTGGATTTAACTAAGCATAAAAGGAGATAGTTGTTGTTGGAGGAGATCACTGCAGGAGTTTCTCAGGCTAGAAGTTTTGCTAATCAAAGATGTTGTAACACATCTCTGGAGCAGGGACTTGAACCTGGTCCTTCTGGCTCAGAGGTAGGGATACTATCACTGCACCATATGAACCGAAATGAGTTTCTCAGGGTAGGGTCCTAAACTCAACCATCTTCAGCTGCTTCATCATAAGGTCAGAAGTGGGGATATTTGCTGATGATTTCACGATGTTCATCATTATTCATGACTCCTCAGATTCTGAAGCAGTCCATGTACACATGAAACAGGATCTAGACAACATCCAGAGATAAAAGGTACTGCAGATGCTGGAGAATCCGAGATAACAAGCAT
>JAHRHZ010000145.1:22057573-22121413 GCA_024137785.1 Ginglymostoma cirratum | reverse complement strand
TCTACACCTTCTAATCTCAGATTCTCCAGCATCTGCAGTTCCTACTATTTCCAATGAAGACGGTGCCAGGTTTGTATGGAGATAACTTAGAGGTTTATAATCATCACTCAGATTGCTAATAATGCATAGCTTTGAAACTCTATCACCAATGAAAGTATATTAGCCCCTAGAGAGTTATCAAAAATGCACTGGCCTTTCTGTTGTTACTTTACCTGAGCCCAATGTGAAGAAAATATTTTCAGAAGAAGGGCCTAGGCCCGAAACGTCAGCCTTCCTGCTCCTCTGATGCTGCTTGGCCTGCTGTGTTCATCCAGCTCTACACCTTGTTACCTCAAAATATTGAATGAATTGCCTTCTGTGAACAGGTACTTTGTCATGAAATTGGCATCTCCTTAAGTTACATTGTCATTTATCAGATGTGCTGGTATTTTTTTCTAATGCAAACTGACAGGTATTTTTCTTTTGTGACATTTCTTGCTTTTCTGAAGCTTCATTCTAAGGTCCTAATTACCTCTGCATTTCCTTCTGACTTCCATTCATCATGAATGAAAACACGTAAAATGTTTGCTCCCTGGTAATTTTTAATTTTCTCCAAGCCAAAAGAGGTTAATGTTCACTGCTATTACACACTCTTAGGATTAACCTAAGAAGTTATTTCCCATTAACGTCCAGCCCATGAAGCCCTTCAAATCCCAAACAATGTGAGGCTTTCAGCCGAATGCAAAGTGCAATTTCAGAAATTGATGGACGATCCATCAGATTGGCTGAGGAGGTTTTCCGTCTTTTAAAACCTTGCTCCTTACTGGACAGATACTAACTCCACTTTTGTTACAATTTCACGGCATTTCAGATTCTGGCAAAATTGCTTTTCTTTCCTGGTTCTGAACAGTTACAAAGAATTAATATAGGAGTGTTTTTCATGACCTCAACATGTCTCAGAATGAAGTAGTTCGAAGTGTAGTCATCATCGAAATGTAATAAACACGACTGCCAAAATGCAGGAGAAAAGATCCCTCCAATTTATTTTTGTGATGTTGTTTGAGGGATAAATATTGCTCTGGACACAGCGGCTATTTTCCACTACTCTGTTTTGAACTGCTGCCATGGTTTGTTTCAATACCACTGGAGAGGGACTCATTTTAACTGCTCATCCATGAGATGGCACATCTGACAACACAACACTTCCTTGTACTCAGTGCTTAAGTCCTTGTCGTAGGGAACATGAACACACAACCTTCTGTCTGGGAGGTGTGACTGGCACCACTGAACCAACCAGATGAGCTGGAATGACAGTGCTACAATATAACAATACTTAGACGCAAATTGCTTACAGTGCAGCAAGGCCAACACGAAAATATTGAACAAAATCCACGAACAAAGAACAGGTATTTCAATTTAAAGAATCTCGTTCATCCATGATTAAATCACATCTGAATCACAGGGCTATTTTAACCTTGAAGAAATGGTGTGTTTGGGGTGAGTGGGATGATTAATGTTTAAAAATAGGAATCCTGACCCAAATTTACCAACAATCCACCCCTTTCTGGCATTAATTGCAGTCAGGACATGGACAGATCACCAATCTGATCCATGGACGCTGGTTGACACTATCATACACCAATGATCTTCTTTCTTCTTGAGTTGTATAACTTTAGCTCTGCACTGCTGGGCTTCCCAATTCTCAGGAGACCTGGCAGCTACACCCTGGTAACAGCTTGGCAGATCCAGAATGCGCGTAGCGACCACTGAATGGTCACTATATCTGGCAGAACACCCTTCACCTGCCTGCCAACCACCTCATATATTTACCAGCCTCTGATCCACCTCACATGCATCTGCTAACCACCAGACATCAACCACCAACTAGGCCTCTGACTGTTCCCTGTCACTTCCAGTTTCCCCACCTCTTCCCCATTCCCTCAAGGCTTCTATTCTCCTCAACAAGCTACCACAGTATTGTCAGATATCCAATTCCATTCTCAGGCCTTGATAGTCTCACCAATGGTCTGCCCAGGCCTCCCGCCATGCTCTCCCACAACCCTCTGCTGACCCTTCCCCAAAGCCTCTTATTTCTCCATTTTCAGCCCTCTGACCATATAAGCTCACCTCAATGTTCTGAGGCCTTCAATTTTCCCACCCTCTTTTCCGGTCATCCGTATCCCTCTTCTGATGTCCCCCAAGGCCTCTGCCTTTCACCCCTTTCCCCGTTCTCCTGGAATTCTCATCCCCCTTGGGTTTGTCCCTTCACCAAATAGAATTCCCTTCTCCCACTACCAGTGCCCAGTCTGCGATCGCTGCCGCTCCCTAGCCCCAACACAGACCTACGTCGTCCTCCAGCCTTCACCAGCTGGCTTGCTGTCCAGTTGAAAGCCAAGCTTGTCATGCTGACTTAAAAAGAGGAATCAATTAATCATGATTTAACTCTACAGTGCCTCAGGGAATTTTAACATCCTGGTTGCTTGTGCTTTTCTGACCCCTCACCAATCCCTCGAGACATTTAAATAAGTAAAATTCAAGGCTGTATTTTCTGGGTGAAATTTCTGCATTAATTGCTAAAAGCAAATAATCAGGTATAATTGCCTATTATTACCTCCAAATGGTAAGACAACCTAAATCTCTATAAAATATCCTGGCCTACTCTACCTTTCATATTGCCTATAAAGACCATTACTTTGTCCAGCCTTTTGGTCACCATTGTTGATGGGTTGCACATTGCTGAGAAGATAATGGCAAGATAATGACATAAACCATTAACATTGTACAGATCAGGCAACAAGTTCAGGAGATTCAGAGATGTGCCACATGTTACATCTCTCCAGAACTTGCTGGTTTATTAATGTTACTCTGCCATTTACATTTCACAAATATCATCACATTTCTTGTCTCCCTGTAATTTTTAGGAACTTGCTGTATTTGCAAATTAATTACCAGTTAAGCTTTCTGCAGAAAGTTAGATTCATCATTTAAGCGTATTTGTACATTTTGACAACGTTACTTCAGTTAATGGCTGCTACTCAACTTCTTGGAGCCTGATAATGAATAATTACAAATATGGAGTCTCATTCCTTTAAGTTGTAAGTTGTTGTTGGAGATTTGGGAAAGGTTAAATTCAAATTTTTATAGAGGCTTTCTTCACATTCTGTCTCTTTACTTTCTCTCTTTCAATGCTTTTCATATTTGTTTTCTTAATTCTCTTTCTGCATGTAATTCTGCATCTAATTCATTCTTCTCTGTCCTCCATCATTTTCTTTCTCATTCCTTGGATCTCATTAAGTAGCTACATTTTTGGTCCGTTTATTTATTAAGGTCCCAGATGCTTTGTTGCCATAGTCACGCTGTTAGGAGGTCACACTTAGAATTTGTTTCTGTGCTAATGGCACAATATAAACATAAGTTGTCAGTATTTGGGGCTTCATATTCTTTGATGTGTTAGTTTACCTGTGACAGCTTAAAACTTGCTGTGTTGCCTGTGATATGTAAAAACAGGTTGTAAAAGTGCAATGGGAATATTAATGATGTCCAACATCAGATGATTTGCAACGCAGGAAAAGCAAAACCAAAAAGCCCCAGCACATATCATAAGGTTAAATGTAACAGATGTAGGGCAGTGCACAAGGAGATTTGCTATTTAATGTCGGAAATCGCGTGGCTGGAGAATTCACTGCTGAAGTTTATGATTGAGGTAACATCTAAGTTAGATGGGAGGTCAAAAGAAAGTGGAACACTGAACCAGGAAAGCACAATGCCTGCATAAATGTTTTAATACTGCTCGTGTGGAGGATAAAAATCAAAATGTTTGGGTTGAATGGCCTGTTTCTATGTTGAAATTGTTGATTTAATGCTATTTAAAATGTAGACTGTATCAGAATTTTCAAAGAATTAACAAGTTCTCTTGTTTTTAGTGCATGTCCTTTATGAGAACTCAGCTTTTGTTTCAGATTCACACCTTTTTATTCAAAATCTGACACATGAAAGAGAACCTTTTTTTATGCCATGAGTGGTAATGACCTGGAATGTGCTGCCTCTGAGGCAGGTGGAAGTGGAGGTGATCAGTGATTTCAAAAGGAAATTGGATACGTGTTTGAAGGAGATAAATCTGTCTCGTGAGTAGCGGTGTCATGGAGACTGGGAAGATTCCTGTTTCAGTGCCTGCCCTCTGGTCACTTGGCTTAAGCAGAATGATTGTAGGATTGTGCATATGACCCCAATGGCATTGATTCAAGGAGGGCAAAATGACTGGAATTCTAACTCTTGCTTAATTTCTACTGATTCTTACTAGAATGATTAACAAGTGGCCTTTGTGTTGGTACTTCCAAATGATTTCGGCCTAAGTAATAAAAGCAATTGAGCACAAATGTATTTTGCAGCTCAGCTACAATCCCACCATGCTGCAAAAGAGCCATAAACAGAAGTTGCTGGAAAAGCTCAGCAGGTCTGGCAGCATCTGTGAAGAAAAAATCAGAGTTACTGTTTCTGGTCCAGTGCCCCTTCCTCAGAACTGGGCCACTTTGATTTTCCTCACTTGCCAAAGTTTTCTTGGAAAAGCTGGTTTAAGAAAGAGTCATTTTTGCCATAAAACTTTTGTAGAGATGCAAGTCTAGGAACATATCAACAAAATTAAGCCATATTGTCCCACCATACAGAGAGATCATTGCTGATCTGACATCTAGCTCCATACATATTGTTTTTTTTTCTTTATTCCTTACTACTTTGGCTAACAAAATTCTATCAATCTCAGTTTTAAAATTAACACTTGCAACTTGCAGAGGGGAGCTCCAAACTTTGTATGAATAAATATTTCCAGGCATAATCCGTGAGAAATCCAGCCCCAAATTTTAAACCACCTGAAAATCTTTTTTTCCTAAACTTAATAAAAACATTGTATGATCTCTAAAGAGCAGTAGTTGTTTATCATATCAAGGAATGATTAAAAAAATTAAAACTGGAGTACTTCCAAAATCAATGTATCTTTATTAAACCAGCATAAGCTTTTATAAACAATGGATGCTCATGTGATTTTGTATTTGTTTTAAGGTTGATAATTTAAGTTTTTTTAATTTCAGCTTTTAAATGTCCTTATGTTTGTTCAGCAGTGTTGTGTATTTCTCATTTACTTACTGCGTGTACCTGACAATTGAATTTATTAAGTGCTGTGTAAGTGTATTAGCTGTGGCTAATAAATTTTTATATGTTTAACATCTGTCAATGTAGCTGTTATTAATTTTGACTAGGAATTTTACTCTGGGTGTGATAAAGGAAAATGAATGTAAGTCTAGTTTATAATCATACCATTTACATGGGAGATGGTGGTAATTTTAGCGGTGGTCCCACTTAATTATGTCCAAGGTTTGGGCTGGTTGACTACCTGGAGGAAATGTATTAACTCACAGTACAGGAATCTTTAATGGGATGATGTGCTGATTGTAGGTTGGCAAGGGAGCTGCTGGTGTTCTGGGAGATTGCTAAGCATTGTGCAGGAGATCCAGAATGATTGTAGCCACTTAACTTCTGGGTTTCCCAATCAATTTGGTCAAATAAGTGTCATAAAAACCCATGTGGATCAAATTGAACTCCATTACTTAAAAGAACACAGCGAAGATGGATTCTGGAAGTGGAAGAATGAAAAAAGGAACTGTCAGTACGGAGCCCAACATTCTAACTGTGTGCCTTGCTGTTGTGGTTCCCCCTTGGCTGGGTGGTTGATGGCTCTGATAATGCATATATACTGTTCCCTACTGGTGACAGGAAGACAAATTCCCACGAAAGCAGAGAAATGTGATGAGAGATTGTCTATGAAATGGGCAACAGGATACAGGTTAACAAGCATGGGGCTGGATGAACACAGCAGGTCAAGCAGCATCATAGGAGCAGGAAAACTTGACGTTTCGGGTCTAGGCCCGAAACGTCAAGTTTTCCTGCTCCTATGATGCTGCTTGACCTGCTGTGTTCATCCAGCCCCATGCTTGTTATCTCGGATTCTCCAGCATCTGCAGTACCTTTTATCTCTATAACAGGATACTAGTATTGTGCTCCTGGATCCAGTGCCAAAAGCAGTTCAACAAACTAATCAGGATAGGAAAAGAGTTCAAATTAATGACATTTTGATCAAGCCAACTTCCTGAAGCCTCCAACTCCATCTCACACAGATCGCTCCTAACACCTATGTACACCAAGGATGTACCCATCAACCTCTGTCAGTGAAATTCTTCACATCCCCATCTGTCCAGCCACCACTAACCCTTACAGTCCCTTAATATACCCCCCGCATCATCATTTTCAACAAATGTCCATTCACCCATTCAATGTATTCTATTGTTCTCTCTCACAGGTTTCTTCTTTCCCTTCATGCTGGCCAAGAAAGCAGAGCACCAGGGAGAGACAGAGAATTTATTATTCCAATAATTCACATCTGCAGAGGAGAAACTGGGAATCGGTGCATTGTCTGTGCTTCTGGCCAGGCCAGATGTGAGCCTCCTAACTATTGACAACATTAAATATTAAACAGGACATAGCATACATTACAACCTTGTTAACTTCAGGTTAGCAGCCAGTGAAGAAGGTTGTGTACATGATGTTTATTTGAAACCTTTGTACAACGACAGTTCTAATTCATGTCTTTAATAATATCCCGCAGGCCTTATGCATCCTGCAAGAGGGGATGCTGGGTGACACCTCAGAGGAAATTGTTGACTCTCAGCTGTCACAGAATCCATGTAGACATAGCAGCAGCAAGGATTCTTGCACTTTGGTGGGATGTGTAAAGAAGACAGTCATGTTTTCATCACAAGTGAGAAAAAAGCAGATAGTGGAGACAGGGACAGAGAGGAGAGTCCATATTGGCTGGCACAGGGCACTCTGAGTTCTGCACAACTAGTCAGAGATGCTGCAGGCCTTTAATAAAGCAGACACCCTGGAGCAGCAAAAAAGAGCATTTGATCAATGAGAGGCTTTCAGGCTGCACTGTACATACTTGCAGAAAGATTGCTGGCTTCCTTCTCAAGCATGGGTTGCCTTAATGTCGCAAGCATTTGTGAAATTATCTCTCTTCATGGAAAAGAGCGGCCACCTGCATGATGTATCAAACACAGCAATCAAAAAGTGAGTGGGGGCCTCACCAATGACTTGCCACCTTAAACAAAATTTCTGAAACCCAACTCTTGTCCATTCACTGCCTCACTGCTTTGTAGGACAGTGTTCTCAAATTATGTCATGCAGAGTGCAGCATTCCACAAGCAGAGTGGAGACCTTGGCTGATGTACTTTGAGGTGAGTCTTCTAAATGTGTCAAAGCTGGAAGTATATGTGCAGCATGCTGGTTGGTTTCTCACACACATCTGGTTGTCTTGCAGCTTTCATTGTAGTGTTCCTGGGCCTTATTTGCAGGTTCCTCGTGGATGTCATTACCCATATTTTGTAGAAACGTCCTCAGCCTGAGCAGCCAGCTGGTAATCCTGTTTTGAGATGCAAAGAACTCAGGGAGGGTGGACACCCTGAGCCAAAAGGGCGAATAGAAAGCAGCTGCTCCCCTTAGCCGAAAGGTCAATAACTAGGGTGTACACATTTAAGGTGAAAGGCAGGAGGATTAGAGGAGATTTGAGGAATATTTTTTCACCCAGAGTATGGGTGTCTGGAATGCACTGCCTGGGAAGATCATTGAATCTCACAACTTTTGAAAAGGACTTGGATGAGCACTTGAAATGTCTTAAATGTCAGTGGACCTAGTGCTGTAAAGGGGCACTAGCATAGAGTTAGTCTTGTTTAGGCTCAATGGGCCAAAGGGCCTCTTCTAAATTATACAATTCTATGAAAAGCATCAAGGCAACTATCTGGGAATCTTGTATATGAATGCATCAGGATATTTTTGTGGTTACGCGTTGATGGAGTGGAAGCCCATGTGTTTCAGCCACACTCCAGGATTCTTTAAAACTCACCAGTTGACCTGCCTTATCCATTCTCACCCTCTCCTACCACTGAGCTCTGCTGTTCCTTGGGCTGTAGAAGTTTCTGGCTGGCAGTTCTGGAGGGTAAGATTTCCTGCCACGAAGGGGCAGAAGTCCTGTCTGCACTCATTCAGCCCGACCACTGCTTGTTTTGCATCAGTCAACCTTTCTTCGAAGGCTCGAGGGGTGGGGCATAGCGAGCTGTCTATACACACACCCCAACCCCACCACATTTTGTAAACCTTTGCACAGAATCTCAGTCCAAATATTTTAATCCTTGTATAATTTAATTCCAATTGTAACATCAACGTGTTAACTTAATTACTTGTTAAACAGTATCATTTAACATCTGAATGAATTTCAGTCATTCATTATAAAAGGGTTAATTTCATTAACTAGTGAATAACATTTATAAAATCTGAAATAATTGCCAAGTAATTAGTAATAATGTGGGAAAAGAGGTTTTTAATACTTCATAGCATTTTAAAAATGTGATTCTTTTAACTTCTCTGTGTTAAAAATTACTCAAGGATAGAGAAGGAAAAAGAACAAAGTGTATTTGAGAGAAGCCTGAGGTCCCCATTGTGATCTTGACATAGTAATGCACTATGTGAGCTGTCACACAGCAGTTCAATTGCTCATTATTAGCTGTGACATGCTGCTGACTGGCTTCAAATCCAAAAACCAAACTTTGCATTAATTTCCATAATCCCCAGCTCTTGAGGGATTTAAAATTAAAGACAATACAACAACAACCATCTTGGAATATTCTCTTAGGCATCGTATGTGCTTGTGTCTAATTTAATTAATGCCTATTTTTAAAGCTGTAGCCTTAATTATCGATGATTGAAGAGAAGTGGCAAAGAGCAGCTTATTAAAGGTATGGTCTTGCTTCTCTTTAGACACCTCTGGTGTTTTGGATTTTGACAGTTAAGTGTAGACTGTACTTTGTTTGCCAATAACCTGTTTGGTTCTTCAGTAGAACCACTTAATATTCCACATGGTCCCTGCTGCATCATTATCAAATTTATACATATAATGATCATAGCTCAATAGTAAAACCACAGAGCTAATTCAAATATTAACCTACCTGGTATCTAATTACTAGTGTGCCTTTGAAAGAAAGAATGTTCATATGATCTGAGTAAGAGCTTCAATGATTGGGATACAAGTCCTCAAATGACAACAAATTTGGTTAGGCTGGGCATACAGATCTATTTAGAATTTAGAGCATTAAATACATGCGTATTTAGAATTTCAGAATTCAGAGACACTTCCCATATGTTGTAACTATCAGGCAATCTATCTAAGTGAATCTGTAACATTTTAATTATTTAATTGTTTTCAGAAAGCCTTTTTTATGTACAGCGTTATACTCACTGATAAACAAAAATAGTGTAGCGAATAACCTGAAAAGTATTACTTCAAATCTTTCCAGTTTAGTCAGCTTTCGTGTGATCTTCTTTGGACAACATCATTCTGCATAATGTCCAAGCTCATCCAAGGGCTACACAGTGAAGGGATGGGGGCTTGGCACTCAGTACTGAAACGATCCAGTGCAGACACAATGGGCTGAATAGCTTCTTTCTGTGCAGCAACAATTCTGAAATTTGTCCGCTTTCCTGTTGTACCCTCGTCATGAGATTGGAGACCAAAGGATAAAACACTAATAATAAAAAGAAGACAGAGAAAGGAAAGGCACCCTTCTGGGTGTGCAAAGGATAATTTCAAAATTTCTAGGTGGCACTAAACTTTGACCTATTGTGAACTGTAGTGATGATAGCATTAGTTTTCACAAGGACATAGAAAGGTTGGCGGAATGGCCATTGGAACTTAAGAGTGGAAGTTAACCATTCAGTGGTTCAGGCCAACCCATATTTCAGTAAGATCATTGATGTGTTTGATCATGATCTCCGTTTTGCTTTGCTGTCTGCCGCCCATAGCCTCCAGTGTTTTCTGAAAGAGTGCATTCCTCCAAGGGAAAGACTTTCGCCTTCTATCCATCCTAAAAGGAAGACTTCTTATTCTTAAATAGGGTCCCCTCAAGAGGAAATTCACCAAAGGTTCTTAGCACTTTCCAAACCCATGGTCACTGCTATTCACAAGTACAAGAGCAGAAGATGCATGGAAACATCACCACCTGCAAATGTCTCTCCAAGCTCCTCACCATGCTGACTTGGAAATACATCACCATTTCTTCACTATTGTTGGGTTAAAAGTCTGGAACTTCTTCTCCAGCAACAACTGCAGCAGTTCGAGAAGGCAGCTCACCCATCATTTTCTCAGGTGCAATTAGGGATTGGTCAGATGTGGTCTCAAAATATTCCTTCCTTTATAGTCCGTTCTCCTTACAATAAATGCCAAAATTCCATATGACCTCCTAAACCTGTACGTGCACACTAACTTTATGTGATTCATGTGATTTTAGAGGCTCTTACTGCCTGTTTTTATATGACTAGCTAGCTTTCTCTCATACTCAACTTTCTAATATATTCTTTCATTCATTATTCTTTGCTGGTTCTTAAAATGTGGACAGATTTCAATCTGTGTACTTCAGTTTGATACAACTCCTCGTTCCATATTTAACCATCCACGATGCATCCTTCTCAAAATGCTTTTCTTTCACATTGGTATGAATTTTAGCTGAGAGGTATTAAATAATGCTTTAAAAGTGTACCACTGTATCTCTCCCGTCATAACTTCTTCACCCGGTTTCCTAAGTTCACTTCAGGTAGCTCTGCCTTCATACCTTTATAATTACCTTTATTCAACTTTTAGAAAAAAATACTCCTAGACCATTACCTCTCACCTTCAAATAAAATACAAAATTCTGTCATGCCATGACCAAAAAAGTCTACTTTACCATGAGATTATTGATTAATTCTGTCTCACTGATCATAACCAGGTCTAGAATAGTCCACTAATAAAAACAAGACTGCAAATGCTGGAGGTCTGAAATGAAAACAAAAATTGCTGGAGAAACTTTGCATGTCTGGCAGCATCGGTAAAGAGAGAAACAGAGTTAACATTTCAGGTCCAATATGATCCTTCCTGGAAGTAGCTTTGTATAGTACTTAAAATTTTTGGGCCAAGGGGTTGCAGATTGGATTGGAAGACAGGCCGGATGACCTGGGAACAGCTGAGGAGGCTTACAGTGCTGAGGTGGGCTTGGTGGAGAGCTTGCATCTGACTCCAGCATGGTCCAAACATCAAACTAAACTAGTATAATAGAAAACATTCCTACAACCCAGAAGCCTCACTCCACAAACTCCCCATGCCCCACCTATGCCAACCCATGGAATAATGGTGCATTTTCACTCCCCATGGTTCCTTATGCCTTCATACCACCCCATGCTCCACTATCCATTCCACCTATGGTTCCTCATGCCCCTATGCCAACTTAGTGCCATCTCATTGCCAAAACATGGTTCCACCCTTGACAGTTCTTATCAATTTGTCACTTAGATAGGAGTAGGCCATTACACCCTTTGAGTCTGTTCCATTGTAATTAAGACTGTGGCTGATCTAGTTGTGGTCCCATCTCCATTCTCCTGTCTGCAGCCCAATATCTTGACTCACTTGTTTATTGAAAATCTGTCTCAGCTTTGAATAGATTTAAAGACCCAGCCCCCCTACCTTCTGGGGAGGAGAATTCAACATACAACGACGCTTTTGAGATAAAATAATCCTTTATTATCTCTGTCTGAAAAGGGAGAGCTCTTATTCTTAGCCTATGCCACTATTTTTATGAACAGTTTAATTCAGTCTAATTCAATAATCACCAATCATCCTTCTAAACCCCAATGAACATAGACCTAACTTGTTCGGTGTTTCCATATAAAATAAACTTTTCATCCTAGAGTGAGTCAAGTAAACCTACCTTCAACAATTTTGAATATATTTTTTCAAATAATGAAATCAAAGCTGTACACAGTACTCCAGGTGTGGTCTCATCAATGCTCTGTATATTTCATGCACCTTTCAATAATCATAGAATCCCTTCAGTGTGGAAACAGACCCTTCGGCCCAACAAGTCCACACCAACCCTCAGAGCATCCCAGACCCATCCTCCTACAACCCACCTAATCTACACATCCCTGAACACTATGGGCAATTTAGCATGGCGAATCCACCTAGCCTGCACATCATTAGACTGTGGGAGGAAACCGGAGCACTCAGAGGAAACCCACGCGGATACGGGGAGAATGTGCAAACTTCACACAGAGCGTCGCCTGAGGATGGAATCGAACCTGGGCTCCTGGCACTGTGAGGCAGCAGTGATAACCACTGAGACACCATGCCAGCATTCCAACATCTCTTAACAGTTTGGACATATTTTGACAGTTCTTGATAAGTTTGATATGTTTTGGAAGTTCTTGACTAGTTTTGCAAACCTTGACAGTCCTTACAAGCTTGACACGTCTTGACAGATCTTGACACTTCCTGACAGTTCGCAGCAAGTTTCACATTTCTTGACATTTAGTGACAAGTTTAACACTTCTTAACAAGTGTCAAACTTCTTTAATGGTTCCAAAGTCAAAGGACCATTCCATTTAGTCACAGTTTTCTCTACTGTTAACAATTTGAAACAATACTTGATACACACCCCAGGGTACTTGACACTTGCCTCCCAAGGGTAGTTGATTCTACCACCCTCCCACCACAAGACTAAAAGTGTTCACAGGAACACATCCTTAGAGGTATCTTACTCCTCCAAAAACATATCCTGGCTATCTAAATGAATCCACATAGTTCAAATGCATTTTTATCATTTCTAATATGCGTACATCAGATTCCACTCTACAGAGCTATGAAATTCCCATTTCAGTGGAGGCAGAGAAACCCAGCCTGACTCCACTCCCATCCTTGAGAAAAGGGGGAAGTACCATTATTGGGGGATGGTTCTTTTAGTTTGGGATACTCGCACTATTTTCTTGATTCTCAGTGTCTGCATGAGGCAACAAACTGCTCCCTTCATATCTGATCACCTGCAACAGCCGCATGCCAGATGAAATTTACTAAAGAGAAATGTAAGGTGATGCATTTTTGTGGGAAGAATGAGGAGAGACACTCCGAAATGAAAGGCCATGCTAAACTGGGTGCAATGGCAGAGAAAGGGTTTATCTGCAAAACACATTGAAGGTAGAAGGGGTAGGTTGATAAAGTTCTTAAAAATGCACGTAGGGTCGTGTACTTTATAAATGAAAGTGTTGAGTTCTAAAGCAAGGTAATTATAGTCAATTTTTAAAACACATTTGTGCAGCCTTAGCTGGAGTACTTAGTTCAATTATAGTGGTGCTACTTAAGGAGGCTCTGAAGGTTCTCGGCAGCAATGGTTTCTGAGAATGATTTCATTAAAGAGGTAACTTAGTGACATTAATAGATTGCAGAAGCTTGGCTTGGGTGGTGAAAAGGTAGCTTGGTGGAATTAGCAGTATCACTATTACAGAGAACTGACATGAACTTGATAAATTGAACAGCCTTTTTATGCTGAAAGAATGCTATCCGCTCTGATTCTACTTTTGGTAAATTTATTTAGTATCACCTCACGGTCAATTTTTTTATTGCAGAATAACCTTTTTACATTCAGTACCTAGTCACAATCTGCCACAAAGAACTGGCATCATTCCACTTAGCTATGATGCAGTATACTGGTTACTGTTTGAAACCATGGAGAGGGCTTTTCTAACTCACTTAGTAATGTCATCACTTGTGAGTCACATTGCTTCTCTTGCTTATGAATAAGTTTTAGATTCCATTTTTGGATATGGCCAGCAGGGTGTCCCATTATAATGAGGAAACTTTTGCAATGTTGAAACTACCCATGAAAGGACTGGTATGTCACAGACGTTGCCTGAGTAAGCCCTTGTGAATAGTTGCAATATTTATTCTCACTATTTTCCAACAGCTTCAACCTGCATTTTGAACCACTTTCATAGTATTGTGAATGAACTATGGGTTACTGCAAAACTTATCAAAAGAACAAAGGTGTACTTTAGCTTTTGAAATATGAGGGCTGGATTTTTCCCGGTCCTGAGAGAACCAGGATAGATGCTTCCTCCTTTCTGGATACCAATGATATTTGTGAGGGTATCAGTCAGCAGGCTAATCCCAATAGTTAAGGAGCTCATTAGGTGCTTTTATTCTATATGGTTATAATTTTCACAGAAGAGGGGCAGCCTTCAGCAGGTTATTTGCTGCATTGCGACTTACTGATGGTTAGTTGCAAACTTATGCGAAATTCAGCAGTTCAAAGAAACTGTGCAAGACGGATGAGTCCAACCCCATTACACAACAAAAAAAAATTGAAAGAAGACATTAGCAATCTATTCTGTCCCAGATGCCAGGCCTCCAACTGCCCTCTGCAATGTGGAAAATATTAACTTTGCCAAATTTTGTCTTAAAACATTACAATACAAATAAAAGTCACCAAGCAGTCTTCTGTGGATATTCCGTGTCTTCAACGAGCCTTCACAAGGCTGCTGCCATCCCCCTCATCCCAATCCAATAAGCCTTACCTTTTTCTTTATTTGTGACCTGTTCTCTGTGCATCAATGCTATCTCTTCCGTAATTCAATAAAGCTCCCCATCCAAGAAAAGCAGCTCCCACTCAGTCCAGATTACCTGGCCCTCTGTTCACCACTTTTCACCAGTTCTGAATCTGAAGGCTCGTGTTTATTGTTGCATATTTATTTCCAGAAATGCAATTTAATCTGGGGGAGTTGAGTTTTAATGAGGATGTATCTTACACTCATGTATCAAAAATTAGTTCCCGCTGTTTATCTTCAGGAAACACAAAGTACCCTCAATTCATTGCCAACTTAATAAGCAACTTTCATCCTGCCTCGGGAAGTTATCATTTTATTTCCTGTTGAAATAAATGCCTCTGCCTACCTTGTTTCCTGATTCTGGGAACTTCATAAGATTCCAATCATTCCAGTCTGATTTAAATGTTAAAAAAAAAGATAATGTCTGGCATCTAATTTCACATTCTACTGAGGAATCAATGTTTTCATTGAGGTAAAGGAAGATCAAGTAGAAATGACACAGCATAAGGAGTATAAGGTGGATAGAAAACCATTGTTAGGAACTTCAAATGTTTAAATTGAACATCACTGCGCCATGCAAAATGGGCAGTTTGATGCAAACCAGCACACTATTATTCTGTTAAACAAGCTTCTGTTAATTAAGTTGGTCTTGATGGTTTCCTAATTTTTGTTTAAATGTCATCAGTAATTCTGTTGAACGTGTAGCTTGTTTATCTAGCAGCCCTTGCATATTATACAGTTAAACTGGAAGCATTAGGTAATGATTGCCCTTTACCGTAAACCATGAGCATGAGTCAGAGCATCTCGATTTAACAACAAAAAAGTTTTTGATGAGAAAGGATCTCCAATTTACTTTAAGTCAGCAGAGTTGAATTTTAGGTTTGATCTGCATGATCTCTGTTTTAGGCGAATGTGCGACAACTAAGGCAGTTGTTTACACAAATACTGACCAATCATTAATTACTGGATGTTTGTGTCTTTAGTATTCTAATTGGTTTGTCGCAAGTCGTACCCAGAGAATTCATAACTTATGCCACAGAGGTGGCTGAAAACTCTCAGGGTCGCAGGGAAATATTTGTACCAGAAGACAGCATTTCTTACACATGAGCTTGCTGAAGTAACAATCCATGATACGTCAAAAGTCTTGGCCACTTACCCTCAGAGTCGGGGCATCAGCTCTGCTTGCAAGGGCCGGTAATGAAGCCGAACCTACATAGGGGGAAAATGGGAGCATAGAAAATGAAATATTTCCATATCTTTGTGTATATGCTGTCTGAAATGGAAAACATTTTTCAATGTTGTAATCACAAAGTGTTTCAATGTTCATCTTTTATGTTATACATTGCATTACATTTGTTTTATGATAGCCAGCAGGACAACTTCTGATAATAATGTAACATGGGAGATAATGAGTGGGCAGCTTGTTTTGCATCTGTCCCAATTTTTATTCCTATTATCCATGAATGTTTCATGTTATCACAAAATGTCCTTGCCCACCCCTGTGCGCACAACTGGTTAATGCAGTACCAGATTTCAGTACTCATAATAATTCACATGCATCTCACATTTCCATGCTACTGTTTATTCATGTACTATGTACAATTGTGCCTAAGATGGTCCAGTTTAAATATCAGTTGGTGAAGATGCATGGAAATAAGGTGACAGCAGTAATGGTCTGCTCTAGCTGAGATAGGGAATGCTCTTTGCATTAGAAAACTAGTCACACTTTATTTATGCATTTTGATTACAGAAATCCTGTTTCTTTCTTTTAAATCTGAAAATCAGAAAGTGGCATATATTTACACAGTGCCTTTCATGACTTCTGGATGTTCTAAGGTGCTTTGCAGCTAATGAAGAAGTTTTGAAATATGGTTATTTTTGTAATATAAGAAACATGACAGTTGGTGGGCACACAGCAATTTCCCACAAACAACAATGAGTTCACTAGGTAATTTCTTACATGATGATTAATGGACAAATATTAGCCAGGATGGTGAGAGAATAGGTTCAGATGTGCACAGTATGACCATTTTCATACATTCTAGGAATAAATGGAGGTATGATGAGAAACATTTGAATCATCGTAACTAAGCTAATTCTGCCTTAGCAATGTATATTCACAGGGGTAGGTAGTTCTAATACGGCCACCTGAGAGAGTTCTATCAATCCAATTGTCAAAGCACAGTTTATGATATCTTCATGAAACTCAGCATCACAACTGCAAGTATTGAGGGTAATTACATTTGAATTTCATTTCATTTCCTTGGTTAAGTCAGATGGTTGTAAAGCATGGAATACAGGTCTGCACAAATAACATTAAACTACTTACCATTTCCACAAATCATTGAAGCTATTATTAATGACTGTTGTACTGAAAAAAGAGACAGAATTAATCTACAATGCTGTTTAATTTCTCCGGTAAATGGATGATTTTATGACTATCCAAGTCAGTTTGCGTGAATATTTGAACCATAAGATCTAGCTGGAAAAATTATACAATTTACCTTTGTTGCTGATTGTTGCCAAAGCAGAAACTCTCTCTTGTAAACTTTTGAAACAGCTTTTCTGCTCTATAGTTATTTCCATGGAAACCTTGTTAATGAGTGAATAGTATTTAGCATCATTTTTAGATGATTCCATGACTTTATATTCTCTATACATAACAGACATCTAATGTAAATGTTAGCAACAGGTTAATGAGTCTAGCCATATCTTTATTCGTTTACTTCGTTAGAAAGCTGGTTTTCTTTGCTACTTAACAGAAAGTATCAACAAGAGTTAATTGCATTAAAAAACATACTGAAGCAATACCATCTGGAAAATGGATCCAAAGTGATCGCGATTGATTAGAAGTCTCTGCTGTCTGAATCCTTGCCCAAGATAAGGCAGACTGCTTTAAAAATACCTATGTGGTTGAAGGTATTCATCTTACACTTATCAAGACAATTCACAAGAAATACCATGGCAAAGAGAAAAAATACATTTTAACTCTATTGCTTGGCAAGTGGACTGATTGGTGAGATGAGGTCAGTTATGTTTTTCTTTCAATCCACATATCCTGTATAGCAGTGATGTTCTTTAAGATCAGTTCAGTCAGTAATGATTGTTGAGTCACCCCTGGTGGTGAACACTGAAGTCCCTCAGTGCATTTTACATCATTTTCAACTTCACTATTTTCTCAAAATGTTGTTCAACATAGAGGAATACTGATTCATCAGCCAAGGGAAGACAGTACTTGGTAAGCAGCAAGAGGGTTCCTTGCCCATGTTTAACCAATTGCCCTGAGACTTCATGGAGTCAATGTTGAGGGCTCCCAGAGCAACTCCCTCCTGACCTTATACCAATGCTCTGCAACTTGGTGGGACAGGACATACCCAGGAATGGCGATGCTGGTGTCTTGGACATTGTCAGGTATTATTCTGTCTGTATAACTATGTCAGGCTGTTACTTGTCCCAGTTTTGGCACTAGACGCCAGATGGTAGAAAAGAGGACTTTGCAGAGGTGACAGGACTGTGCTTGCCGTTAATATTCCCAGTGTCTTAGTCAGTGCCAAGTGGTCCACCCGATTTCATTACTGTCTTGAGACCTTCCCATGGTAGATATAGCTGAGTGGCTTGCTAGGCCATTTCGGAGGCCAGTTAAGAGTGAATTACATTGCTGTGGGTCTAGAGTCACATGTAGCCAGACCAGATAAGGTAGGCAGTTTCCTTCTGTCAAGGGAAATCAGATGGGATTTTTTTACAACAATTGGCAATGATTTCAAGGTCGTCATTAGACTTTTAATTCCAGATTTTTATTGAATTCAAACCCACCCATCACCTAGGTCTCCCTTAATACTGGATAATTGCCTGCTTTATCATTTGCAAAATAATCTTAAGTGTGTGAAAAATTACTCTAACAACCAATTTAGTCTTAATGATACTGCCAATTTTGAATTGAGTGCAAGTTGTCTCAGATATTTATCAATGTAAAAACTCCCCACATAACTCAATACAGAAGGTTCTGAGCTGACACCCAAATGCAAGATAGGCAAATAGCTTGTAAAATTCCTTCCAAAGGCTGTCTCACAGCAATAAGAGCTAATATAGGCTGCAGTATAACTCTAGCTGAGTGCATAGCTGCCTCTCTCCGGGGATTTTGAATGAAATATTTGTAATATTAAAAAGGAATAAATGATCTCAACTATTTTTTAGTTAACGGGGTGAAGGGAGGAAATGGGAAGATGGGATGCAGTGTGGAAATGGAGCATATGTTGCAAGGTGCAAAGCTCCATTGTCACCGCAGTTCAATACTATTCAGCTGGCAGTGATGACGTATTAAAGTAAGAGTAAGCTGATGACCAACACTTATCAGTTTCAGATTGTCAACTAACATATAGCTGTGGCCAAGTTGCTAACTCGTACACTTCAGTACATGGAAGCCAATGGGTACAATTTAAAATTAGATATCAGAAACTTGGAAACTTCCCAGGAAACAGCATAGTGAAATGGAGTTTGTGGAGGAGGGTGGAGGGATTAATGCAAAACTCCAGTTAAAGAGTCTAAACGCAGATCAGTTAAATTTCCTGAAACAGCTGCTAACTTATGTAAAATAAAGCCACCCCCATTTACTAAATAGGAACGTAAATATCGTCTATCTTTGACTCTAGAGTAGAAGTAATAAATATAATCCCAAACAGTACACTGCTAAAAACATGCTTATGACAAAATATTTCATTTGTTTACATAAGAAATCATTCAAAAATGTGAAGATTGAAATTGCATATTGTGTATAAAACGAGGTTGCACAGCATAAATTGCAGGAATCCAGTTCAATCCGAATCAAAGTTCTGGATTGTTCTGAGTCATCAAGGTTTAGCTAGGCCCAAATGTACATCTATTAGCATCTATTTAAATGTAACCTTCTGAGCCAGAATTCAACAGCTAAGGTGACCCATCAATTTGAAAATTATCCTAATAAAGTATTCTAAAAATGCCTTATTTCTAATTAGGAAGCCGAGAAGGATTGTGGCCATAGTAAAGAATGCAAGGTTGGAAAGTGTAGAGAGATAGAAAGATGTATTAGGCTGCGTTTAGTTTTAGAAGGCTAAAGAGGGTAGGAAAGGAAAGAGTCAGTCAGGGAAGCAGTTCTATGTTTTCTGAAGTCCTGGGGCTAGAACGAATTAGAGGAACAGCTGGTGCAATAAGTCTTAGACTTCAACATGATTTCAACATGGTAAAATGAAGAGGAGCAGTGTGTACTGTGATAAGAGAAGGAAGAGAGAAACAATCACAGCAGCGTTAATGTTACTGACAAAATAAAAATTGTTAGGAAGGGTTACCATGGAGAGAAAAGATACCAGGTAAAAGAAGGATTAGGTAGTTCGTCGAATCCTGCTCAGAAGCAAAAGTTAGGCCCTAATCACACTTCATCTGATTTGAAGCAGGTTTCAGGCTTCGGACAGCTTGGGATTAGGACTGAGGAAAAAAATAAATATTTGTTGTGACAGTTAAAAAAAAGCAACTTCTAGAGAGGCAACTTTTATTTAAAGATATTTGAGTCTCCCTCGAAGCATATACTTTGAAAGAAAGCATTCTTAACAGAAGGCCACACTGCTACTGGAATAATTTACCCTGGTTTTTGTTCTATGGGTCCCTTGTCCAGCTCACTACACTGAGCTGCTGCTTATGATAAAGGTCATAGCCACCACTCTCTTTCAAGTGCAGGCAATTACAGGGGCTGTGTAATCTAATGTAATGGAGGAAAACCACTTCCCGATCTAATAGAAGAGTCTCCCTTATGTTTAAAAGAACAGGGGCAGAGTTTTAGAGGGACCTGAGCAATTTGGGCTCTGTCAAGAAGTGGCAGAATTAGATGAAAAATCTGATGAAGCCAATCTCTACTTCAGGATCAACCTATTCTATTCTTTTATTCATTTGCCGAGAAATGAGGCGAGTTTTTCACTTGGCGGCAGTGAGTAGTCAATTAAGGAGCGTTATTTTGTTCGTTAAACCTTGTCATCAGCCCAAGTCATTAGTATTCCGCTTCCTATCTTACCATGCACACCAAACAAGTTAGATATCAAGAGTTCTTAACACGGAAATCATAGGTTGGCTGGTGACTTCACCTTGCTGCTTCCTCCAAGATGTGATTCCGAGATGCCAGCAGAGTAGAACTCTTCAACCAGAGCTCGTTCACTCTGTCTGTTTCGTTTCTTTTTTTTCTCTTCTTTTTCTCTTTTGTGTTTTCTTTTCTATCTTCTCAGCAATGTTCCAAACTCCCAGATTTGGCACAGAGTCTTACTAGACATAAGATTTAAATACAGACTGGTGTCACTTTTTAAGAGAAAGTTTCATGGTAAATAGGTTCTTAAAATAAATCAGTTACTATCACTACAACTAAACAATAAATCTGATATGTATACTATTTATACCAAGCTAAAATTGCAGCACTGATGAGCTTTCTAATCCTTGTTCTCTCCTACACTTGTAAGGTAGAATGTTTTATTTATATTTTTAAATTTTGTCATGAGCATTTCTTCTCTGAATTAAGGTTGCAACGATGTCAACTGACAGGTTTACTGCATGAAATGCTCTTCTCTGGGCTGAAATATATGCTAAAGTGATAGAACTCAATTTAAACAAAATTCAACAAGCCTTGACTTTAATGTTGACTATAGTATGTTCCCATCATATGCTGTAAAGCTGCACTGAGGTATCTGGGGTTACTAATCTGAAATGAGTATTTATTGAAGTAACTGGAGCTTTAGAATTAAATGATACATTTCAAATGAGAAATCTCTGAGATTGTTTACTTTAAAAATTGAAAAGATGGCGAAAAGAAGTGAAAACTTTAGTGGACTCTCAGAATTTTTGGTAATATACAATCCTATTCAAACAATACTGTTTTATTGCTGGCTTATAATACACAACAAATAACATTCTGAAGAAGGGTCACTGGACTCAAAATGTTAACTCTGCTTTCTCTCCACAGATGCTTGCAGACCTGCCGAGTTTCTCCAGCAATTTCTGTTTTTGTTTGCAAAGTAATGTTTTATTGTAATGTTTATATTGTACACCAGCTATACTAACGTTTTGTGTTGATGTGATGGTGTGTTGCTAATGCTAGATGTGATGTGAACAGCAGGAGTAATATATACAGATTGCACATCTCAAGTTAGGGGTAAGGAGGCAGACAGAGAATGGATGACCACCAGACTGTCTAGGAGATACAAAACATAACGCCCCAGAGGTTCTGCTCACTTGCCGGTTTTCTGTTCTGGATATTGGTGAGGGTGATGGAAAAGAACAGCAAGAACCTAGCTGTACAGGAAGGATGGAAACAAAGTTAAAGAGCAGTACAGATATGAGATTATGCAATTCTGGGAACAGACAGGTGTTTCTGCAGCCGTCAATGTGATTCCAGGCTGGTACATTGCCTCTCTGGTGCTAGGGTCAAGGATGCCACAGAATGGCTGCAAGACATTCCTCTGGTGGAGAATGAAGTGTGGAAGTTCGGTCTACACTGGTGCTAATGACATAGATAGGAGGAGAATGTAGTGCTGCAGTCAGTATTTAGGAAGAGAGGTGGAAAATCAGCAAGAACATCTTAAGTAGTAATCTCCAGATTGCCCCCAATGCCAAAAATAAGGCAGAGGAATATGTTGCTGGAACAATGGTGCAGGAGGGACAATGGGACTGGCTCTAGAGGAGACTAGAAGCCAGTCAGGTTGCACTCGAATGGAGCTGGGCATTTTGCTAGTGTTCTAGGGGAGGGTTTAAACTCAAAAGATTCTGTTAACCAGAAGGCAATTTTAGAAAGTAAAAGAAGGCCGCACGGGGGAGGCAGATAGCACTAAAATACAGAATAGTAAGTTAATAGACAGAGTTGGAGTCGAGGAGATAGCAATAAAGTCTAAATTTGAGTCACATTGTACATATGCAAATACACGGTGTACAGCTATTAAATTGTCTTGTTAGATTATGATGATGTAGCAATAATAGAGAGGGACAAAACTGGATGTGAAATTTTCTTGGCTATAAGGTATGCAGAAAAAAATCAGAAAGGAGAAAAAGAGGGAGCATTTTTGATTTTGTTTCAGAGGGCTCGAGGATATAATTGAACTGGGTAGAGGTAAGAAATAAGATTAGAGTAGTAATAGTATAAGGGACCACAAGGGTCAAGTGTTCCTAGGCAGTGTTCAGTGAACTTCCCACGTAGTATGTGTACAGTCCAACTGTTGTCATATTTAAATGACATTGGAGATGGATGTGGTAGAGAATCTGAATAAGGCAAACAATTTATTATATAAGTGTATGCACAGGGCATACAGTTTGTGAAGATACTGTTTTCCTGATCATAGCTGGCTCTGCACATTTATAAACTACACAATCATTTTAGGTGCTCAGGCATCCCTTTTATCATATTGATTACAAATTACCTGAAACTACTACAGGATTTTTAACTCTCTGTGAATCTGGCCAAGATTCTGGTTGATACATTCCACTGTGATTGTATTTTTTTGAGAAGCATGGTGGCATGATAAGTTGGCATAGTGTGACAGTGGTTAGCACTGTTGCCTCGCAACGCCAGGGACTTGGGATTGACTCCATCCTTGGGTAACTGTCTGTCTGGAGTTTGCACATTCGCCCTGTGTTTGCATGTGTTTCCTCTGGGTGACAGTATTGGGCCCAGTGATCTCTGTACCAAAGGTTTTAGGATCATGGCAGAAAATGACATAGGTCAATCTAGATGAAGAATAAACAACTGACTTCAATTGTGCAAGAATGAATTGGAATGAAAAGTTAGTGGGAGAAACAGGAGCTGAACAAGAGGAGATGGTTTGGGCAGTCAAGGTATATTCCCGTGACAGGGAAAGGTAAAACAAACAAATCCTGAGATCCTAGATGAAAAAAAGGGATAGCAATTATGTTAAAGAAGAAAGTGTACTTATGACAGTGTCAGATAGTGAATTGTTAAGAATCAAGTTGAAAACAGAAAGGTGGTGAGAAAACAAATACATGAAGCAAAGAGAAATCATGAATAAGGCTGTCAGCTAGCATTAAAGAAAACTCAAAGTCTTCTCTAAGCAAATCAATAATAAAAGGATTATAGAAGGAGGTGTAAGGTTCCAGAACCTGATAACTGCAACAGCCACACAAGCTTGTCGAAAGTCTGACAAAAACTAAGTGACTCCACAAGATAATAGGAAACCTGTGGAACAGGATGGATCTTCCTTCTGTTTCTGTCTCATGACTGTCCAAACTCAGGTTGAGAAAAAGGAAAAATCATCAACAATTTCATTTAATTCATGTATAATTGATAATTCTAAAAAAATCTATGTTGCACAAGTAACAAAATAACTAGAACCTGTGTTATCAAATATCAAGCTGTAACAGTCTAGGTCTTCATGTATTTGTGTGTAAACCACATCTGTTGATGATGCAAGAAGTATATGCTCCTTCATTTTTATATTATTGATAAATATTCCTGAATAAGTTTCCATATACCATTCGTTCTGCAGCCATTTCAGTTTAGAAGATTGAGAGGTGCTATTTTTGAAATATAGAAGATTCTGAGTGGCTTGATGGAATAAATGTTTTAGGGGAATCTAGAACTAGGGTTCATAGTTCAGAATGAGGGATCAACTGTTTACAAAAAAGATGAGAAGGATTTTTGTTTCTGTCAGATCACCCTGAACCTTTCGAATTCTTCACCTCAGAGATTGGTGGAGACTGGATCATTGAATATATTTAAGGCAGAGATAGACAGATGTTTGGAATGTAGGGGAGTCAAGGGTTAATTTGAAGGGATGGGAAAGTGCAGTTGAGACTAAGGTCAGGTCTCTATGACCTTGTTGAATACCACAGCCGGCTTGAAGGGCTATATAGTCTATCCCTGTTCCTATTTCTTATGCGTCCTTTTGTCTGTAACATTTGATGGATTTTTGCTGTCTGAACAATCTGGGGAACTGTCTGTTGCTGCTTTCTGTTTGTCGTATTCGGTGGAGGATCTAACTGCTCTGGGAATGATTTATCTTGCATTTAAATTATTTGCGGAAAATAGTTGTGAACAGAAAACAATTTTAAAGGGCCTATTTATTTCAGCAGGAGCATTACCCATATTTGCTTTTGCCAATATAAAACGCATTATTATACAATAAAAATCTTCCATGTTAATCATGGAATATATAACTTATAAGAACAAAAGAAATCAGAGGAGTATGCAATTCCCACCTTTAAGCCTATTCCATCGCTCAACATGATCTCGCCAGTTCCACATTTACTCTACACTGATTCCACCTTCCTGCCGTATTGACACATACCTAAATTCGTTGAGTATATGAAAGTCTAATCTTCAATGTCTTATACAACTGAGCATTCATGACCCTTTAACCTAAGAACATAAGAACATAAGAACTAGGAGCAGGAGTAGGCCATCCGGCCGCTCGAGCCTTCCCCGCCATTTAATAAGATCATGGCTGATCTTTTTGAGACTCAGCTCCACTAACCCACCCGCTCACCATAACCCTTAATTCCTTTACTGTTCAAAAATTTATCCAGCCTTGCCATAAACACATTTAGCGAGGTAGCTTCAACCGGTTCACTGGGCAAGGAATTCCACAGATTCACAACCCGTTGGGTGAAGAAGTTCCTCCTGACCTCAGTCCTACATCTGCTTCTCTTTATTTTGAGGCAATGCCCTGTCGTCCTAGTTTCACCTGCTAGCAGAAACAACCTCCCTGCCTCCACCTTATCTATTCCCTTCATAATGTTACATGTTTCTATAAGATCTCCCCTCATTCTTCTGAATTCCAATGAGTATAATCCCAGCCTACTCAGTCTCTCCTCATAATCCAACCCTCCCAACTCTGGAATCAACCGAGTGAATCTCCTCTGCACTCCCTCCAGTGCTAGTATATCCCTTCTCAAGTAAGGAGACCAAAACTGCACGCAGTACTCCAGATGTGGCTTCACCAGGACCCTATACAGCTCATTAAATTATTTTTATCTTCGTCCTAAATGGCAGGCCCCTCATTTTGAGATTAAGATCAATAGTTCTGGACTCTCCAACCACAGGAAACATCCTCCCAGCATCTATACTATCAGGCACTTAAATGATTTTATGGACTCCATTTTAGGGCCCACCACCAGGCTGTATTACAATACATTCAAGCAGATGGGTGGGAGTTGGAAGACTGACATTTTAAACCTAGTTCATTAAAAAGTAGGAAGGAAAGGATGCCATTTCCTTCAAAGAATGCTCTACATGCAAAGTGACACCCCCTTGCCCCAAGATGTTGCCCACCCCTTCACCCCCACCTTTTGTCACTCCAATCCCGGCCATTATTCTCCTTCCCTCCAGCTAGCATCATTCCATAGGGTCCCTGATATATTCCTATGTAAAAGGCCTAGGATATGTCTGGTTCCAGGATCCAGCTTTAATCCTCCTAGACCTCCTTACCGTCCCAGCAGTGCCACTACTGAGCTAAATCAAATTGACAGGCAGCTCTCAAGGGTTCGACTGCCTCCTACTGACAGGCAAATGTCTGACCGTCATCTTGCTAAACCCAGCTGGAATGAACTATAACTGTGACAGTCCGAAGATGTGCAGGTTAGGTGGATTTGGCCATGGGAAATTGCCTGTTGGTGTCTAGGGATGAGCAGGCTAGGTGAATTAGCCATGGGAAATGTGTAGTAATGGGAATAAGGTGGGAGGCTAGGTCTGGGTGGGATGCTCTTTTGTGGGCCAGTGCAGACTTGATGGGCCAAATGGACTCTTTCCACATCGTAGGGTTTCTGTAATTACTATGGATAGTTCACGTTCACCTGTTAATGATAGCAGAGAGTTTTTTGGGTAGGGTAGACAAATGTATGCAGAATTTACCAATAAATAGGCTACAGTAATGAGAGTTTGTAACTTCAGATAAGTAATATGAGCAAAGTAAAAGTATTGGAGAAATGGGAGGGATTAAAATCCAGAAAATCCCCAGGATTGTCTACTTCCTACTGTTCTAAAAGGATTGGCTGCAGAGATAGTGGAGGCATTAACTTCGATTTTCTATTAGTTGGCCATGTAAGCATCTCAGTCTAAAGAGCATCATGCCTGGTACTTCTCCTGGCACTTGTAAAATTGCAATGTGAGGGACAGTTGGGTAGATTCCAGAAATGTTGAGCGTTGCCTTTTCCAGGTCTTGCTGCCCGAAAACCCACTGCAGCAAGGTTGTAAATTTCTGTCCCTGGAATACCATGCACAGTTTTGATCTCTGTAATCTTGGGAATGATATATTTATCTTGGTGACACTAAGGTGAAGGTTCACTATATTTGTTCCTGGGGTGAGACACTAATTTTGTGCGAGACCACAAATGGACTAGTCATACATTTTTGGATATTCTTTTAAGATTGCTCCTCATCAACTGATCAGCCGACTAATTTAACATTTCTTAATGAATTTACTATTATTAACTGGTTTTCTTGCTTATTAATTGGCAATTTACAGGATAAAATACAAAATCACTTATGCCTGATATAAATTAGCCTTTAAACAGCAGAGGGGATGGTAGATGTCTGACACATAAGCAACTGAACTGTGTCAGTTTACTTCTAGCAGACAAGAAGGACCAAAATATTGGAGAAAAGGTTGCAGGATTTATACAGATAAGGACAATTGCTTAATTTATCCATCTACAGATATTCTGAAGTTTCATCTATGTAAACACAAGAGTATTATTTGCAGTTCCTGCTTGTAATTCTGCAGGTAGCACCTGAAATTTGAAGATTCTCGTCAGCCAGCACAATAAAAATAGCTGTCCTATCCCAGATGATCAGCTTTCTGTCTTCCCTGGAGATATGGGTGCTGGTAAGGCACTGCTGCTAGTTTTGAGAGCCCGAAGTTGAACCCTGATGACAGAGGTTATTTTGGTTTATTGAGCACATCAGAACCAAGCTTTCCTATGTATCTGCAAAGGTTTTGCATCAGGTGTAGGAATAACTCTACAAGATGTTCCAAGTGCCTGCTGTAGGTGCTTGAGGCCTTTACGGCATCAGCATCAGCTGGGCAATAATCAAAAATGTAGACAACTCTTGCTGCATGATATTGTAACCATTTCTGCAATGAAACAAGCGGTTAATAGTTCTAGATAAAACAGTGTGGAGCTAGAGGAACACTGCAGGCCATGCAGCATCAGAGAAGCAGGAAAGCAGATATTTTGGGTCAGGACCCTTGTTCAGAAAAATAGGGTCTGAAGAAGCATCCCGACCCGAAACGTCAGCTTTCCTGCTCCTCCGATGCTGTCTGGTCTGCTGTGTTCCTCCAGCTCCACACTGTGTTATCTCAGACTCCAGCATCGGCAGTTCTTACAGTCTCTCAGTTAATAGTTCTAGTTGGGCTCAAAATGTATCTTCCATTGAATTGTTAGCACCATGAAATTGGAGCCATGAAGCAGCCCAACAGGGACTTTCTTTCGCAGCCAGTTCTATCCATGCCATCAAAAAGCACTTGCCTCTGGGCACAACCTTCTAAATCGTCCAGTCCTCCAGTGTCTCTATCTGGATCAGTGTCAGTCTCAAGTTGTGGTGGAGCCGCTGAACATCACCACGATGTTTCTTGGTTAGGAAGACATACTTGTTACTCTAGGTTACAAATAGATGCAGATACACACACCATATATAATGTTATCCATGTTTTGTAATACTCATATTCATGTTGGTCTGACTGTGTTAACAGAGAAGCTTCCCTATTTAAAATGAACCCACTGAACAGTCAGATGTTGGCTTTCACTTAGATGGAACACTGTGGTACATTTCAACTTCACATTTTAGCCAGAGCAGAACTCCCTTCTGTGATGAAAGGTATCTAAACGCTGGAGGTGGAAATGACTCATACCGCTTTTAACAATATTTTAACCAGATTTCCTGTCAGTGATTGCAGTGGTGCACATTACTTCCCGAATTCCCTGCGTTGTGACTGCTATGAATAATTAATGAGTATTCCCTGCAAAGGTTTTCTATTTCAAAGCTCATTCAGTAATGCTGCTCATCTGGTTTCGGAACCACTTGCTCGACGTCTGGTAGTGACGTGTAACATAAACCGTTAGTATGTAATGGATTCTGGTCTCAAACTTTTGCAGGTTCTCTGTCATTGTGCAATCAAATTGTGCTTATTTCATTAATGAGAGTAATTCCTTAGTACATATTTTATATAGATACACAATATCTGTTTTAATATCAGTATAGCAATTCAGATGACATATAATCTAACAGATCCATATATTCAGAATAATCATGAAACTAGAAACTGTGACAAAGAAAAATACTGTGCTTGCTAGAAATCTGACATTATAAACAGAAAGTATTGGAAATAACTGCAGGTCCAGCGGCATCTGTGTATAAACAGAGTTATCTGGTCTCTGACTATGCATCAGTATTGTGAACAGTTGGGTGTGTAAAGAGTAAATCACATTTCATAAGAATAGTTGATTACTTCAAAAAACAATCAGTGTGGTAGCTAAAAGAAGGTCTAGAGATATTTATATGGATTTCCAGAATATATCACGTGAGAAACTGTTTGCTAAAATGAGAGTGCATGGGCAGAAAATTGATTAGGAGACAGGAGGCAGAAATAATGGATATGTTCTTAAATTGGCAGGATGTGACTAGGGATCTGTAATGGGGCTGTGGCCTTTTATTACATTTATATGAGAATACTAAAATCTGACAAACCTCTGGGACCTGATAGCCAGAATCCTAGTGTTTTAAAAGAGGTAGCCACAGGATTGATCGGTTATGATTTTCCAAGGTACTTTAGATTTTAGAACCCATTGAAGGTTAGAAAATGATAGTTGCTGTATTTAAGACAGGATGGAGAAAGACAACAGGGCAGTTTGCCTGCCATCAGCCATCAGAGAATTTCTAAAATCTACTAGAAACACAGAAAGGTTACAGCAAGAGTCCATTCTGCTCATTGTGTCTGCACTGATTGACAAAACTCAATGCACATACAAATCTCACTTTCCAACACCCGAACCTTATCTGTTAATCTTTCCACCTTCAGAGACATCTGGGTATGGCCTTCAAGTTCTCTCACTTCTTCCTGTTACGATACTATGGCTTTAAGAGGTTATTTCGTCCTTTTGTTTGAAGAGCGGTTTTAAGCAAACCTGACAAGCAGTCTACCAGATCCATTACAGTCAAAAGCCTGTTAGGCCTTGGGTGTTTTTTTTCTAAAGTTGGAACAATAGAAGCAGCCTGAATGGGTGTGGTCAGGCTTCCAAAGAACCAGGATTTTTAGTTTCAGTTTTCAGCAGTTGCTGTTGGAGTCTGGAAGAAGTGGAAGCTATTTTTTTCCCTGTCTCAGTTACAGCCAAAAGCTGGGGGTTCTGTTCCTGCTGTGAGAGTTGCATGTGAGACAACCTGTTTTCTGAAACAAAAACAGAAATTGCCGGAAGAGCTCAGCAGGTCTGGCAGCATCTGTGGGTTGTGAGGAAGGGTCATACGATCCAAAACATTAACTCTGATTTCTCTCCACCTTTAAAATAAGAAGTTAGGTTTAGGCCATCTTCTTAATATATTTTGAGGGGGTTTGGTGTGGCCCATAACATTCCATCCCTCTCAATATCCTCCATTGATTGTGTATTCTTTTGCTTTGTTTGGCCTCTCTGGATGTATAACTGTGCACTTCTCAGGATTTAATTCCATTTGCTACTTTTCTACCCACTCAAGTAAAACTATTGATAGCATCCTATAGTTAACAGCCATCCTCTTCACTATCAACAACACATCAATTTTTATACTGTCTGCAAATTTCCCAATCATGCCTCTCACATTTAATTATTAATATATATGGCAAACAGCAACAGATTCAACCCTGAGCCCTAGGAACCAAGTTCCATTCATAAAATTACCATTTGCCTCCTGCTCGGCTTTAATTGTTCTGACTGGTCTGTGATGTCAGGCCTTGTCAAATGCTTTATTAAATTCCATATAGACAACATCCACCATGCTGTCCTTATCAATCCTCTTGCTAACTTTCTTAAAATTAAATTAGATTACTAAGGCACAATCTTCCCTTCAAAGAACAATGCCGATTATCCCTGATTACTCCATGTCTTTCTAAGTAAATCCTATCCTATAGTGCTGCTTCTAGTATTTTGCCATCACTGAGGTCTGGCCTATCCTTTGCAGCTCTTTTGAATAATTGTACAACATGCACAGAAGGCCTCGCCTGACTTATTACATGATTCTCCCAGATTTCTCATGTTGTTCAGGTCCCTGTAAGATTCTACTCAAAGACACCTCCAGTACAGTATCACTGCTTGTGAATATGAGGTGATTCCATTGAACTATACATGATTCTGAAGGGGCTTGAGGGGGTAGGTACGGACAGTTTTTTTTCTCCCTTGTTTAAGAGTGTAGAACATGAAGGTGCAGTTTCAGGATAAGGGGGCAAGCATTTAAGACTGAGTTGGAGATATATTTCTACACTCACAAACATGTCAATCTTTGGAATTTTCCATTTCAGAGAGTTGCTGGAACTCCATCGTTGAGCATATTTAAAATTAAAACGACTGATTTTTGCTCTCTCAGGGAATCATGTCTAATAGGCAGGAACGTGAAGTTGAGGCAGAAGACCAGTCACGTGCGCTTTGAATGGCAAAACAAGGTCAAGGACCCATATAGCCATATGATCCACTCCTGTTCCTTTGCTTTATGTTCTGATGTTCCTGGCGCAACCGATTACAGGAGACGCTTTACTGCTATCCACTCAATCAGACAGTGATCAGAGCTTTCATTGAATGTTGAGAAGTGAGGAACTGTGCAACAGTAGAGATTTTAAGGGTTTTGGTGGGTCACTAGAAGTTGGTGGAAAGCTGTAAAAATTAATTAAAAATACAATTGGCATGGTGGCCTATGCCTCAAGGGGAATGGAATATATAGGACCGAAAGTTTGCCTTGGTTTGACCTAATTTAAAGAACGATAAATTGGCTTTGCAATAGGTGCAGTGCAGTCATCTGAGGATAAAAGGGTTAAATTGTGATGACAGATAACGAGGATTAGGCTTGTACGCTCTTTAAAATAGAAGACTGAAGGAAGAATTCAGTTGAAGTGTTTAAGATGATTGAAGGAGTTGGTAGGTTTAAGAAACATAGAGAAACTATTTCCTCTGGGGTCAAATCAGGGGATTTCAGAAGAAAGGCATACAATCTTACATATAAGTCTTGGCAGTTCAGGAGTAAAGTCAGGAAATCTGTTTTTCACACAACAGTTAGTTGAAATCTGGAACTCTTGTGTCACAAAAAGCTGGTGAGAGCAGGTCATTTGAACTTTTAAAAAGTGAGATTGATAGATTTTTGTTGAGGGAGCACAATAAGAGTCATGGAATCAAAGCAGAAAAATGGAGCTGAGAAGCAGATTAATCCTCGTCGCATTGAATAGAAGAATTGGCTCAGGGGGCTGAAAAGCCTATTCACATTCCAAAGTTCTACAACAAACAACCTTCTACATAGCAGAGCAATTTTAAATGATAACATTTTTAAAACATTTTGTAGCCTGAAGTTCTTAGAAGTTCACAGGTTTACTCATAATGACTTGTTAAAAACATTGAGCGTGAGTGAGAGTGGTAACAAAGCAGACTTACAATGTGACCATTAGTGCAAAGGATTTTGTTTTAGTTGTGGCATTATTGCAATGGATTACAAAGCAACCTGAGCTGGCATGGAAGTTGTATTACAGAGCTTTAATATTATGACAAGTTACACTGACGATTCTGATTACTGGTCTGTGAGTTTCAATTACATTTCGTAATCTATAGCACTACTTGTTAAAATTTATTTGGATCATGGCATAATATCTCTGCTTGAGACTGCACTGCTGAGTTTCTGGATGTTTTATTTTGCATATCTGATCTTATGTTGCTTTCTGATTTCCTTCGATGTCTTTTCTTAGTTTCAAAGTTGAATGATCATTTATAATCTTTGGAATCAGACTGGATTTGCATTTTTCCATTACCAAACCAGAAGACCAGATTGTATTTTATATCCTCTCTTTTGTCACTGCATAATCATGAATTCGATAGATGGACCAAAGTCATGGCATCTCATATATTATACTTGCTTTTCCATTAGGGTCGGCTCAAATCACAAGTTTCGTTCCCAAAATTAATTTATATAGAAATACATAGAATTTCACCAAAGAAGGACAATTCAGTCCAACTTGTCTGCGATAGTATTTTTGCTGTTTCCCTTCTGAGAACTTCATCCAACCTGAACGATAGTACCTTTACGCCATTGTCCCTCAAGTATTTCCCTTGAAGATTTCCCTTGAACTTCATCTGTGTTATACACCTTAGCTATTCCTTGTGGTACTAGAGTCCACACTCTATTCATCTCAGGATAAAAAAAATCTGCTGAATTCCATATTAGATTTATTCCTGACATTTATCTTCTCTCACTTATCATCAATGAGAGCTTAACATCTATATTAGCATAGGTGCTGAACCAGATGTCTATGGATTTATTTCAACAGAGATGAATTATAAGTAAAAACCAAAAGAACTGCGGATGCCGTAAATCAGAAACAAAAACAGAAGTTGCTGGAAAAGCTCAGCAGGTCTGACAGCATCTGTGAAGAGAAATCAGAGTTAATGTTTCAGGTCGAGTGACCCTTCCTCAGAACTCTGAGCTTTTTGAGCAACTTCTGCTTTAGTTTATGAATTATGAATGTTTGGCTGAGTTCCAAAATTCAGGAATGCATTAGTTCAACAGGAACTTGTTTGGGAAAAAAAGCTGAAATGAAGCATTCACTCTGTTCATAGTTTTTTTTGCAGTAATCTCTTTTGTCAATGTCTGTGCATTTATTTGTGCAAAATTAAGAGGTTTTAAGTGAGTCAAACTTCTGTCACTGCTACTGTCTGATAAATTTTTACCGCATTTTCAGGACAGCAGATTTATTTGCAAAACAGATTTCTGAATGGGTGATTTTTCAGCATTTCAACACTTCCTATTATGCTATGGCTCCTTGGTTCTGTACTTATTGTATATTCAAGTAGTGGACTTGGGTAGAGTATGGATTGGATATATAAAATGGGTCAGTGATGCAAGTGGGTGATGGATGAGCACTGAGGGCCTAACTACTATGGAATTCACATTGAAAATAACTTAATATAATTCAGTGTTATTTGCTCGGATCACATCACCAATAGCATTACTTGTGCATGCATTCATCTACAGCTTTGCTGGAAACTATACATTCTCTCTTATCATCACACTGTCCTCTTTGTGTACACAGTCACTGATTTTCACAGTGAGGAGACAGTGCAATGCACTTGCTAAGAACAGCAAAGAGGGGTATCTAAAAATGTAGTGCTAACCTGGTGAAGCTACAACACAGGACAAAACAAATCTTGAACATTAGAAACAACATGCTATAGATAGAGTTAAATGACCTCACAATAACTGATCATATCAAAATTCTACAGTGCTGCCAGATCCAGCTTTGAATGTGGTAAACAATTAGAAAACCAACGAAAGAATTGTCAATGAACACACAAATAATGGCAGGGCTTAGTACACCAAACGAAAAGGCTGAAAGCATTTGCAATCTTCTTCAATTAAAAGTGCCAAGTAAAAACAGAAGGTGTTGGAGAAGCTTGCCATGTCTGATGGCATCTGTAGAGAGAAAAACTGTTAATGTTTTGAGTCCAGTATGGCTGTTCTTTAGAACACAAAGAAGAGTCATACTGGACTCGAAACATTAGCTCTGCTCCGTATCTCATTGCAGACTTGGTCCAAATGTGAAGAAAAGAGCTAAACACAAGAGTTGAGTTGAATGTAATTGCCCTTGACATCAATGCAGTATTTGATCGAGTATGGCATGAAAAAATCCTAGCAAAGCTGAATTCCGTAATATCAGAGGGAAAGCTTTCCACTGCCTGGAGTTAGACCATCACAAAGGAACATGGTTGTTGTCATTGAAGGCACATAATCTCAGTCCCAGGCCATCACTGCAGGAGATTCTCAAGTCAGTGTTCTGGACCATCTACCCTCCATTATAAACTTAGAACTGTGAAGGTTTTGCTGATGATTGTGAAGATTTTCACACCATTCATGATTCTGCATGAAGCCAACTCTGGACATGATTTAGATTCAGGCCAATAAATGCTAAGTAGTAATCACACTTCACAATTACCAAACAACGACTAGTTCCAACAAGAGAGTTTAGACACCTCCCCTGGGTAATTGCTGAGACTGCCATCACAGAATTCTCCACCATCAACATTCCAGCGAAGGCATTGGCCATTAGGAACTGGGTTAGAGGTTGGATAATCTGCAGAGAGAAACTCACCTTTTGACTCCCTAAAGCCTGTCTGGAATTTTCAAGGTATATTTCAGGAATGTGTTGGAATAAGCTCCAATTGCCAGATGAGTACAGCTCCAGAACAGTCAAGAAATTCAATGCCATCTAAGACCATTTTGATCATCACCCCATCCACCGTCTTAAAAAGCATTCACTTTTTATTATCCCTAATGTTCATATGCTTTAGTGATACAGCTTTTAGTTTTAGAAATTGAATTTCAAATGTAAATTCAGTACCATTCATAATTCTTCAGACAATCAAATAATCTGTATCTTTAAGAAGAGTAAGTTCTATCGTGTCTTGAATAGCTTAAAGCTAAAGAAGAGTTCTGCAGTAATCCTCTCAATAAAAAGTTATCACTCTTGTTCTGGACATAATTGACTTGGTTGCGGGATATTCTCAAGTCAGCATCTTCTCTCCATCGTAAATCGGCTATTGGAAACCAAGGTGTTTTCTGATGTTTTAAGCTACAACATAGGAGTTGCAGGGAGGCCTGTGCTTGAGCTATGGAATCCAGAATTGTGAGGTAGAAAGGGAAATTGGGGGATCACTTAGCCAAAAGCTGTGGAGTCCCATATAACCTTGTACTGTCACTGAAGAGAAATCAGAATGATTTCTGGAGTATAGTGAAATACCTTTTGAGGAAGAGTGAATAAATATGAAAGATTACATAAGATGACGGATCTCCTGAAAAATGCAGAACTGAATTTATAGCATAAGACCTTTCAGCTATTGCATTAAATTAATAGTGCTTAATTTGTTTAATTCTTTCTATAATGCAAGGAGATTTGTTTATGCTTAGAAATACAAAAATCTTTTGGTAACATTCTATCAGTTAGTTGCTGGTTGTTCTGATTTTTTTCTTTGGATTTTAGAGATCCAAATCAGATGATAACTCATCTCTTTCACCGGCATTTCACTGTCTGTGCAGTGTGCACATCTACAAAATGTAACTCTTACATGAGCGATTTGTCAAGGCTTCTTCGGTAGCACCTTCCAAACCTGCCAGCTCTGGTGCCTAAGAAAACCGTTCTGTCCTGGACCTTAATTACTATCCCTTCCGTGTCACTGAGCCAAAATCCTGCAACTCACTCACTAACAGCGACATCATAATAACTTCATCAGACAGAATGTAGCAGCTCAAGAATGCAGCTCATCAACAATTTCTTGAGAGTAATTAGTTATGTGCAAGGCATGCTGGCAATTCATCCCCATGGATGAATAACAAAATAACTCAATATAGAACAGCCCGTTTGTAAGATATCAGCATTTTCTATTTTTAGCCCTGCCAATGGGGTGATGTCAAAAGGGGCAGCATGTGAATACTTAGATGACATCTTGATCGCATAAAAACCGCAGTTCTTAACCCTGAAGGATGCTGTGTCTGCGCAGCAGATCTCACAATCTGTGATACTTCTGCTAATGTAACCCTTGTTAGTATTTTGTGCCTTTCTTATGGCACCCAATCTATCAGCTGGGTAGTGCTCCCTAAACAGGCATAAAGCAGTCCTCATATATGGCAGGGTTATTCCAAACAGCATCTAACGCCAATTTACTGCATAGTGGTGTTGTATTTTTAGTTTTCTCCAGAAAAATGCTGCAATTGACCATGATTGCAAAGTATAAAAATAACATTGAACATTATGCTGGATGGGCTATGATTCCAGATGATACGGTTTGCTAAATCACAAGACATTGTTAGAATTTAGTGGAAGCAATCAACTGGAAATTGGAAGAGTTGTTAGAACTATGACAATCTCTTCCGACATGTTCCTAGGGCTACAGCAGGTCAATTGGCTTCAGTTAACCTCTTGAAAGCTGAATTTCCTTTCAAGTGATTAGATCTCTCAAATACATCAAGCCATGGTGAGTTGAAGAGACAAGTTTTTTCTTTTATAAAACCAGCAAAATACAATAAGAAAGTGCTATGCATAGACTTTTAAGATATAACAAATATTGTAATAAAGATCTATGGTAAACATGAGAAAGCAAAGTCCAGGAGAAAACGGTGATGATGTTCTGTCAGTCATCAAATTAAATATTGTTTTTTATGTTAACACATATTGATAAGGAAATGCACTTATAATTAATGAATGATTTTGAGGTTGACTTCAAGTGTACTGGAGTCCTGATTGAAATATAATTTTAGTTTGAATATTTACAAGTGAAATCTATGTCACTTTTCTCTGATGTCTATTTAGTCCTTTCTTACGACTTGTCTCCATTCTTCCCAAAGCTTCTTAAACTTCTTCTACGATCTGGGGAATCCCTATTGTTTATGTAACAGCTGCAATCAGTATTAACAGTCCATTATTATCATTCATTGTAGTTGCTACAGAACCATACATAAGAATATAAAGGTTTTCAAATGATCGCAAACAAGGATTAATGTATAATTGCTTAATGTACATACATGGTAAATGTTTAACTGCCATTTTATTAATGTAATTCTTTAAAAACAAACAAAAGAATCATACATGAACATGTTAAGTATTTGGGTACTGGTATTTGCAAAGAATGAGTTCCAGAGGAAAGAATGGAGTAAACTGAAGTCTTCCACCCTGATTTCTTCTTACAGGCTATCAAGATATTTGGGAAATTGTTTGGAAATGTATCCAACCTCATTTATTCAAACTAGCTCAGAAGGAAGAAAAAAAAACTGTCAAATGATCTACATCTGAAATAAACCACCCCCCATTGTAAAGTCTATACAAGTATACATAGAATGAAAAAGCAACACATTTACTTTCTTCAAACTGATCAGGCAATTGAACAGATCTTAAAACTAATGTTTCCCCGTCCAGATGCTGATGGCAAAGCCATTTATAAGAGTACAAGGTGGCAGCCTCTCATTAATAGTCCCAATTATAAAATGACCTTAAACCACTTGTTGGCCCCTCTGTTCATAAGTTAGCTAAGTGCTAGTTACTCTGCATCACGGATTCCTGATGAGTTGTAACATGTCCTGATGTATGAAGGCAACTCATAAGAGATTTAAGTATCTGTAAGAGCAGACACAAAATGCATTAATCTACCTCAGAATTTCTCAAAGTGCCCATTGGAGAATAATGTATGGTTAATAATCCATTTTTGTGGCATCAGGTCACCCTTTTAGAATGTCAGTTAAGACAGGAAATACTACGTCCCAAATTTGTCCTAATTCATAATTAATATTAGTTATGTAGATACAACATCAAATTACTTCTTAATTTTATTTAAATATCCAAAATTCTATTCTTCCCTGTGAACCATAAGATGAATAAATCATTCTGAAGTAATAATTTTACAGAAGACTTCAGTTAGTCCATTTTATGCTTTTGATATAAATGTCAGTTGCGTGGTTTGTATTTTATTGAGACTGCAATGTCTACAATGAATGATTAATGATAGGAGTGGGAATGGATTTCCCTTAATCTGGGGAGAGGAGTGAGATGATAAACTAGTGAAAATAATTTGTAATGAATGAATGAGAATTACTGAAAATTGCAGGTACAACTGAGATTTCACTTTTCGTTTACAATGTTAACTGAGCTTTAGAAGTGAAATACAGCTAAATATTCCTAATTATCCACAGAAGTAAATACAATAAGTAATCCAGAACATCACTGAAAAGAAGCTTGATCAGATTTTCCCATTTTCCTTTCATTAGGGTGAATAATGTATATTCAGCGACAATAAAGATGGTCTTTGAGACATAATTGGAAATATTCAACTATTGATACTATGCACAAATTTGAATTGTAAGGGTAAGGCTGAATTCAAAAAGATACATGAACACAGTAATTTATAAAACTAAATAAAGTTGTCAATCAAACAAATCATGATCAAATAGCTAAAGTAATTACTGTGAAATGAGTAATAAAAACTGAAAGAGCTGCAGATGCTGTAAATCAGAAACAAAAATAAAAATTGCTGGTAAAGCTCAGCAGGTCTGGCAGCGTCTGTGGAGAGAAATCAGAGTTAGCATTTCAGGTTCTGAGGAAGGGTCACTCAACCTGAAACATTATCTCTGATTTCTCTCCACAGATGCTGCCAGATCTGCTGACCTTTTCCAGCAATTACTATTTTTACGACTGTGAAAAGTGTGTTGTGACAATCTGATTTACCATGCATGTTATCAACAGGATCCATAATTAGGAGGGCATCTAGTGTATTGGGTGATCTGAAGGAACCTCAGAGACAGATGGTACTATTCCAAAAATAGTACCCTGACTAATTTTTGTTTCTCATCCAACATCATCAGAAAGAAAAGAACATGCAGGTATGCGGCACCTTTCGTAAGCTCAGGATGTTTCCAAGTGCTTCCCACCTAATGAAGTGAACTAAAATATATTTCAATTGTACTGTAGGAAATGCATCAGCCCTTTTGGCACAGCAATTCCAAATCAGCAATGAGCTAACGATCAGAAAACCAAAAAAAAAAAACGCAGATAGAGTCAGAGACGTACGGCACGGAAATAGACCCTTCGGTCCAACTTGTCCATGCCGACCAGACATCCTGAATAAATTTAGTCCCATTTGCCAGCATTTGGCCCATATCCCTCTAACCCCTTCCTACGCATATACCCATCCAGGTGCCTTTTAAATGTTGTAATGGTACCAGACTCCACCACTTCCTCTGGCAGCTCATTCCATATATGCATCACCCTCTGCATGAAGAAGTTGACCCTTAGATCCCTTTTAAATCTTTCCCCTCTCACCTTAAACCTATGCCCTCTAGTTTTGGACTCACCCCACCCCCAGGAAAATACCTTGTCTATTTATCCTGTCCATGCCTCTCATGATTTTATAAATCACTATAAGGCCACCCCTCAGCCTTTGATGCTCCAGGGAAAATAGCCCCAACCTATTGAGCCTCTCACTATAGCTTAAACCTTCCAACTCTGGGCAATATCCTTGTAAATTTTTTAAGAACACTTTAAAGTTTGACAACATCCTTCCTATAGCAGGGAGACCTGAATTACACATAGTATTCCAATTGTGGCCTAAGCAACTTCCTGTACAGCTGCAACATGACCTCCCAACTCCTTTACTCAATGCACTGACCAACAAAGGAGAGCATCCTAAATGCCTACTTCACTATCCTGTCAACCTGGGATTCCACTTTCAAGGAACTATGAACCTGCACTCCAAGGTCTCTTTGTTCAGCAACGCTCACCAGGACCTTACCGTGAAGTGTGTAAGTCTTCTCTGATTTCCCTTTCCAAGATGCAGTACCTCACATTTATCTAAATTAACTCCATCTGCCACTTCGTGGCCCCTTGGCCCAACTGATCAAGATCCCGTTGTACTCTGAGGTAACCTTCTTTTTGTCCACTGCATCTCCAACTTTGGTGCCATGTGCAAACTTACAAACCATACCTCCGACGTTCACATCCAAATCATCTATTTAAATGATATAAAGCAGTGGACGCAGCACCGATCCTCGTGGCACACCACTGGTCACAGGCCTCCAGTCTGAAAACCAACCCTCCACCATCACCATCTACCTTTGAGCCAGTTCTGTATCCACATGGATAGCTCTCCCTGTATTCCATGTGATCCAACCTTGCTAACCTGTCTAACATGAGGAACTTTGTCGAAAACCTTACTGAAGTCCATATAGATCACTCTGCCCTCATCAATCCTCTTCGTTACTTCAGCAAAAAATTCAATCAAGTTAGTGAGACACGATTTCCCGCCCACAAAGCCATGTTGACTCTCCCTAATCAGTCCTTGCCTTTCCAAGTACACATAAATCCTGTCCCTCAGGATCCCCTCCAACAACTTGCACACCTGTGATGTCAGGCTCACTGGTCTATAGTTCCCTGGTTCTTCCTTACTACCTTTCTTAAATAGTGGCACCCACATTAGCCAACCTTTAGTCTTCTAGCACCTCACCTGTGGCTATCAATAATATAAATATCTCAGTAAGGGGCCCAGCAATCACTTCCCTAGCTTCCCACAGAGTTCTAGGGTACACCTGATCAGGTCCCGGGGATTTATCCACCTTTTCTGCTTATTGAGATGTTTAACACCACCTCCTCTGAATGTGGACATTTTTCAAGATGTCACTATTTATTTCCCCACGTTCTCTATCTTCCATGTCCTTCTCCACAGTAAACACTGATGCAAAATATTTGTTTAGTATCTCCACTATCTCCTGCAGTTCCACACATAGGCGGCCTTGCTGATCTTTAAGGGGCCCATTCCCTCTCTAGTTACCCTTTTATCCTTAACGTATTTGTAGAATCCCTTTGGATTCTCCTTAACTCTATTTGCCAAAACTCTCTCGTGTCCCCTTTTTGCCCTCCTGATTTCCCTCTTACTGCCTTTCTACCCTTTTAGGGAATCACTTGATTTCTGCTGTCTATACCTGACATACGCTTCCTTCTTATTACTCACCAAAACCTCAATTTCTCTCATCATCTAGCATTTCCCACACCTACAAGCCTTGCCCTTCAGCCTAACAGGAACATACTGTGCCTGGACTCTCGTTAATCCATTTTTGAAGGCTTCGCACTTTCCAGCCATCTCTTTACCTGCGAACATCGGCACCCAATCAATTTTTGAAATTTCTTGCCTAATACCGTCAAAATTGGCTGCCTTCCAACTTAGAACTACAAAAACAGAAATTGCAGGAAAATCTCAGCAGGTCTGGCAGCATCCATGAAGAGTAGGCAGAATTAACATTTCGGCCCCAGTGACTTCTTCAGAACTGAAGGATTTTTTAAATAAATTCATTTGACTGAGCTTAGCATTGAGGAGCTCTAACAAAACTGCAGTCAACGACGTTCAAAAGAAAAACTCTCAGCTTTAGAAAGTTCAGAGATTGATAAATTCTTGATCTTGCAAGTAATCAAGGGCTACGGGGAGAGTGCGGGTAAGTGGAGTTGAAATGCCCATCAGCCATGATTAAATGGCAGAGTGGACTCGATGGGCCGAATGGTCTTACTTCCACTCCTATGTCTTATGGTCTAAGTTTCCCCAACTCCCCAACTGGAATCTTAGCTGGCACAAGGACAATGCTTGTGGTTGTTGGTCAGTCATCTCAGCTCCAGGACGTCACTGCAGGAGTTCCTCAGCATCATGTCCTAGGTCCAAACATCTTCAGCTGCTTCATCAATGAAGATCCCTCCATCAGAAGTGGGGATGCTCACTGATGATTCACGTAGGTATGTAACCTGGCCTCCTTACCCCTGCACGCCCCACCCCCCACTCCCCACCACCTGGGGACAAAGACTCAGGAGGCAGGCAGGATTCAAGCAAGTGGTAGACTTTTATTCAAGCAACAACTGGTTAATGCAGGGAGAGGGCCAAAGATCTCCCCCAAGTCTGGTCTCAACATGAGAACCCAGTCATTCTCTGAGTCTGCATCTCAGATCGGAAGAGAGATCAATGACGCACTCTGATTTTTACTGCGAAATACAACATTTTTATACATTTTGCGTCGCAATAATCACATACAGCGTGGTCACTTTCCCCTTCTTCCATACACTAATCCTGTGAAACACCTAATCAATGATGGACATTCCTTTGGACAGTCCCAGGTTCCCTTGATCTAATGGGGTTTAACAGACATTGTATTCCCAGGCCATGGGATCTTTCTATGCATCCTATTAATTCGCCTTCCAAAGTTACTGGTTACACTCTTTTAGGTCTGCCCCAGACCTGCTTACCTCTAAGGACTGCTTGAATTCTGTTGTTCAATGTATCCATATGCTATCTCTATCAAATTCTGTTATTCCTCTTATATTTTCGACTGTCCCAATTATATATATATAAAATACAAAAGACAGTTGGTTTTAACTGATGGCTATAAGATTCGTGGTATTAATTTCAGTTGTAAAGTTAGTTATAAAGGGTAAGGTTATACAGCTACTTCTACTGTTAGCACTTTGTAACTAACAAGTTGCGAACAATCTCTTTTGTTCAGGGCATACCAAGCATCTTTTTAGAGATAAGGAAAGTGTTTCCTGAGACGACTTAACTTTCACATCTCGGTTTCAATTTCTTTACCCCTGATGCTTCTATTATACTTTGGTTATATGTGTATCTAGTTATGTTGAAATCTATCTCTATGATTATCTGAAGAGTCTTTAACTGGAACCAATCTCTCAACATTATGCATACCTTCAAAGAAACAACTGATTAATCCAGAATAACTTTAGGTGTTGTTTTCACGACTGCTTATTGAGGTCATGGTCTGAGATTTGCACCCCTTGTTCAAACTAGTGCTGTACACCTAATGGGACAGCATTCTTTCATTATTGAGGCTGGAATCAATCACTTGTCTATCCTTAGACATCCTCTTATCAAACTGTCTCAGATGGCTGCTTGTAGGGCCTCCCATTCACTTTGGAGTAGCCCTACTCAAAGGTACCATTCTGTTTCACTTGAATGCTGAAGCAGGCTGTTTCATTCTGTTTAACCCTTGTCGGCCATGTTGTGTCTTCCAAACTTGGGCCACCCTTACAATTCACAATGTTCAGCACCATTCTCAGTTCCTGAAGTACTGAAGTAGTCTGTGTGGCAAATTATATATTGGCCTTCATAGTGTGACGATTTGAGCACAGGAGCAGGGATGTCAGGCTGCTTTTTACAGGACTTTACATAAGACCATACCTGGAGTATTGTGTGCAGTTTTGGTCTCCTTATCTGAGAAAGGGTGAGAGGGTGCATCAAAGCTTTACCAGACTGATTCCTATGATGACAGCAAGACTGGAGCAGTTAGAACTGTATTCATTGGAGTTTAGAAGAATGAAGGGTGATCTCTTAGAGTCCTATAACATTTTAACAAAATTAGATACAGTAAATACAGGAAAGAGATTCCCAATCACTGAGAGTCCACAACCAGGGGTTACAGCCTAAGGATACAGGGTAGGCTGTTTAGGACTGAGATAAGGAGAAATTTCTGTGCTTGGAGTGGTGGGCTGTGGAAGTGTCTGCCACAGAAAGCAGTTAAGGCTCCAACATTCACTACTTTCAAGAAGGAGTTAGGCACAGTCTTAGGGCTAAAGGGATCAAATGAGCAGCACATATGAGTTAGACAACCAGTAGTGCTCATATTGAATGGCTGAGCACTCTCGTAAGGCTGAATAACTCACTCCTGCTGCTATTTTTTTATTTTTCTTATCTTTCTGTCCACATGCAGCAACATCTGAACAAAAATCGAGTATGGGCAGACAAGAAGCAAATAACAGTCATGCTACACAAGTGCCAGGCAATGGCTATCTCCAACAAGAGAAAATCTAGTCACTACCCCATCACATTCAATGGCATTACTATTGTACAATCCGTACTAGCAACATCCTGGGGCTTACCATTGAATAGAAACTGAACAGGACCAGCCATAAAAATACATTACACCCACGAGCAGGTCAGATACTAAGAATCCTGCAGCGAGTAACTCACCTCCCGATTCCTCAAACCCTGTACATTATCTTGGAGGCACTAGTCAGGAGTGTGACAGAATATTCCCCTTATCCAGGAGCTTGATTGGCACCACATCAGAAACGTTCACTCCCTTCACCGACACACTGTTCAAAATGTATGTGGCATCTAGCGCTGCAGAAATTTACCAAGCCTCCTGAAACAGCACTTTCCAAACCAACGGCCGCTATCAACAAAAGGACAAGGGCAATAAATACAAGATCCCCTCCAAACCATTCACCATCCTGACTTCAAGATATATCATAGAAACCGTAGAATCTCTACAGTGTGGAAACAGGGCCTTCGGCCCAACAAGTCCACACCAACCCTTGGAACATCCCACCCAGACCCATTCCCCTACAACTCACCTAATCTACACATCCCTGAACACTACGGGCAACTTAGCATGGCCAATCTGCCTAACCTGCACATCTTTGGACTGTAGGAGGAAACCGGAGCACCCGGAGGAAACCCACGCAGACACGGGGAGAATGTGCAAACTCCACACAGACAGTTGCCCGAGAGTGGAATCACGCTCTCGGCAACTCCCTTGTCCGCTCCACACTCCCCACTCGCCCCGCCACCCCTGGCACTTTTCCCTGCAACCGCAGGAAGTGCTACACCTGCATCTACACCTCCCCCCTCACCCCCATCCAAGGCACCAAACAAACCTTTCACAGACAGATGTTCACCTGCACATCCACTAATGTAGTCTATTGTATCCGCTGTTCCCAATGTGATCTCCTCTACATCGGTGAGACCAAGCAGAGGCTCGGAGACTGCTTTGTAGAGCACCTGTGCTCTGTTCGCGACAAATGACAACACCTTCCAGTTGCAAACCATTTCAACTCCCCTTCCCACTCCCTGGGCAACATGTCCATCCTGGGCCTCCTCCAGTGTCACAATGATGCCATCCGCAAACTGGAGGAGCAGCACCTCATATTCTGCCTTGGGAGCCTACAACCTAATGGTCTCAATGTGGACTTTACCAGTTTCAAAATCTCCCCACCCCCGGCCTCATCCCATGACTAACCGTCCCTCTCGTCCCCGCCCACTTGACCTGACACAACCTGTCCATTTTCTCTCCCACCTATCCGCCTCATCCCACCTCACTGATCAGTCCCAACCACTGCCTACCTGCACTCATCTATCGCCCTCCCACCTACCTCCCCGCAGCCCCACCTCTCCTCTCTCGATTTATTTCGGAGCTCCCTTCCCCCCTCCCCCATTTCTGAAGAAAGATCCCGACCCAAAACGTCAGCTTTCCTGCTCCTCTGATGCTGCCTGGCCCGCTGTGCTCCTCCAGCTCCACACTGTGTTATATTAGGTGATTTCCCTGAAGTGTGTTCAAGCATCCAGGGCCAACAATTATCTGAATCCAAGTAGTTCGCAAGAAGTGACTTGTTTAAAAAAAAATCCAAAATCTTTTCACTGATCTTTTAAAACAACAATCCAGCCATCTCCACAGTGCATAAGAGTGGACAATGTTGTGGGTAACCATTAGCATGGAGAGAGGATTGGCTAACTCACAGAAGACAATAGTTGGTAAAAGGGGGTGGCATTCATTCATGAGATGTGAGTGTTGATGGCTAGGCCAGCCTTTATTACCCATCCCTAATTGTCCAGGAGACAGTTAAGTGGTCTGAAATGCTGTGGGTCTACAGTCACATATAGGCCAGAATGGTAGTGTCTTCCATAAAAGATATCAGTGAACCAGATTGTTTCCAACAATTGGTAACATTTTCTTGGCCATCATTAGAGTACTATTTTCGTTTCTGAATTCACACTCTGCCATGGCAGGATTCACAGATAGACATCACCATTCACCAACACATGGCACCAATCGCAGACAGACATCACCAAGCACAAATGGGACTCACTAAACACAGACACGCATCAACCTCAAAGACTCATCTCACATCATAGAAACATAGTCTCAAACACAGATTAATCACAGAAATTTTGTAGTTCCCCATGCATATGCTGCAGTGATTCAAGAAGGCAGCTCAGTATCATCTTCTCAAGAGCAATTGCTGCTGTTTATCTATGAACAAACAAATAAAACTAAAATAAATAACCTGGGTCCCAGACCTTACCTAGGTCTCTGGACTAATAGTTTAGCGATAATATCATGATGACATCACCTTCATAATTTTCAGGATGGCAAACTGTAACTCGCGGACAGCCACAGAGGTCAGTGCTGGGGCCATAATAACGTAGAATATATATTATTAACTTGAACGACAAAAGTGAATATACTATCGCCAAGTTTATGGATGATACATAAATAGGTAGGAAGCCAAGTGGTGATGATGACACAAGAGTCTGCAGTGAAATATAGACAGGTTGTGAGTGGGCAAAAACTTGGCAGATGGAATATTATTTGGGAAAATGTGAGGTTATGCATTTTGGCAAGAAGAATATAGGAGCTGAATATAGTGTAAACAAACAAAACTACAGAAAGCTTCAGCACGAAGCATACGCATAGATCGTAAAAAAGTTAGCTTTCAATTTCAGCAGGTAATATGGTAGGTAAATAGAATGTTAGCCTTTACTTCAAAGAGGATGGAGAATAAAAGTACGGAAGTCTTGTTAAAACTATACAAAGCATTACTTCGATCACGGATAGAATACTGTGAACAGTTGGTCCTTTTCTCTAAGGAAAGTTATACTACCTTTTGGAGGCGGTCTAAAGAAGGTTCACAAGGTTAATCCCAGGTACTTAAGGTTTTTTATATGAGAAGTTGAGTAGGTTGGGCCTGTATTCATTGGAGTTTTGAAGAATGAGAGGTGTTCTTATTGAAACATATCAAATTCTAAGGAGCCTTGGCAGGGTAGATGCTGAGAGATTGCTTCCCCCTTCTGGCTGGGTCGAGGACCCAAGGACATAATCCCACAATAAGGAGCTGCCTGGTTAGGATAGAGATGAGGAGGAATTTCTGCTCCACAGAGTAGTGAGTTTATGGAACTGTTTTAAGCAAAGGGGTCTCGAACTGAGTTATTATGCATATTCAAGGCTGATACAGATTTTTAGTAGGTTAGAAAGCAAGGGTTATGGAGAAAAGGCAGTACAGTGGACATGACGATTATCAGATCAGCCCTGATCTCACTGAATGTAGAGCGGACTATACGAGCCTAAAAGCCCCCTTCTTCTTCTATGTCGTATAGTCTTCAAACCCAAGTCATAAGAAGTACTAAATATGGAGTGTCTTTATTATAAATTTGGTGCTCAAGTGTTTGGAGTGGGGGCTCTGAAAACAAAGGGCAGTACCTAATGTGGCCACCAAGAGTGAGAAATGTGGCAGGACATAAAATTCCCATTTCTGCTGGCAGGTTTGAGAGGCAGCTATTAAATCAGCAATCTGGGAGAAATCAGTCAGGCCTCATGTCATCCCATGGCAGGTTCCTACTTGTATTACATTTACATATTATGAATGCTCATAACATTGAAACATCTTGTGATTACGCCCTACCTTCAACATTTAGTCAGCGATGCACAGGGATCTCAAGGCAGCCAGATGATGTTCGTATATAGTTGGTGGGTAAGAATGGACTGCTGGGTGTGAGGAGCAGTGAGTTTTGTTGTTGAAGTCTGTGTGGAACAACAGAGAGCAGCAGGAGAATGGCAGCTTTCATGGATATTCAAGGCCAGTTGGAGAAAGTACAGGCTGGAGTGAGGTTCGGGACATGGAGAGGTTGGAGGCTGGACACTGGAGTAGGAGGAAAGGCTATCACAAAGGAGGGCAGGCAGCAGTAAAGGTGGAGGCTCGTCAGGATGCAGCCATCCAGGGATGGCAAGCCATCGTAGAAGACAGCCACTGACATCCTCAGGACAAGAACTAACAACTCTCAGATTTTGGAGAGGTAATGTCAGAGACAGTCCCAGGATGTGGTCACTGAGATATATGGGATTGTGCAGCGAGTCCTGCAGCCACGTAGATGGGGCAGGACCTCAATGCCAGTGGTCCTTGAGGTAACTGCAGTGTTCAATTGTTTTGCTATCAGTGCATTCCAGGGCTCTATATGCGACATATGTGACTTTTCACAGGCTGTCACATGCAGGTGCGTAAAGGAACATTAGATGCCTTCTTCCTCATTGTGTGATTTTGATAGGTGCTACACAAATGCGGTTTCTTTTCTTTCTCATGATCTGAAACAGAATGGATCCTCCAAGCCTATCGCTGTTCCTCAGAGATAATTTCATAATGAGTTTTGTATAAAAGGGGTTTGTGCCAATATTAGTCATCATTTTAGTAACATCAACATAATCAAATGAAAATGAAGGTCATTGGCTGCCCACAGCGATGCTGTAAACTGTAGAAAGCTGCTCAATCTACTATTGGAATTGTCCTAATTCTTTCAGTCCTTCTTCAATTAAAGAAACTCTGCAGCTAAGAACTAATGATCATCATAAACAAAATGCACAGATTTCTACATGACATTACTGTAGTAGTTGCTTGTTAATTCTTTTATTGCAAATTATTGGAAATAAAGGGATTATCAGACCAGCCATGATCTCATTGAATGACAGAGCAAACTCGATGGGTCAAATGGCTAACTTCTGCTCCTATGTTTTACTGTCCAGGGATAAAGGAAAAATGGAGCAGTCTTGGTGGGGATGAGTATGAAATTTTCACCAATCCAGACTAATCATTGACTGGATTTAGGGGATTTGTGACCTGTTTGATGGAGAAAGTTTGAAAGAGATAAGTATAATTTTGAGTCATGAATCAGAGTGACTGTGTTTCCTAACAATGACATTTGCATTGCATTAATGAGCACCCTGTCATGAAGGAAACTGTGAAGGAAACTCTCCATTATACCGAACTAACATGCTCTTTTTAAGACAAGGCAGTATTCAGTTTTTAAGATAACAAGCGTGGGGCTGGATGAACACAGCAGGTCAAGCAGCATCATAGGAGCAGGAAAACTTGACGTTTCGGGCCTAGACCCTTCATCAGAAATGGGGGAGGGGAAGAGGGTTCTGAAATACACTCACCTTTACTGGCTCCATCCCCGCGTCTTCGACTTGTCTGCCTCCTCTCCACCTGTCCTCTCCTCTATCCATCCTCTATCCGCCTCCCCCTCTCTCCCTATTTATTTCAGAACCCTCTTCCCCTCCACCATTTCTGATGAAGGGTCTAGGCCCGAAACGTCAAGTTTTCCTGCTCCTATGATGCTGCTTGACCTGCTGTGTTCATCCAGCCCCATGCTTGTTATCTCGGATTCTCCAGCATCTGCAGTACCTTTTATCTCTGATACAGTATTCAGTTTTTAGGCTGTTTTACCGGAGCTATAAAGGAACTTTGATTCATACATCATATTAAGAGGTAATCTGCAATTCATTATCTTTTTTCACTCTTAAACTGTTGGATCTCTGGCATTGGATTTCAAAAGATTCAGACAACATGATGAAACAAGTGCGCAAAGATCAGGAGCCATTGTACATCCAGGTATGAGGAATAGTCTGGTTCAAGAGGAAAAGTCAAAGATGAGTGAAGTCATATCAGTGAAGGAGCTCTTTAGGTCAATACACAAAAAAGAAGTCGAGTTTGGTGGAGTGAAAAGAATGAGATGGTCAAATAAGGGAAAATTGCTGTATCCACCTTCAACACAACGAGGAGATATAAATCAAAAAGTGAGGTAGCTTTGTGAGGGAAAGGTATTGTCAGCTATGAACTAAGCTGTAATCTAGGTCAAGTTAAAATGTTCTTGTGGCAGAAAGATCATGGATAAAAATGCATTTTGAACAATTCTGAACAAAGACTACAGGGTGCAAGGGGAGGCTGGCCAGAGAATCATGAAAAGGGAGATGGCTAGAGGCATTAACAGAATCAGAGGTGTAGCAAGAAAATAAGATGGGGAGTTTGCTAAGGTTGTCACTAGAATCGAACTAGCGCCCTAGGTCTCAATTTTGACTATCTGAATGCAGGATGATGCACATTGAAAATCATATTTAACCAGATATTTCAGTTGAAAATACTATCACAATCATTGCACACAGATGAGTACATTTACGAAGAGAAACATTCTGTACTCATTTTAAGCTCAGTAATAAAAACAAAATTACATTCAGTCCATAAATACCATCTTGCCTTGCTTCTAAACTATATCGTAAATAGCGTAGATGCACTAAGGATGTTCCCAATGGCGGGGGAGCCCAGAACCAGAGGTCAAAGTCTAGGGATACAGGGTAAACCATTTAGGATTGAGATGAGGAAAGTCCTCTTCATCTAAAGGATAGCGAGCCTGTGGAATTCACTACCACTGAAAGCAGTCGAGGCCAAAGCACTGTATAATGTCAAGAAGGAGTTGGATATAGCAGTTGGAACTAAACGGATCAAAGGATATGGGGAAAAGTGGGAACAGGCTACTGAGTTGGAAGATCAGCCATGATCATAATGAATGGCATAAAACATTCGAAGGGCTGAATGGCCCACCCCTGTTCCTATTTTCTATGTTTATATGTAAAGACCATTAGCCACAACTAATTGAGGTTTACCGACAGTTTCTACTTAAGAGAGAGTCTCTAATGTGATGACGATTGAACTTAATATAGATCTATTGCTCTGAATTTCTCATTTATAACAGTTTTATTTTCAGCCACGGTACTACCCAGTGAAATAAGATGAACATAAATGATTTGTTTTGTCATACACTCGTAATCTTTTATGGTATTAGTTGTTTTGTTTGAAACAGTGAGAAAAAGCTGATGGGTCAACTTTTGAAACATTGCTTTGACTTTTTACTGACCCATTCAGGAGTGAATTGGCTGATACAGTATGTTTGATTGCTGCGCTGTTTACATTAGGATTCTCTGTTGAAAATATAAATTTCTCTGCTGCTCATAGTCAGTCTGCCTTATACTCCAACTCAAATAGCTCACTATGTAGCTTCCTCATGTCCCGTGGTAAATCCTGGAATTCCCTCCCTAATAGCATTGTGGATCAACCCACAACAGGAGGACTGCAGCGGTTCAAGAAGGCAGATCACCACCACCTTCTCAAGGGAAACTAAGGATAGGCAAGAAAGGCTGGCCAGCCAGCGACGCCCACATCCCACAAATGAATAGAAAAAAATAGATAGCGAAGTATTTCTTGCACAGTTGCTGATAGTTATAGACTAGCTGAGTGAAAGGCCAACATTTGTCAGTATGGAAAAGGCACTCACACAGACAGAAAAATGGACAGTTCAACAATGCACAAATGTCGTGTTGCTACTGGATATTTGAATGCAGAACTGTAATGAAAACAGGTCAGACTCAGAATCAAAAGCCAGCATGCTGCCACGTTAAATGTAACTCTACACTAAAACACAACAATAAATAAAATTCTCTACAAGCTTATGAAGTAACACCCAACTGTTACTCATGTATTGTACAAAGGAAACATGCCATTGGTTCATAATGATACACAATGGACATAGATGTTATCACGGAACGCACATCACCAACTATAGACAGGTGTCACTGGTCACAGACATCGAAAACAGACATGCATGACCGATCACAGACAGACATCACCAATCACAGACAGACGTCATCAAAAACAGACACACATGACTGATCACTGAAAGACATCACTGATCGCAGACACACATGACTGATCACAGACACACGTGACTGATCACAGACAGATGTCACTGAACATGGTCAGACATCACCAGTCACAGACACACAACACCAATTGCAGACAGATGTCACCAATCACACAAAGGACTCACTAAACACAGACTCTCATCAACCTCAGACACTCATCTTGCATCACCGAAACAGAGTCTCAAACACAGACTGATCACAGCAATTTGTAGTTCTCCATACGTGTGCGGTAGTGATTCAAGAAGGCAGCTCAGGACCATGTTCTCAAGTGCAATTGCTGCTGGGTATCTATGAACAACAAATGAAGCTAAAATAATAAAAGAAGAAATCTAAAGGCTGTATCTGAGTTTATGTAGTAATCGGAATGACCCTGATGAACTGATAGCACATTCGGAAATAAGTAAATGCAATATGATACCTATTACAGAGACATGGCTGCAAATTGACATAGACTGGGACCTGAATAGGATGGAGAGGAAGCTAGGAACGGGTAGACAGGGTGGCTTATTTAATTAATGATGATTGTGCCATAAAAGAGAGGGAAACCAAGATGTAGAAGCAGTTAAAATAGAAATGAGAAACTATAAGGCAAGGAATCACATGTGGAAGTGGTATACAGAACCCCTAACTGTAACAACTTTGTAGGATAAAGTTATAAAGATTGTAACAATGAGAACATGTCAGAAAGGTATAGTGATATAGGATTCATGGCGGAGGAATCAGAGGACACAGCATGGCTGAGGAACTCATAAATTAATTTCACAATTACTTCTTAAAGCAGCATTTTCTGAAACTGACCAGACAACAGACTACAATAAATCTGATATTGTGCAATGAGAAAGGATTAATTAACGTCTTCATAGCCAAAGTAACACTTGTAGCAGCAGTCATTATATGATTGGATTTTGTGTTCAGTTTGAGGCAGAGAGGAGTTGGGTCCAAGATGAGCAATTTAACCTTAAGTAAGTGTAATTATGATGCAGGAAAGTAGAACTAACTAAAGTGAATTGTAAGATTAGCTTAAAGGATAAGTTATTAAATAGGGAGTGGCAAACATTTAAGGAAATATTTCAGAATACACGCAATAGGTATATGCCAACAAGAAATTCAAGGAGAGAACTTACAACCTATTGTTAACTAAAAAGTATTAATGACGCATCAATCTTGAAGGAAAAAAAGCATATAATTACGCATTGATATATGACAGATGAGAAGATTAGAAAGAATATAAGAGGAATAAAAGAATGTGTTTTTTCTGGGCAAATGAGATTGGGGTAGATGAAAAGCAATGAGAAATCCTTCTGACTGCTTGAGGCTGCACTACACTTTTGGTTATTAAGTGCTTAACTTTCTCAGAGGCACCAGACAAATGTTCCAAGTGCTGACAGATTTGATTAAGAAATATTGTGACCCTAAACCTCCCCTAATTCTGAGATGCCATCTATTTTATTTGGCTCTTTGAGGATGAGGGGAAACCTTTTCTGCACCTGGCAAGACTAGATCACTGTAGAGGATGACAAATTACTATGAGGAGAGAGTGATTTTCCCAAGTAAAGGTCACTACCAGATACTGGCTGAATTCCACCAGAGTTATCCAGGGGTTTCCAAAATGAAGATGTTAGCAAGAAATTATGTCTGGTGGCCAGGATTGGATGCTGACTTAGCTTCATTGGTGATCTGTTGTACAGAGTGCCAACAAGAACAAAAATTATGACCTGCAGCTCCCCACATTTGTGGGAATGGCCAGTTAAACCCTGGGCTTGCTTACGTTGTTGACTATGTTGGCCCTTTCATGGGATCGATGTTCCTTTGTCATTGTGGATGCCCATTCAAAGTGGTGGAGTTCAAACTCTAGGATGATTGAAAAGCTGAGAGTTGTTTGTGATACACTGACTCCCTGAAGCATTGATCATAGATGATGTGTCCTTTACCAACAAGGAATTTGAATATTTCCTGAAATCGAATGGCATTTGGCATCTTCGGACAGCTCTATACCATCCATCATACAATGGTCTGATGGACAGTGCAATCCAAACATTGAAGGAATGCTTAAAGAAACAGCCTACAGCTTCACTTGATACCAAACTGTCCCAATTCCTGTTTGATTATAGGACCCCACCTCACGTCTACACGGATAGCCCCAGCAGAGTTGCTGATAGGGAGAGAACTCGGCAAGTTAAACCTGGTATTCCTGGTCTTGGGTGGGGTAGGTCAGGAGATGAAACAACAGCAGGCCTACTAGTGCTTCCTCTTAGTGAGAGACAGTTTACTTCAGGAGAAAACATTCGGTGCTGAAACCACAGAAATGGCCCTGTATCAGTTTGAGGCAAGGTCAACACTAGGTCAGGTCCTGTGACATAAAGTTTGGTAGGTGATAAAGTCCTGAACATGTGGATCACCTGAAAGCTGGTTCCTTGCAAACAGGGGAGAAGGAAAACATACCTGGTCCCTCAGAACAACCAGAAGACCTGTCAGAAACCTGTCTGTCTAGCATCAAGGAAACATCACTGTCCAAGATGGATGCAGCCCCAATAGGATCAGCGCTGGAAGAATAGAAGGAAACTCTCCCGAGATCCTCTGGATGTAAGAGATGGACACGGGCCGTGAGTATCAGACTGTAGCCTAAGCCTGATTTGGAGGAACTGGACCTGGGGTGAAGCTACCAGAGAAAGGCCAGGTCTATGTCCCCAGAATTAGTGTTGGAGGGATGTAGTGATTGGAACCAGGTTGATCTTATTCACTGATCCTGATAGGGGTTGGTAACCTGGGCCAATCAGGGACCCCTAGCTAATATAAACAGGAGATTCAAAGTCTGCTGATTTCAGGGACTGAAGCTGAGCAGGCTGATCAGTTAGGGTACTATGCACAAGTAAATAAAAGATGACTTGATGAGACACCAGTCCCTGTGCAGTTATTTCAAAATGAAGTTGCCTATTTTGGCAGGAAGAATGAAGAATAAATGCATTATCTAAACAGTGAGTGATTATAGAGCTCTAAGATGCAGAGGAACACAGTGCATGAATCATAAGCTTACAACAGGTCTTGGGGAACTCTTAACAGAATGTTATCATTTATCACAAGGGGAGCTGAATATAAAAGTCAAGAGGTTATGTTAAAATATACAGACACCAGCAAGGATTTAAATGTGCCAGAGGCCTTTCAGTGGAGGTCTGTAGGACTAATGCCTGTAACTGATGCGTTGTCTTACATGGAAAGATAGGACAGATTAGGCCTGTAGGATTGGAGTTTGGAAGATTAAAAGGAATTGATTGAAACAAAGAATCCTGAGGATACCTGACAAAATAAATGTGGAGAAGACTGCCCCTTGCTCTTTATTTAATTGTAAGAAGTCTTTCAGCTTTTCTTGATTATACCTGCCATTACATTTTTGTGTTCTTTCTTTGCTTTCCCAATTACTTTTTCCTCACATCACTCCTCCTCAATTGAGGATATTTTCACAGATGATCAACCCATTACTCATGACAAATCAGTCTGTCTCCTGCTTTAAATTTGGTTAATTCCCTGATATCCACCACACTCTGGGATGGTGATACCCATAGATTCACAGCATTTTAAGTGAAGTAATTTCTCCTCATCTGTTCCCATTATCCTGAAACTATTACCTCCCATTCAAGTGCCCTACATGAGAAACATCATCTCTTCATCCATTTTGTCAATCCTCTCTAGCATTTTATATACTGCAATTAGATGTCCTCTCAATCTTCTAAACTCCAAAGAGTATAAGCCTAAACAGTTCAACCCCTCAAGACAAACCCCACCTTTCTGGAATTAATCTAATGAACCTCAAAACTGCCTCCAACACAATTACATTCCTGCTCAACTGAAGGGACCAAAATTGTAAGCAATACTTCAGATTGTGGTCTCATGGATTCCCTGTACAATTCTTGGAACTAGAGGTTCAAATTTAGGCCAGGCATTCATATCCAACCTTTTTTACTCAACTGTCTCATTCTATTAAGGGTCTCTGATGAAAATGTGCAAGTGTCTGAAACTAGAAGATCAGAGCATATGACAAGTATGTGATTGGGCTAGAAAGTAATTATCCATTTCCTTGTCCTTTCTACTTCAACTCAGTTTAAGAATAGTTACTTCAGTGAAATGTAGGGATAAACATGGTGCCTGTTGAATTAAATCTCCTGTGAATCAACATCAGAAGGAGAGGGTTACCTGGATTTTCTTAAAATACAGGCAGTTAACTGAAGGATACGTCTAGAGTTCTGAGCTTTGCTGATCCAAGGATGTCTACTATGGGTCCTAACAGATTTTCCAGGGTGAGAGTATGTTCTTTCTTTTTGCTCTTGGTGATGAGTAATGGACATGTCTGGCCTGAGCAGAGAAGTGGCTGAGTTCCAGGGACTAATCCTCCACCACCCCACTCCACTCAGGCTGCGTGAGATTGGATTTCTCCTAAACTAATGGAGGGTCCTCCTCTGCTATGAAGATGGCAGTTATGCCTGTTTTGAAGACATCTTGAAAATCAGGTCATTAGAAGAAGGAAGGTCTGGGGACTCTCATGTCAGGATCTCCAATCCTGGAACTGCTGTGTACCCCCCTTATACAATGTCACTTTTTTTGAGTATATAGTGTCCGTGTCTCAGCCTATATTTTTAAAGAAGCCTCACTCCATTCCCATTGTGAAGAGCAGCAGATGATCCGCACACAAAAACCAAAAGAACTACGGATGCTGTAAATCAGGAACAAAAAAAGTTGCTGGAAAAGCTCAGCAGGTCTGGCAGCATCTGTGAAAGAAAAGAGTTAATATTTCGGGTCCGTGACCCTTCCTCAGAACTGATGGTGGCTGGGAAAACATCAATTTATATGCAGAAAATAGAGAGGTGGATGGGGTAGGAAATAAATGTTAAGATAGAACCCAAAGACAAAGATCGTTAGCAATTCCTTTTGTCTGTCCAACTATCAGGGTGGGAGGGTGAATAATTAAGCCCTCGGGACTCAATATTGAGTTCAATAACTTCAGGGCCTAAACTCTCCAATGTCCCAGCCCCCACCCCACACACCAGGCCTTGTTACCACAGCCTGCCACTACACTCCCCCTGTTATTAGTCACTAACAGTCCCCATTAACAACTATTCACCCTCCCATCCTGATTGTTTGCAACTCCTTTGTCTGTCCAACTGTCTTTTTCTCTCTTTGGGTTTTATCCTAACACTTAACACTTACTCTCTACCCCACCCACCTCTCTATTTTCTGCATATAAACTGATGTTTTCCCAGCCACCATCTGTTCTGAGGAAGGGTCGCCAGACCCAAAAAGTTAACTGGTTTTTTCCCTCGGATGCTGCCAGACCTGAGCTTTTCCAGCAACTTTGTGAGATGGTCCGCACATGTTTGATCCTGCATTTCTTAAGGTTAGCAGATGCAAACAGAATAGTTTGGATTCATTTCTCTAAGGACATAGAGTAAAAAGAGTTAATAGACAGGTTTGAGAATCTACACTCTAACAGTCATTGGCTACAAAATTGGCTGTAGCTGTACTGTTTACTATAGCAACCACAGCAAGCTACGTAGAGGTGACCTTGCTGCACCATGACAACTAACTCCAAAAAAACTTTGACCTTTTTATACTAACAATAGATTTCAACATGAGTGAGCAGACAGCATTAATTAGTACCTGCTAACTCAGACAGTAATTACCATAGAGGAATCAATATAAATGACACTAACTGTACACCTTTAAGATACAGCAAAATGGTTTAATCAGTCTACTAACCCTTTTAAAATCCAAACAAAATATTAACTAACTGGAGTAATATAATATTTCTTGATTTTATTACTGACTAGAAATTACTGTTAATGTTAACAAATGAACATTTAACACATTTGCACAGCATTCATTGTTCTCTATGGAAGCATTAATCCAGTGGGTAGAGGAATGTGCCTTAAGCATCTATCCACTAATTATACCAGTTAATAACTTCTACCTGTATGTATTATTCATCTATCACTGCTTTAGTTTCATATCATGAATTGTGTTCTCCAGCTGAATTTCCATTAACAGATTCTGGTACATTAGGAGAGTTGCAGTAGCTGATGATGGGAAATCACCACTATATCACATGCGGTTTTCTGCATACTTATAATGCTGACCTCATGATGCCGATCAATTGTTAAATATTTTTACAATTTTACCTAAACTGCCCTTCCTCACAAGTGAGGACGCTTACACAACTTGCATAAATGAATAAATATGATCCAAAATCACAGATCACATTAGCTAATTTTGTTCACTTTCTTGACTGATGTTTTTACAGATGAGTAAGTGTTTCCTTTCAGTACTTGAGAATTCCATCCGATTGACCATATCATTAGTGCTTACATGGATTGCGTAGACTCAAAAGCAGGAGCCCATCACTACATTGTCTGAAGATAATCCAAACTTTCTGCTTCTTCTGTCTCTTTGGCGCTTGCTGAAATCTACTTCTAACTCTAGACTGTGGCATGTTTTACTGAGAATAGTTAGTTAAATCATTACCACTTCCACAAGCTCTGCCTTTGCCTAATGGAAGAGAAATGGCTGTCAGAACCCTCTAGTGCTATTTGATATATCGTTTTAACCCTACAGTAAGGTTAAGAATTTAAAAAAAACTCCTAGCATAGCCAGCTTGATGTCGATGAATACAATTTAAATAACTCAGTCAGTCAACATATTTGCTTAATAATCCTCCTTTTCTCTTGACACTGTTCACTTACAAGTTTAATGCTCTGCTGACGCCTTCCACATCTCAATCCTTTGAATTAAATTGGTACTGCTAAAACAATTGCTGAATTTCTCAGATAACAAGGTGTGGAGCTGGATGAACACAGCAGGCCAAGCAGCTTCATAGGAGCAGGAAAGCTTGACGTTTTGGGCCTAGACCCTTCATCAGAAATGGGGGAGGGGAAGAGGGTTCTGAAATAGGGAGGGGGGGGGAGGCAGATAGATGGATAGAGGAGAGGATAGTGAAGAGGAGGCAGACAAGTCGAAGAGGCGGGGATGGAGCCAGTAAAGGTGAGTGTAGGTGGGGGGGTAGGGAGGAGATAGGATGGACAGGTCAAGGGGGTGGGATGAGGTTAGTAGATAGGAGATGGGGGTGGGGCTTGAGGTAGGAGGGGGGATAGGTGAGAGGAAGAACAGGTTAGGGAGGCAGGGACGAGCTGGGCTGATTTTGGGATGCAGTTGGGGGAGGGGAGATTTTGAAGCTTGTGAAATCCACATTGATGCCATTGGGCTGCAGGGTTCCCAGGCTGAATATGATTTGCTGTTCCTGCAGCCTTCGGGTGGCATCATTGTGGCACTGCAGGAGACCCAGGATGGACATGTCGTCTGAGGAATGGGATGGGGTGTTGAAATGGTTCGCGACTGGGAGGTGCAGTTGTTTGTTGCGAACTGAGCGCAGGTGTTCTGCAAAGCGGTCCCCAAGCCTCCGCGTGGTTTCCCTGATGTAGAGGAGGCCACAATGGGTACAGCGGATGCAGTATACCACATTGGCAGATGTGCAGGTGAACATCTGCTTGATGTGGAAAGTCGTCTTGGGGCCTGGGATTGGGGTGAGGGAGGAGGTGTGGGGACAGGTGTAGCACTTCCTGCGATTGCAGGGAAATGTGCCGGGTATGGTGGGGCTGGAGGGGAGTGTGGAGCAGACAAGGGAGTCACGGAGGGAGTGGTCCCTCCAGAAAGCAGACAAGGGTGGGGAGGGAAAAATGTCTTTGGTGGGGTCAGATTGCAGATGGCGGAAGTGTTGGAGGATGATGCGTTGGATCCGGAGGTTGGTGGGGTGGTACATGAGGACGAGGGGGATCCTTTTTTGGTTATTATTGCGGGGATGGGGCGTGAGGGATGAGTTGCGGGAGACATGGTTGAGGGTGTTCTTGACCACTGCGGGGGGGGGATGTTGCGGTCCTTGAAGAATGAGGACATCTGAGATGTGCGGGAGTGGAATGTCTCATCCTGGGAGCAGATGTGGCGGAGGCGAAGGAATTGGGAATAGGGGATGGCATTTTTGCAGGAGGGTGGGTGGGAGGAGGTGTATTCCAGGTAGCTGTGGGAGTCAGTGGGCTTGAAATGGACATTGGTTTCTAGGTGGTTACCCGAGATGGAGACAGAGGTCCAGGAAGGAGAGAGAAGTGTTGGAGATGGTCCAGGTGAACTTCAATCTCCGCTGAATTTCTCAAGCAGTTGTAGCTCTGTTTGTTTAAACTTCCTTTTTTTTTCTACTTGCAATCAGCTAAATCCCAAAATAGTATTACCAAGCAATGCCTTGACATACATTTCTGAAGCAAGTCACAATTTGACACTAGCAAAGCAGTTGATATGCACAGTAGAGCTGCGCTTTCACTCACTTGTCTGTCTTTTAAAAAGTTGTGCTATGGATACCAGCTGATATCTAGGATCCTGCTGGAGTGACCATTCTTCACGTGAGTCTATACAATGATTGCTCACTGATACTCAACACTGGAATCATATTAAAACCATGAATACAAATATTAAAGCTACGCTGAAGCCTATCCTCATCTGTGATTCTCACATACATGTTTTCAACCTGTATTATTCATTAATGCTCAGGAGCAGGAACCCTGTCTGACTTGTCTCTTCCTGAGCCATGGACTATTGAAGGAAATTATTGCAGTTGGTAACCTGTCTGAGGCCAGACATCCAAAAAGACTGGAGATGAGCCTGGAACCTTCGCAGGTTGATTGGCTCAAGTACATGGTAACTGAATAAAAACTGATCAAGAGCCTCAAAGCTGCTGCTACAGCCTGAAAAACGCTGACAACTGAAACTGATCCTGAATGCAGGCAATACATTTAGTTACACGGCAAGTGTCAGGAGTTGGGGGATTGTCATTATTTACCCAGAATTCCATTGTATGTAATGGATGCAAATATCTATCTTCACTTCTCAGTTGGTGCCTGCACCCACCTTCCTAACCTGCTACACATCTGATCAATTCCTCTCCAATAGCCAATGTTTTTGCCTTCTCTTCCTTGGTGTTTCTGTACTGTTGAAGGCCCCATTAAACCATCTCTCATTGTATCAAAACCAAGTACAGTGGTTGCTGGAAATAAATAAAAACAAAGTGCTGAGCAGGTTGGGCCATCTTGGTGGACAGAGAAGCATCTAGAGTACAAATTTTCTACTACCTTTTCCACTGCACAGACACAAGGAAGAATGTTTGAAAAATATTGCGAGAATTGAGAAATCATGAACTTTTTTGACTTTTTTCCCCCCCTTTAGTGTTTAAATAGCAAGGCAGAAGTGATCCACCTCCGCCTCGTCCATTGGTCCCTAGCATTACAGATACCAGTCTTCAGCCAATTTGATTCATTTCGCATGATGTCAAGAAATGGTTGGAGACATTGGATACTGCAAAGTCTGTGAACGTTTTGGCAATAGCCCTGAAGGCTTGTGCTACAAAACGTGCTGCTCCTCTCTCCAAGCTGTTCCAGTTACAACATTGACATCTGCCTGACAATGTGGAAAATTGCCCAGGTACGTTCTGCACATAAAAAGCAGGACATTTCCAACCCAGCCAATTACCACCCCATCTGTCTACTCTCTCTCTCATCAGTAGAGTGATAGAAAATGTCATCACTGTGCTATGAAGGCATCACTGAGCAGGTTATTGCTCAGTTTGGGTTCCACCAGGGCCACACAACTCCTAACCTCATTACAGCCTTGGTTCAAACATAGACAAAAGAGCTGAATTCCAGAGGTGAGATGACAGTGACAGCCCTTGACAGCAAGGCTTCCATCTGGAAGGACAGGGACAGCAGATACATGGGAACAGCTCTGCAATCCACTCACCATCCTGACTTGGAAATATATCGTCGCTTCATCACTGTCGCTGAATCAAATTCTCTCAAACAATCTAGTTCCCTCATGAGGTCAACAAGGGCATGACAATTCAGAGACCAGAAAGTGGGTCTCGATGGGGTTCTATCAGGAGCAATGAGCTGGGTTTGCATTTCCTTTCGTACTTCCGTTTGGTTATATGGCAAGTGGCCCTTGGTCAGTCAAAATCACTGGTGTACCTGGTAATATCTGCACCCCTTGAACATTTTCTGTTGACATATCAGTGCTTCCTTGTCCATATGATTGTACATGTGATATCTTCAGCTGACTTCACCTTCAAGTAATTGGCACTTTTGAGCCCCTCCTGACCATTCAAGTCACAGCAGCAGTCAGTAAGACATGGCAGTAACATTACATGGCACTGAGTTAGATGTTGTTCAGTGCCATGCAGGTCATGATAGAAAGCAAGTTGGCATTTTTTTTTCACATTTCTAACATCACTTAGCCCTTAATGTTTCAGTGTTTGCTTAGACTGCTAACTTGCCCTGATCATTTTATAGAACAGAGTTTAACCTGAGAGAGACAGTGCTCTGTACAGTTTTTCTTGGCTGAGCTATGAGGGAGTGTGGAGTCGTGAACTTCCCTGGTACACCTAGTCTTGAATGGCAATGCACTCCATTGAAGATTGAAAGATAATGAAGTGTTGTTTGCATTGATATGTGGAATATCACTGATACTGTTCTCTCACTCACAAGATGTGTTTAAGTATGAATGATCTGTACTGGGCAAGACCTATCATAGTTTGATTCAGTGATGTCCCCTAGGGAAGGAAATCTGACCTTCCTATCTGGTTATGTCATCATGTGATTCCAGACAGCAATCTGCTTGACTCTTAACTGTCCCTTGAAATGGAAGCCACTCGTTTGTATCAAACCACTCAAGTCTCTAAGAAATCAAACTGGATGGATCACCTGGCATCAAACTAGGTACCAAAAAATGGTAAACTGCTCATTTAACCCCTCTGGCAGATTTGTAAATGATGATGCAGGTAAAGAATTGCAGGCCATACAACATCATTGAATTGAGGTGAAAAGTTTCAACCTGCAAATGCGACAGCATAATGCAAATATTACTGATATTGTTAGTGCTGTCTGTTCGAAACAAATGTGCAGAAAATTCCTGTGGCGTACACTGATTTGTAAATAGGGATGGTGGTATCCAGGATGGACAAACAGAAGACCCTGGGATGAATTTCCTCATTTGTTGGCAAAGTAATTTTTTGGTGAGATTCATGATGGGTCGTCCATCATAACTCATGTCAACTTTTCTCATGTGATGGTCTACTCTTAAGCTTGTTAATTAATGACAAACTCAGCCCTATTAATTGGGTGAAGTGCTGCTTACCAATGTCCTTGTAGTGGCTTGCTGGGTTTTACTAGTGCCTGCATAAGAGAAGAGAGAGGATTAGTTGTGCAAAAGGACTAAAAACCTCTTCAGGATAACAGTGAGTTAGCATGTACTGGACAGCAGTGCAGCCCAGCACAATAAAGCTCACTCGACTGAAGAATTGGTCAGTGCATTGAGGATAGGAGTTGGGATGTCATGTTGCGGCTGTACAGGACGTGAGTGAGGCCACTTTTGGAATATTGCATCCAATTCTGGTCTCCCTGCTGTAGGAAAGATGATGTTAAACTTGAAAGCATTCAGAAAAGGTTTACAAAGATGTTGCCTGGGTTGGAGGGTTTGAGCTAAAGGGAGAGGCTGAATAGGCTGGGGCTTTTCTCTCTGGACCATCAGAGGGTAAGGATTGACCTTTATAGGGGTTTATAAAATCACGAGGGGCATGGATGGGGTGAATAGCCCAAGTCTTTTTCCCAGGGAAGGGGAGTCCAAAACCAGAGGGGCATAGGTTTAAGGTAAGGGGGAGAGATTTAAAAGCGACCTAAAGGGCAATTCTTTCGCACAGTGGTGCATTTATGGAATGAGCTGCCAGAGGAAGTGATGGAGGCTGGTACAATTACAATTACAATATTTAAAAGACACCTGGGTGGATATATGAGATAATAGGAACTGCAGATGCTGGCGAATCCGAGATAACAGGGTGTGGAGCTGGATGAACACAGCAAGCCGAGCAGCATCATAGGAGCAAGAAAGCTTGACGTTTCGGGCCTAGACCCTTCATCAGAAATCTGATGAAGAGT
>JAHRHZ010000145.1:21981936-22057173 GCA_024137785.1 Ginglymostoma cirratum | reverse complement strand
TTTTGGGCCTAGACCCTTCATCAGAAATCTGATGAAGAGTCTAGGCCCGAAACGTCAAGCTTTCCTGCTCCTATGATGTTGCTCGGCTTGCTGTGTTCATCCAGCTCCACACCTTGTTATCTCGGATGGGTGTATGAATGGGAGGGATTCAGAAGAGATGAGTTAAATGCTGGCAAATAGGACTAGATCAATTTAGGATACCTGATCAGCATGGGCAAGCTGGACCAAAGGGTCTGTTTCCATGCTGCATAGCTCTATGGCTCTATGATTAATTGCTCAGGGAGGTTTGCTTCAGCATTTTCCTCATACAGGATGAAGACCATAACGTCTGCCACCCTATTGTTGGTTTTCACCCTCTTCGCCCAGTTATGAGAGACTCTTTTCCTGCCGTGACAAAGGAAGAGAGTGCAAATGATGGAAGTGGATGGAAAATTTGTTAGGCCTTAATTATTCGTATTTGTTAATGCAGAGAGAAAGTCATATATTCAAACTTGCGGATGACACAGGCAGCATCGTAAACAACACAGATGATAGCATAAATTACAAAGGGATATTGAAAAGTGAATGGGCAAAACTGGTGGATAGAATTCAGTATAAACAAGTGTGATGTTATCCATTCCAGACTTGGAGTGTTCAGGTGCATAGATATTCAAAATGTCAGGAAGAGGTGCAGAAAAAAGTCAGGAAGGCTGGAGAACTGGAGTACAAAGATGCAGAAGTTATGCCGCAGTTAAATAAAATCCTGGTTGGACCCAACTCTGGGCACTGTGGGTAAATCTGGGCACCATATCTTAGGAAGGATATTTTGACTTTGGAGGAAGTACAACATAGATTTACAAGAATTATACCTGGACTTAAGGGGTTGAGTTATGAGAAGCAATATACAAATTAGGCCTCTTTTCTCTAGAATTTAGAAAATTAAGGAGTGATTTGTTTGAAGCTTCCAGCTATTAACAGGAAAAGACAGGGCATATAAAGAAAAAGTATTTCCACTGGTTGGGCATTCTAGAGACAGGGGTCATTGGTCTGGCCCTAATTCTCAGACTTTCAGGAGAGATGCTAGAAAGCATTTCTAGGGTGGTGGATGCAGGATTAGTTAAATCTGAGAGTTTTTATTTTGTTAAGCAAGTGTTGAGGGCTATGGGCCAAAGATAGGGATATAGAGTAAGGCCACAGGTCAGTCATGATCTTATTGAAGGGGGAACAGGCTCAAGATTCTGATCCCTCACATGGCCCTTTCCAGCACAACTGAAACCGTGGTGACGTGGAGTGTGATTAAATTCAATGTGATAATTTCAGTGAATTCACAATAGTTTGTTCAAATTACATCAAAAGTAATATTTGTGGTGAGGCAGTGACATAGAGGTAGTATCAGTGAGTTAGTAATCTCTAAGTGTTCCAGGAGTGTAAATTTGAATCCCCCATGGGTAAATGATGGAATTTGAATTCAATAAAAAAACTAGTCTCATAGCAATCGTATAACCACTGCTGATTGTTGTAACAGCCCATCCAGTTCCCGAATGTCCTTCAGCAAAGGAATTTTTTTCCTTTATTCATTAACGGGATGAGGGTGTCACTGGCTAGGCCTGCATTTATTGCCCATCCCTAATTTCCCAGAGGGCAGTTAAGAGTCAATCACATTGCAGTGGGTCTGGAGTCACATGTAGGCCAAGCAAAGTAAGGATGGCAGTTTCCTTCCCTAAAAGGCATTAGACAGATGGGATTTTCTGACAATTGACAATGCATTCACGGTCATCATTAGATTCTTAATTCCAGATATTGAATTGGATTCAAACTCCACCATCTGCTGTGGTGGGATTCGAACCCAGGTCCTCAATGTTATCTGGGTCTCTGGATTAACAGTCCAGCAATAATACCACGAAGCCATCGCCTCCCCTAAATCTAATGTTCACACCTAGTTTGTCCTAACAGTGATGCCAGACCTTAAAAAAATGCCCCATTGCGCAATAAGAATGGACAATAAACGTCACCAAAATATCCACATTCAATAAATAGGTAGAAGAAAACTGACATTTGAAATTGCAGGCAACATAGAAACAGGCCATAAAAATGTCAAGAAATATGTAAAGATAAATGTAGGACCCCTACAGTCATTAAGACAGACATAGACATAGATAAATAGTTGATGAGTAAGGAGATCAAGGGTTACAGGGTGAAGGCAGGGCAATAAGGTTGAGAAACATATATCATTCATGATTGAATGCAGAGCACAGCAGAGCAGAAAAGGCAGAATTGAAGGAAATTAGTATTAGTAAGAAAATGGTGCCGGGGAAAATAATGGTGCTAAAGGCTGTCAAATCGCCAGGGAAAGATTATTTTACCCCCCACCCCGCCAGAGTACTAAAAGAAATGTTGGATGCATTAGTGGTCATCTTTCAAAATTCTATAGACTCTACAGCAGTTCCTAGAGGTTGAAGGGTGGTAACTATAACCTCTATTTAAAAAGGGCGACAGAGAAATAACAGAATTACAGGCTTGAGTGTAACATCAATAGTGGGGAAATGCTGAAGTCTATTACGGGACATAATAATGAAAGATTTGGAAAGCACTTACAGGATTGGACTAATCCAACATAGGTTAATGAAAGGCAAATCTACTGGAGTTTCTTGAGTATGCAACAGGAGAATAGATAAGAGAGAACCAATGGATGTAATGTATTTGGAGCTTTAAAAGCTGTTGATAATGTCCCTCAAGAGTTTAGTAGGCAAAATTAAAGCATATTAGGTAGAAATAATATATTAACATGGGTTGAAAATTATTTGATTAAATGGGTTTTTTTGAGTGGCCCATGAACTACTAGTGAGGTACTACAAGATAAATGTTAGGTCCTTATCTATTTATTACATGTGACTTAGATGAGAGAACTTAATTACAGACATGTATTACACTGGACTTGTAGTTTTCAGGTTTAAATATTCTTTTTTTCTTGGAGCTATGTCTCCTGCATTTCTGTCCTATTAAAATATTGAGTAAAAGAATATTGCTGCATTTTTAATGTTTTCAACAAAAATTTATTTAAAGAAGCTGCCAGCTTGTGTACTCTGTACAAGGAAATCCGGAGCAAACTGGATTTTCTGACTTTTTGAAGTGAGCCATTGCACAATTCCAGTCACTGTCTTCAATGTACAGTTCCAGTTTCTGTACCTCAAGTGAGCCTTGGAGGAGGTGATGGCCTAAAGGTATTATTGTTGAACTGTTAACCCAGAGACCCCCAGTAATGTTTTGAGGACCTGGGTTCAAATCCTGCTATTGAAAGTGGTGGAATTTGAATTCAATAAAAATCTGGAATTAAGAGCCTAATAATGACCATTTTGGTTTTTGTTTTGGAAAATTTCATCCAGTTCACTAATGTCCTTTAGGGAAGGAAATCTGCTATCCTTAATTGGTCTGGCCTACATATGACTCCAGAGTCACAGCAATGTGGTTGATTTTTAACTGCCCTCTGAGCAATTAGGGATGGCAATAAATGCTGGCCTGGCCAGCAACACCCTTATCCTGTGAATGACTAAAAACAAAACTGAATCCCTGTCCACCAGCGTAGCTCTGTGCTGTTCATCCCATTGACCCTCGCTTTAGTGCTTGAGCAGAATTGTCACAGCTGTTTGGAATATGCACCTCTGTGTGGGGCAGGGGTGCTGTAGGCTAGCTTCAGTAGTGTTCCAAGCATTGCACAGACTACTGCAGCTTAAAGAGCCATTTTTCCAGTAGGAATAATAATTTAATAAAAGTTTGGCTGAGAGTGTGGTATTAATGCACTGAACTCTAGTTTCTCGGAAGATGTTTCATTGCACTAGGTAAGGGGAGGGAGTTATTTGCACCAAGGTGTGGAGTTCAACCAAAAACAGATTGTTGATATAGCCCACAGGGAAATAGCCTTTCCTCGACCTGTGAAATGTCTGGCTAGCCCCAAAGGATTACTCAGTGACCTCACCAGGGAAGCCAAAGTAACAAAAGTAAACTAAAGCATGTTTTCACCTGCTGTTTCCCCATCTTGCCCCCTACTTCTGTTGAGTGTTGCTTAACTGTTTGCCTGAAATGTAGCCAAGTTTCTATGATGTATTTCATACAACGTTCCAGTTTAACAGCCCACTTTGTAAACCTCACTCTCACTCCCATTAAGGAAAGATTACTCATACCCATTGTACATTGTACTTGTGTGCACAGTCAGGGGATGCCCTGGAAAAGGCTTTTGTTTAATTGTTTCTGTGTTGGAGACTGACAAATGTCTGGGCTGGAATTATTTGCTACTTTTGTAATGGATAAACACTGATGTGACTGCATATGTAGTGGGCACAGGTGGCAATTTAAAAAAAAACACTCTTCCAACACAGCCGTTACCGTTGAGATCCGAACTTGACAAGAGGTTTAGCTCTGCTGTAACAAAAACTGTCCTTGCCCTGTGATCGTGTAATCATGTACCTTTCTCCTCTGAGGAGTCCTCTTCTAAGCACTACATTATGAGAGGACAATACAGAAGAACTCCCCAGTTTGTGAGAATGTGACTATAATTCCAGTTATTCAATTTTAACATAAAGGAACAAGTGTAGCATTTCTATATTGATGCTCAGCTTTAATATAAGGGAAACTAAGGCCATCATCCATCACTCCAGAAAACACCCTCCATTTCAAAGAAGTGATTACTTCGCTGCCCATGGGAAGTTGTGTCATAGTGACGCAATGAGCTAACTGTCTAAGGGTAGACAATCACGCTCAAATTCCCACTTGAGTCCTACTTTTTTCTGTTAAGACTGAACCCTGAATTTCAGGCAGGAGACTCTAACCACTGCTCCTTTAGATTGTTCATAGTGAAAGATAGTTACTAGAGATCAAATCTCACCACCTATTTAACAGCAAGGCTTGTAGCATGCTATGATTTAAATGTCTGCCAGCGCAAGACAGCATTTTGACAGCTCAAATGAAAAAGTAAGTGCAACTTTACAGTGCCATGTGAATGAAGTCCCAGGATGTAAGAGGTGGTGGGTGCCAGGCAAATGATGGAATCTAGCGGTACTTTGGCATAAGTGCAGGCATCATGTCCGGAAAGCAGGAGGGGGTGTTTGTTGGGTCTGGGTGTGGAGGAAGTTTGTGTCAGATCCTGGTGTGAGGGGGTTGGAGCCTCAGGTCCTGAGGGGGAGAGAGAATTGTTGGGTCTATTGGTGGGGCAGGAGGCTGGGGAATGCCAGGTCAGGCTTTGGATAGCGTGAGGGATCTGAGAAGGTGTGGCAGCGTGTGGTGAATAGAGAGTCGGGAGTTGGGTTTAATTGTCACTCAGGAGTTCAACTCGAGTTTTAATCTTTTAGCTTTTCCCATGTGATAATTAACAGCAGTGGAACCATCTGAAGTCTGATTTAAAGTTGATACTTTTGGAGAGTTCTAAGTGCGGGGAATTGCCCAACAAAATCTTCAATTTCCTGGGGGACCCCTCGTAATCCACTATCTTGAGGATACTACAGGGTCCTGATGGACAACTCCTGTCGATATAGCAAAATTGGCTATTCGGCCATTGAAAAAATCATCTGGGCGATTAGTTTGCCTTCTGAATAAACAGTGGCTACCTTACACCAAATATTTTTACACAGCATGGTGTGTTGATTATTAACCAATGATTGATTGACTGAAACACTTTCCTGTTCAAACTTGATAACATTTTGAAAAATGGTAGCCACTGATTCATTGAACCTATGGAAATCTTATCACTCAATAAAATTGATATAGTCCTACCTCACTGATGAACAGTACTTATTGGAAATGCAATAAACTGGCTGAATTGAGAAAATGATGCAGAAGTAACTTCTTGGGACTGACGTACAGCTGACCTACTAGTATATCTGAAAAAAATCTCCTCATATAACAACTCTTAGGCGCAAAAGTTAAGGGCTGCGGCTCGTTTTCGCCATTACATTTAGTGTGTAGAAGAGGCTTGTGTGTCTTGAGTAAGGTTCACTCCCTCCTCAAGGAGGCAGAACTCTCATTACTCAATGCTGAAGTTCTGATCGGAATATATTACATGGGTAGGTAGGTGTGTGTAGGTCGATAGTGTGTCCTGGGGAGCATATCGAACCCTTATCCCCACAGAGCTCCTGTTCTGCTTTCTTATCACAAGAGATGATAGTAAGTGCCCAGGGATCCATGGTGAATAAGTGCAGTAAATTCCAAACAAAGAACCACAACACACGCCTCAAGCTGAATCCTGAAAAATGTCAAGATCATCGATTTGACCATGGCAGAGAGTCTTCTACAACACTTTTACCTGCTTGTTTATCTGGTTATTTAATATTTTACCATATGTGGGAGCTGGCTGAGTGCATCTCGGTTGATCTGTTTCCTGCATTACTACACTGACCACTCCTCAAAACTGATCTCATTGTAAAGGACATTGTTACATCCGGTATTCATGAAAGTGCGATATAAATGCAAGTGTTTCTTTCCTTTGAACATGCTTCTTTTTTACAGGACTGTTTTGAGGTAGACAATGGGCAGTCATTGAAAGAAATACCAATATCAAAGGACCACGTAAATCCAATGTTCATGCAATGCCAGAACCTGTGTATTGGAGGAATCTTAACGTTGTTTATAGCTGGGAATTCAGCAACCATCCACCTTACCATTTGGTTTCATCCACTGCAAATCAATCACAAAACAGGAGATATTTAAAAGGAAAGCTAGGCCAATATATTGAATAGATACAAGTAGTAGTGGCATTATACTGAAATGAGATTATATTGATTAACAGATTCAAATGAGCATTGGGGCATTCTTAAAAAAGAAATCAGGAAGGCCAAAAGGGGCCATGAGATAGTATTGGCTGAAAAGGTTAAGGATAATCTAAAGAGATACGACAAATACACTAAGAGTTAAGAGGGTAACTGCAGAGAGAGTAAGACCTCTTAAAGATCAAGGAGATCACTTTTATCTTGAACCCCAGGAGATGGGAAAGATACTAAATGAATATTTCATGTCAGTTTTTATTTTGGAGAAAGAAATAGAGTCTCGAGAATGCAGAAAAATAAGCAGTGATGTTTTATAAACACATTGCAGAAGAGAAGGTTCAGGAGATCTTAGAGAATAGAAAGGTGGATAAATCTCTGGAATCTGATCTAATGTATCCCAGAACATTATGGGAAGTAAGGGAGGAATTTGCGAGACCCCCTTGCCGAAATATTTGCGTTACCTATAACTACAGCTGAGGAGCCTGATGACAGGAGGGTGGCTAAAGTTATATTTTGCTAAGAAAGATTGTTAGAAGAAACTGGGGAACTATAGGCCCGTGAGTCTGATTTCAGTTGTGGGTAAATTGCTGAAGGTGATTATAAAAGATAGGAGTTATGGACATTTAGAGGGGCAAAAATTGACTACGGATAGTCAACATGGTTTTCTACGAGGAAAATCATGTCTCTCAAACTTGCTTGAGTCTTTTGAGGAAGTTACCAAAAAGGTTGATGGCAGAACAGTAGATGTTGTTTATTGGGATTTTAGTAAAGCTTTTGACAAGGTTCCACATGGTAGATTAATTAGTAAAGTTAGATCACATGGGATTCAGGGTGAGCTTGCTAATCGGATACACAATTGGCTTAATGGCAGGAGACAGCGAGTAATGGTAGAGGGTTGTTTGTCGGACTGGAGGCCTGTGACCAGAGTGTTCCACAGGGATTGGCTCTGGGTCCTCTCTTGCTTCTCATTTATATAAATGATTTGGATAAGAATATAGACGGCATGGCTAGTAAGTTTGCGGACAACACCAAAATTGGTGGCTTTGTAGACAGTGAAGAAGGCTTTCTAAGATTACAAACAGGTCTTGATCAAATGGGTCAATGAGCTGAGAAATGGCAGATGAAGTTCAATCTGGATAAAGGCGAGGTACTGCATTTTGGTACAACAAACACGGGTAGGGCTTATACAATTAGTGGTAGGTCCTTAGGTAGTGTTGTAGAACAGAGGGACTGAGGGGTTCAGGTACATAATTCTTTGAAGTTTGGGTCACATGTAGACAGGGTGGTTAAAAAGATATTTGGCATGCTTTCCTTCATTGCTCAGACCTTTGAGTATAGGAGTTGGGAAATAATGTTGATTGTACAGGGCATTGGTGAGGCCTCTTCTGGAATACAGTGTCCAGTTCTGGTCACCCAGTTGTCAGAGGGATATTGTTAAACTCGAGAGGGTTTAGAAGAGATCTACCAGGATGTTGCCAGATGCAGAAGGTTTTAGTTGTAAAAGTAGACTGGAGAGGCTGGGACTTTTCACAGGAGCATAGGAGGTTAAGAGGTGACCTGATAGAAGTTGATAAAATAATGAGAGATATAGATAGAGATAATGGTAGGTGTCTTTTCCCTAGGATGGGGAGTTTCAAGACCAGGGTGCATATTTTTAAAGGAGTGAGGAGACGGATTTAATAAAGACATGAGGGAAATATTTTACACAGAAGGCGGTTCGTGTGTGGAATGAACTTCTGGAGGAAATGATAGACACGGGTACAATAACGACATTTAAAAGACATGAATAGGAAAATTTGGAAGGACTTGGGCCAAGAGCAGGCAGGTGGGACTAGTTTAGTTTGGGATTATGTTCAACATGGACTGGTTGGACTGAAGGGTCTATTTCTATTCTGTATGACTCACTATTACAATACCACAACCAAAGAACCTCCACTCTCCTACACCACTGAGCAGGTGTTAAACACAGGCCAGATGGTGAGGCAAGGGGTTAATACAGGCCATTATCACTTTCCTCCTACCAGATGGTTGGAACCAGCTATAGATGAATTGGCAGAGAGCCAGGAATATGTTGTCATTTGGATACGGCGATTTGAAGAGCAAAACACAAGGAGGGAGAAGGGAAAAATATCTTTAGCAACTCTAACCTTGGCTGGCTCAGGAAAATATTTTTCCTTTTTCCTTCAAATTTGAACATGAATGTGTGAATGAAGTGTAGAATTATTCTTCCTTTGCTAAATTTCTTTGGAAGTACAAATGCAGGTCAGTTCTGTAGATACTAGAAATCAGTTCTTGGTTACGTTATACAAATACCTCCCCACCTACAATTTGTTTATCTACCTTAACAACTTACTATTTAAACAAGGAACAGCTAGGTTTAATGAGAATTTCTGTTGATGATGGAAAGCAAAACCTTATTTAAATAATAGGCTGAATAAACAAAACATTTAAAGTTAGGCAAAATGGGTAGATTGACGTTTCTTCTTTCTATCTTTCATTGTTTTACGATTTGTAGATTTCTGTAGTCAGTAAGTAAACAATAAAAAAGAAAACACTTTGGATTGCTTATTGCATCATTATTCTTACTAACGAAGTATATAGTCAGCCTCAAGATGCATTATGTTTAAGGTAATACCAATCCATACAAAGTTGCTCATGTTTTATTTTAATGTTAATTGCAGTCTTTCCTGAAAGTTATCCATGATGTATAGATGGCCATTTTAAGTCACAGGAGAAGTTTTAAATAAACAACAATCCAAAGTTTAATGTTAATTCCGTTTTACAGCTTAATATGCAATTAATTATCTTTGAAGTGTATGCCCTGTACACAAGGATAACACGGCCAAACTACATCAGCAACATCACTCAACCAACAGGATGAGTGTCCAATTAATCTCTGCACATCTCTTTCAGCAAGAATAAAAGTCCAGATATATTTGGATTTTGGATTCAATACTTGAAGCAAGCCAGCGTAAAAAGGGAAGTCATCCTTGCAGAGCTCTAAAAACATATGAAAATATTAGAAACTCAGAACCGTGAAGTGCTTTGACATAGGAGGCTGTTTGGCCTGTCATGCCTATGCTAGCTCTTTGAAAGCGCCAACTAATTATCCACCGGTACTTTTCTGTGTAGCTCTGCAATTTTTCCATTTCGGGTATTAATCCAATTGACTTCTAAAGATTATTATTGAACATGCTCCCATTGCCCTTTCAAATAGTGCATTCCAGATCAAAACAACTCAATGGTTAAACAGATTTCTCTTGTTACCTTTCAGTTCCTCTACCAGTTGCCCTCGATGTATGTGCTCTGGTCAACAGTCCTTCTACAACTGGAAACAGTTGCCCTTTATTTATTCTCAAACTCTTGAGTTTCAACACCAATATCAGCTGGGATGTAGGGGGTGCGTGTGTGTATATAAAACATAAAAACATATATGTATCATTTATTTTTAAGTTTGGACGATTTAATTTTGAATTAGTGACGTCCGGGTTTTTCTGTGTTTGGAGGGTTTAAGGATTAACTTCTAAGTATTTCCAGAGCCGTAATGATTTCTTACAATTTGATAAGTGGCAGCTTTCAGATGAATGGGTTTTTGTATAAGGAGCGTTTTTGAAAAAGAGTAAGGTAAACAATTGTGCATGAAGATTTCTATTAGAAATTTCATGGATTGTCTCTCATTAGCCTAGAGAAAACACCCATGGTTTGAAAATGTGTGTGTATGCTTGAGTCTGTGGAAGTTCTGCAGAAGTCCTTTGATGAAGATGGATATGTAAAGCAGTACTCCTGAGAAATGGGAAAACAGTAAAAATAGATTACCTTACGGTAAGAATTTAGCAATAGCTCCATGCAGAACTGTTTACTAAAACTCTATAGGGGTTGTTTGAAGCTGAGAATAATGAGGTTCAGGCAAATAACAGTTCCAGAAAGAGGCTGTCAGATTTTTTAAATGGGGAGTTAAAGTCACAGTTAAATTAAACCTATGGGGTTATTAGAGAAAGGAATCCTTCTCTGGTGTGAGTTCTATACAATTGGCACTTTTCGATGCTTCGCAGGGTGTTTTGGGGATTTGTAAAAAAGCTGTTTTTAAAGATTATTGAGGCTATATTTCACCCTGTTGATAAATTATTTCAAAATTTCCAAACCTATGTTATATGGAAGTAGTTTGATTTTATTCAATTTTATCTTCATTTCTTTTGTGAGATAGCTTTCTGTTTTATTGTTCAAACCAAATTGGCAACATCGTTTCCCTGGGTTTCAGGTTAGAGACCACCTCATTTATACCAAAACAAAACAAACTATGATCTACCAAGCTAGATTCCAGTCTGACATCTGACTTGTCCAGTCATGACATCAGCTGAGATCAGAACACAGGTCTCCTCTTTCCCTACTCTGCTCTAAGGAAAACAACAACAATGTTTTCTAGTCCCTCCTGAGAGAAAAAAAACTTTCATCACTGGTACTGTCCCAATAAATCCTATCTGAACACTTTCTATATTCTTCATATTTTCCTAAAGAATGATGGCTAGAATTTGACAATACTCTATCTGGTGCCTAATCAGTATTTTTCGTAAGTTTTTAGCATAATTTCCTTGGTTTTGAGCCATTTATTTGTGTAAGGCCAAGAATTTTTCACCCTTTTAACTTGTTTCTCCAGACTGTTTAGATATGCTTTCAAATTTTTCAGACTCTCCACCTTCTCTTTAGATGTGTCATTTATTTTATATTGCCTCTTCCTTTCTTCTAAAATGAATTGCACCATACGTTTGTGTTTAATTTCATCTGTAATGTGTCTGCCCATTTTACCAACCGTCCTATTGCCCCCAAAATCTGCTACTATCTTCCCTCACTGTTTACTGTATTTACAAATTTTGTATCATCTGTAGACTGAAATTCTGCAACGTCTACCCAAGCCAACTTCATTAATATATATATTTGAGAAAAGAACTAGGCCTAAAATTGACTCCTGGAGGTCACCAGAGCAAGCTTTCCTCTGGTCTAAAAGCCAAAAATTCACTACTACTCCCGACTTTCAATTCCTTTACCAGTTTGATATCCTCACAGACACTGGCCCTTTAATCACATGGATTTTAATTTTGCTAACAACTTATACTTTATGGACTATAAAAGTATCTTGATATATAGAACATCAACTGCACTATCCTCATTAACCCTCTCTATTACTTCAATGAATTGAATCAAATAGTCAATTACTTAACACCAATCATGTCTTTATTAATCCAGATTTGTCTAAATCTTGATTAATTTCATTGTGGATTTTTGGTTTTAAAGGGATTTTTTCTGTCCAACATTAGGCTGATTGGCCTATAGTTGTCAGGTTTGTCATTGTTCTCTCTTTTTTTTTAAGAGAGGTGTAACATTTATGATCCTTCAGTCCTCTGGCATCATTACATATCTAAGGAGGATTGGAAGATTGTAGCTATAGCCACTGCAATATCCAACCTTCTTTTCCACAGCATCCAAAGACTCCTTTCTGACTGTGTGAGATTATTTCTTTGAGGACAGCCAACATTTTTACCATTTCCTCTTCCATTCTCCCAATTTGCATTCTGTTTCATTCTCCTTTTACTACAAGTTTGGTAGAATTCTATTCTCATGTGAAGGCTGCTGGAAGTACAGTTAGTATGTCAGTCATGCCCTCTGCCTCTGTAGCAACGCCCTTTACTTGTTCACTTAACAGCATTTTAACTATATTTTTGATATTTAATATATTTATACAGACTGGTTCCGTCTTTTTGCTACTTGATGTACGCTTTTTCCCCTCTCATTCTCTCTTTCTTTTGCATAAAAGTATCATTGACCAAACCTGTGTCTCACATTCCCTACCTTAATTTAGTTCCCTCTCCTTACTGAATGCACTTCTGACCATTCAGTCTGTTGTTTGAGCCAGTTTTCCATAGTTATTATAATTAGGCCCAATGTTCAGTGTGATTTTTTTTTCTTGTCCTGCTCCAGTGAAGCACTTTTCATTACATTTAGAGGCACTATATAAGAGAAGGTTGTAGTTAGCGCTTGTGCCCACAGTTCAGTAACTTTATTTACCATGTTTTGTGCATTTACGTTTATGTCATCTAAATATAACTTAGTCTCTCCCATGTTTCCAAACTGTTTGTTCCTTCCTATTCCTGAACTACTTTGTCAAACTTCCTTCCCTCTGAATACTGGAACAAGGGGTCACAGTCTAAGGTTTTAGGGTAGGCCATTTGGGACAGAGATAAAGAGAAATGGCTCCTCCCAGAGAGTGGTGAGCCTATGGAATTCTCTGCCACTGAAAGTGGCTGAAGCCAAAACATTAAATGTTTCAAACCGGGATTAGATATAGTTCTTGGGGCTAAAGGGATCAAAGGGTATGGGAGATTGTAGGAGAAGGTACTAAATTGGATGATTAGCTATGATTATATTGAATGGCAGGACATGTTCAAAGACCTAAACGGCCCACCCCTGCTCCTAGTTTCTCTTTCTACGTTTGGGCAATTGCATTGAATAACCCTTTACAACTTAGCAGTAGCTCCAGGCTAACACTTCTAATCAACTGGTATTGCATCCCAGGCTCTAAGCCAATAGATCTAATTTGGTCTTCACATGGTCCCTGTAGATGTTGTGGGCAGCATTAATTGGTTTAGCACATTCTTCTACTCATCAGATATGCTATGACACCCATCCAGGGCAGGTGGGACCCAATTCTTCTAGCTCTGAGGTCGGGACACTACCAATGCGCAACAAGAGCTCCAAATTAATATTATCAGTCATACATATGTTTCAATGAACCTGTTCAATCAGTCATGATTCACCTCTGGAGCAATGAGACTTGAATCTAAGCCTCTGCCAGTTCCTCTGGCAGCTTGTTCCACACATGTACCACCCTCTGCATGAAAAAAGTTGCCCCTCAGGTCCCTTTTAAATCTTTCACCTCATTGTGTTGTGTTCCTTAAGTGTCGTTGGTGTTGCACACATCCAGGCAAGTGTAGAGTATTCCACCACACTGCTGACTTGAGCCTTATAAATAGTGGACAGGCATTGTTTTAAAGCGGATATTAGAGATTTTGCACTTGTAGCTGGATGCAAAATTCAATTGGTACTCCTCCAATTTACACGGCAACAGTGTTTAAATGATCTGATCTCTAGTGAAACAGCAGTACTACTACCCTTGGGTACAAGATTGAAAATTATTTCCCATCAACCTCTACTGCCAATTTTCTTGTGACAATATCTATAAGACCATAAGACATAGGAGTGGAAGTAAGGCCATTCGGCCCATCGAATCCACTCTGCCATTTAATCATGGCTGGGCATTTCAACTCCACTTACCTGCACTCTCCCCGTAGCCCTTGATTCCTTGCAAGATCAAGAATTTATCAATCTCTGCCTTGACATTCAACGTCCCGGCCTCCACTGCGCTCCGTGGCAACGAATTCCACAGGCCCACCACTCTCTGGCTGAAGAAATGTCTCCTCATTTCCGTTCTAAATTGACCCCCTCTAATTCTAAGGCTGTGCCCACGGGTCCTAGTATCCCCACCTAACGGAAACAACTTCCCAGTGTCCACCCTTTCTAAGCCGTGCATTATCTTGTAAGTTTCTATTAGATCTCCCCTCAACCTTCTAAACTCTAATGAATACAATCCCAGGATCCTCAGCCGTTCATCGTCTGTTAGGCCTACCATTCCAGGGATCATCTGTGTGAATCTCCGCTGGACACGCTCCAGTGCCAGTATGTCCTTCCTGAGGTGTGGGGCCCAAAATTGGGCACAGTATTCTAAATGGGGCCTAACTAGAGCTTTATAAAGTCTCAGAAGCGCATCGCTGCTTTTATATTCCAACCCTCTTGAGATAAATGACAACATTCCATTCGCTTTCTTAATCACAAACTCAACCTGCAAGTTAACCTTTAGAGAATCCTGTACTAGCACTCCCAGATCCCTTTGTACTTCGGCTTTATGAATTTTCTCACCGTTCAGAAAATAGTCCATGCCTGTATTCTTTTTTCCAAGGTGCAAGACCTCACATTTGCTCACGTTGAATTTCAGCAGCCATTTCCTGGACCACTCTCCTAAACTGTCTAAATCATTCTGCAGCCGCCCCACCACTGGTCTGGGTTTGACTATAGGTCTTTTAAGATTAAGTTAGTTACCCATGAGTGCATGAGGAAAGAATGGCATATGAGCAAGGACATGACAGGGTACTAATGTATGGGACCAGTCTGCAACTTGCGCCCATTTCCTGTGCAGAGTAGGGGAAAAATTAATCTAGCGATATCTAAACAAAATAATCAGGTTGGCAAATGACACAACTATTGTAACAGATGTAAGGGTACAATATTTTGGGCCCCTTCTTAAAATCTTATTCTTAAAATGGTAATCCCTATAAACAATTCATTTCCAGGTGAAGACTGAGCTGGGAAATACAAGAATACCTGGTGAGTTGGAGGTGGATTGGGATGATGTCAGGTGCTGAACAGGAGAAAATAAACTGATGAAAACTGCAGCCCTTAAAGCTGCTTTGCATACATTTACTGTACAGTGTTACAATGGGATGGGAGTACACTACTTCCACGACTTCATAGCTCGCAACTATTGACTTAATTGTCTTACCCAGTTCCTTTACTATTGGGGCACATACATTAATTAGTCTCAGGGGAGTGTTTCTGTACGTAATGTCTGCTACTAGGAGGCGTCCACCCACCATCTCCTTTATCTTGGAGATGGTGGAGCTGTGTCCTCGCAGCAGAATACTCAGGTCAGAGGAACAGCAATCGTTTCCCCCCAAACCAAATCAAAGGCCCGTGGGTCCATAGCTTGACCGTTTCATGTGGCTGCTGAGGTGCAGTATCCCGCACTCCTGTAGAAACAGAATGTTCGCTTTGTTGTTGGCCAGGTAATTGTGTAGTAACCTCCACAGAATAACACTGGCAATTTTAAAACCCATTTTGAGAGTTTATAGAGATAAAAGGTACTGCAGATGCTGGAGAATCCGAGATAACAAGCGTGGGGCTGGATGAACACAGCAGGTCAAGCAGCATCATAGGAGCAGGAAAGCTTGACGTTTCGGGCCTAGACCCTTCATCAGAAGTGGGGGAGGGGAAGAGGGTTCTGAAATAAATAGGGAGAGAGGGGGAGGCGGATAGAGGATGGGTAGAGGAGAGGATGGGTGGAGAGGAGGCAAACAGGTCGAAGAGGTGGGGATGGAGCCAGTAAAGGTGTTTCGCGGTTGGAAATGCCCATCTTAAAGAAATACCTTTTTAAGCTCAAAATGGGGTTTCTAACAGCTTTTGTAATTCAAATAATGAAAGTAACCCGAGTTCCATATGTTGTCCAACCACAACTTAAAACATGGTACAGATTACTTCCACAACACACAACTTAATCCGATAACAACTCATAAACCTGATGTATCAGAGATAAAAGGTGTTAACAACCGTGAAAAAACGCCTGGATATTGAGCAGTTTTTCTGCCGCCTCCGCCTCCACGCTTACTTCTTCAACTGCGAAACACCTTTTACTGGCTCCATCCCCGTCTCTTCGACCTGTTTGCCTCCTCTCCACCTATCCTCTCCTCTATCCATCCTCTATCCGCCTCCCCCTCTCTCCCTATTTATTTCAGAACCCTCTTCCCCTCCCCCATTTCTGATGAAGGGTCTAGGCCCAAAACGTCAAGTTTTCCTGCTCCTATGATGCTGCTTGACCTGCTGTGTTCATCCAGCCCCATGCTTGTTATCTCTTGAGAGTTTATAGAATTCCCTGTAGACCTAATGCCCATTCGCCCCTCAATCTTGTTGCAGGGGATGGTGTGGGTGAACTGCTGGACACTCTCAGCACGGGTGCTGCTCCTTCCCTGGTAGCATTGCCATTATGGCGAAGGTGAAGCCAGGAAGGTCTGGTTCTGAGTCTGACAGGCTGTTGTGCTCTGCTTCTTAATTAGAATATCGCTGGGTCCCACTTGCATGGAGCTGTGATACGGAGGGTACACCTTGGTTCCTGCCAGCTGGAAGTTGAGTTTCACTGGGCCTCTTACAATGACTGGCATTTCCCTGTTGGGAGTTGCTCCTCTCCTTCTCCCTTCTGGTGCTGTGCCTCAGTTTTTGTGGGTGCACATCCCTTCGCAGGTCTTCATCATCAGATTTGTTGCTGATGTGTCAATTATGCAGCTGACACTTTCTGTTTTTGCTGTGGGGGCCCGATGCATTTTCCTTTTTCCAGTTGTTTTCTGAACCGTTCTCCACTCCCCCACCTCCTTTGACTCCATCTAAAATGGAATCCCTATGGTGTGGAAACAGGCCCTTTGGGCCAACAAGACCACACTTCCCCTCAGAGCATCCCACCCAGACCCATCCCCCTATAACCCACCTCATCTACACATCCCTGAATGTGAGGGGCAATTTAGCATGGCCAATCCACCTAGCCTGCGCATCTTTGGACTGTGGGAGGAAACGGGAGCACCCAGAGGAAACCCACGCAGACACAGGGAGAACATGCAAACTCCACACAGACAGTTGTCCGAGGGTGGAATCGAACCCAGGTCCCTGGCACTGTGAGGCAGCAGTGTTAACCACTGACCCACTGTGCCGGTGGGGGTTGAGTCAATTGCTGTGCCTCTCCTTGTTCCTCCTCTCTGGCTAGTTCCTCCTTCTGGGTGCAGCTCGTTTCAGTTTTCTTGTTGGAGGGTGACATGTTATTGTCCTTTGGAGATCCACAGCTCACGTTGCCACTTCCAGCCATCTGAGTGTGTGTGGCGCTCTCCTGCTTTGGACAGGCCTTGTGTGGGTGGCCTGCTTCCCCACAAAGGTTGCAGCTCTGGAACCCCTTGCAGTCCTTTAGTCAGGTGGCTGTCCTGTTTGCACATCCTGCAGCGGGTCGCTTTGCTGTCCATTGCCACGTACCCTGACCTCCCACAGGTTTGGCACGTATGTACATCAGGTAGCCCCTCAGCTCCTTCCCATTGCAAAGCTGGAGGGCGAGTGGAAGATGTTCCGAGCACCGTCCACTTTCAGGGTCCCTTTAACCTGCTGCTTGCTAGTCCAGATTCTGAAGGGTTCCACCGCGTCAGTGCTGCCTCCTTCAAACTGTTCATACCTTCTCAGCAAGGTCAGAACACCTGTTGCCAGGACGTGGGGGTTTTACATATGGATTGCAACAACCTGGCTCCTCTGCAGTAGCTCCCACTGCTGCTGGTGATGTCCAGGCCAGAGATTTCAACTGCATCATTGATGCAGATGGACAATCCAGAGGGACACCATGTCCAGACTCCTGATGGAAACAATTAAAGTTGCCAAGCTGCGTGACATCTTCAGCACCCCCATGGACAGAGTGCTGCAGAGATACACTTGGTCTTGGTCAGACAGGCCTGTCCACACAGGGATAAGTTTCCTGTTTGTGTCCCACACATTCAGTCAGATCCACTGATGTCAAGCTGGTGCTCTTCTCTGACTGCTGCCTCCTGCTGGCTGACTGTCACTCATAGGATGGCCAGCGGGCCGACAGGGTAAGGTAGAAGCTGAATGTGAAACTGTTGACCCCAGAAAATATTGAGTTCAAAAGGCATTACACAGGTTGGAGAACCGTGCAACCCCTCATTGAGTCTCCAAAGGACTGAAGGGAAACAGTCAACTGGAACAGCCAGAAATTCTTTATCCTCAAAGGTGTTTGGAAGGCGAGAGACTAGAAAACTCTTCAAATTCTGGAAAATCACGCACAACCTAGTCTTGCTGCAGACGATGGGGATCATTGTCACGGAGGATCTCCAGGAGGTGAAGAGCCAGCAAGACCCACTCTTTGCCTCAGAGGCCTCCAAGATAATCATCTGATCCAGGATCCATACTGTGAAGCAGGATGAGACGTGCTGGCATTTCTTCTTCCAGAAGGTGAGCAAGGAGAGCTCTGTGCTCAGCAGCCTGAAAGAAGATGGTTTGGTAACGTCATCTCAGTTTGACATCCTGAGGATCAGCAATTCCTTTAATGCCAGACTGTATAACATGAAGCCCACAGACAGTGCGGCCTCCCAGTTGTTCCTGTTCTCTATCACAGAAGTCTTAGTTTACAGCACACGGGACAGACTGGACCAATCATTATCTCTGGATGAGCTGACCAAGGCCCTCAGGTCCTCAGAAAAAAAAAAACTCCCAGAAGTCTCTGCTTACTGGCTGACTTGTATTCAGCTCTGTGGGATTTGATTGGTCAGGACCTCATGAAGATGTACGACAGTATGCTTCTGGCAGGTACCATGAGTGAATCCATGAGGAAAGGCATCATCGCCTTCATCTACAAGCAGAAAGAGGGGAGAGGTGTAATTAGAAATGAGTGACCAAAATCCTGTCGAAGGTCATCACCTACCAGGTCAGGTCGTCTCGGGGATCGGTGATTTTGGCCTAACCAAACCAGTGCTGTATGGAGTAGGACAGGGAGGTGGAACCTGCCTCATCGTCCTAGACGAGGAGAAGGCCTTTTACAGGATATCATGCACACATACGTGTGGGACATGCTGTCCAAAATGGGCTTTGGAGATGGAATCTGTAATTGGATCCGACTGCTCTACACTAACATTGTTAGTGCAGCCTCAATCAATGGGTGGGAATCAGAAAGCTTCCCGATCAAACCCGAGTCAGGCAGAGCTGCCCACTTTCTCCTGCCTTGTTTGTGTGTTGTACAGAACCTTTTTCTGATTCCATCAGGAAGAATGCGAGCCTGAGAGGGGTGACTATTCCAGGCAGCAGAGGCCAGCAGGCCAAGGTCTCCCTGTACATCACTTTCCTGCTCAGATCCGCTATCAGTCAGCAGACTGATCAACATCTACAAATAGTTCGAGCCAAGTTAAATCGAGGCAAGAGCGAGGCCATGTTCTTTGTCACTTGGTTCAACCGATCCTTTTTCCCTTTCACCATCAGGACAGAATACCTGAAGGTGATGGGAATATGGTTTGCAGGGGCGGGGGCCATGTGCAAAAACTTGGGAGGGGCATATCCCCAAGGTGAGGCGGAAATGGGGCTTTGGAGAGGGAGCGGTGCTCACAAATGCAGGTACAAACCTACTGATCAGGTGTGAGGCTCTCTCTCCATTGTTGTATGTAGTGCAGGTCTGGCCCATTCCCACAACTTGCCCCGGCGCAGTCACCCGAGCCCTCTTCCATGTCTTCTGGGTGTCTAAGATGGATCGTGTTGGCAGGAACACCATGTACAAACCTCTGGGTAAGTGGGGGAAGAACGTACCCAAAGCTGCCCCCTTCCTGATGGCCGCCATTGTATGTGGCTGCATGGAGCCTTTGGTTCTGAAGAAAGGTCATTAGACCCAAAGTGTTAACTCTCTTTCTCTCCACATCCGCTGCCAGACCTGCTGCGTTTCTCCACAATTTCTGGTTTTGTTGCTGATTTCAAGCATCCGCAGTTTTGTTTTATATTTTCATTGTGATGGCCGTGATTTGATTTCCAGCAGGTACACCCTTGTCTTTCATCTCGCTAACTACTGCCTGCAGACTCCCACTGCTTTGTCATCAGAGACTTTCAGTAATCCAGCTTCGATTCCAGCATGGTATTCAAGGTGCCATACTTCAGCATATGCAAACATGGCAAACAGTTACTGTGAATCCCTGAGACGCAGGGCAGATTTTAAGGTCAAGGGCACATTAAAGTGCATCTGCCTGACCACCTGGGGTCTACCAACTTCTCAAAAGCAACTGGGAATGTGCCTAACCAACAATGCCTACAATTCTATGCAAGTAAAAAAAAATTGTAAACTGTTCATTGTTACAATGTACTTAATATTGATAGACTAACCCAAAATGCATAATGAGTTTGCAGTGGTGTGCAGAACAGGAGCTTTTATTAGAACAAATCTTACTGGTTTGCTTATTGGATGAAGGGAGTTACTAAGTGCGCTATTAGTTTTGCAGAATGAAACCTTACTCAGTGTTCAGGAATGATTACTGAAGCAAATTAATAATATATGAACTGATTCCAACTGTATATATCATGAAATATGAAACTGGAGTATTTCCACAATGAATCAAGTTTTACAGAAATAATACTGTTCAATAATTTCTTAATACAACTGCCCTTGTTCTTTACTAGATTTGGAAGTGGCCCTCATCACAGTCTCTGGTCAGTTGCTAATTTTCTGAATGAGTCTGTACCATAATGCACTGCATTTAGAGACAGGTAGCACGGTGGCTCAATGGTTAGCACTGCTGCCTAACAGTACCAGAGACCTGGGTTCAATTCGCAACCTCTGGCAACTGTCTGTGTGGAGTTTGTGCATTCTCCCTGTGTCTGTGTGGGTTTTCTCCCACACTCCAAAAATGTGCAGGTTAGGTGGATTAGCCATGCTAAATTGCCTGTAGTATTCAGGGATGTGTGGATTAGGGGGATGGGTCTGAGTGTCAGTGTGGACTTGTTGGGCCGAAGGGCCTGTTTCCACACTGTAGGGGTTCTATTCTAACTTCCCTCTTGATTAGGGGAAAATGACATACCTGTGTTCTGTGTACATTGTTGTGTTTGTTTGTCAAAGTGTTGGAAAACTATTGAAATTTATGTAAAAGGCTATTTAAGTAATATCAAATCATGCTGTGTAGCTAATTCTAAAAATATTATCTAACAATTATATGCGAACTGCTCTTCAGAATTACTGGTAGTCAGGGCCAATGCGAGGGATCGTGGGTCTTGACGTTTTCCCTGATTCTGAGCACCTTATTTCCATTCACTAGCGCCTCTCCAATCCTACACCCCTTCACATCCTTCAAGTTCCCAGAGTTAATCCCCAGTGGGGTTGAAATATTTTGTATAGTTTTACCAAAACTTCTCACATTTTGTCTTCTATTTCTTTAAAATGAGGCTCATCAAAAGCTCAGGTCTCAAATTGATACATTTTACAACCACAGGTTTGACAGACAATTACAAAATAAACTTGGTCATTCATACTATCCAACAAGATCTGCTCCTCTAAACCTGGTCCTACTCATTTTCTGAACAGTTATAATCCAAAAGATTTTGATCTGGTCAGCAGAAGAATTTGTTTTCTTTCTATATTCATTAATGGGATGAGGGTGTTACTAGCTAGGCCAACATTTATTGCCCTTCCCTAATTGTCCAGAGGGCAATTAAGAGTCAACCACATTGCTGTGGGCCTGGAGTCACACATAGGCCAGACCAGGTAAGGATAGCTGTTTCAATTGGGTTTTTCCAGCAATCAGCAGTGGATTCATAGTCATCATTAGATTCATATTTCCAGATTTTTAAAAAATTTGAACCCAGGTTTGCAGAACATTACCCAGATCTCTGAATTAACATGTCCAGCGGTAATACCACTAGGCCATTGCATCCCCTTCATCAATTGTACTATGCATTGTGATAAATGTTTTCTCACCTTAAATTGAAACAAACCAACTTTTCAATTGCCCAACATGGGGCATGTATTAGGGCAGAAAAATACTATAGATGCAGAAGTCTGAAGTATAAACAGAAAATATTAGAAATACTCATTGGGCAAGGAAGCATTTGTAGAGGGAGAAACAGAGACAATACTTTAGATTCACAATCTCTACTTGTCCTGACAAAGGTCACTGACCTCTCTGTCCCTGCATAGATACTACCAGAACATTTGTCATTTCAATTAGAGCAAGAATAACCCCTTTTGCCACTTCTCTGAAAAGCAATCAGGCTTAAAGTGAACCTTTCATTCCTCTTCAGCAAGAAACTCATTAGCAGCTGCTTGTGATATGGTTTGGCACAACATTGACCAGGAATTAAAAAGAAGTTAAGGTATCAGTAAAACACAAATGACTTGTTGAGGATTGAAAATGTCAAAGTTGACAATGTTTTCAAAAATGAGTGATGAATGAAAAACTAACCATTAAGAAATTGCTGGGTTGTGCAGGACTTTGTACATTTGAGGATTGAGAATGTTTGAGGGTTCGGGGGAACGTGTAGGGTATGTGTAGGAGTAAGCGCGTGCACATACATTGGCGAAGATGTGTGATGTTGTGTGTCCAGATCACTAACTGTAAGGTTTTGCTTCTTGTGCTTTTTGAGGTGGAGGAGATTGGGTCTAGAAAGGCCCAGCTCAGGGTCACACACCATCAAGAGAGATAAAAGGTACTGCTGATGCTGGAGAATCCGAGATAACAAGTATGGGGCTGGATGAACACAGCAGGTCAAGCAGCATCATAGGAGCAGGAAAGCTGATGTTCCGGGCCTAGATCCTTCTTCCAAAATGGGGGAGGTTCTGAAATAAATAGGGAGAGAGGGGGAGGTGGATAGAGGATGGATAGAGGAGAGGATAGGTGGAGAGGAGGCAGACAAGTCGAAGAGGCGGGGATGGAGCCAGTAAAGGTGAGTGTAGGTAGGGGGGTAGGGAGGAGATAGGTCAGTCCAGAACAGGTTGAGAAAGGTCGTCTTGATGTTCGAGTGAGGCACTCGGCATTCACCTCAACTTGTGCCCCCTCCAGCAGCATCCGGTCAGGTTTGAAATAAAGGAAGCTCTGACAGAATTGTCCCCTCACAATCCTGACGTGGGATAACTAAGACAGGAGAGTCTGGGGCATTTGGCACTATGCTTAGGCAATGATTGCTGTTGTTCAGAACAATTTACGCTCACCTTCTCTGGAATGGAACTTGACCCGACAGCTTCCTGTCTCAGGTCAGAGGATATCTGACATCCAATTGCCTTTCACTCCTTTTTCTTGCTCCTGCTATGGCCATCAGATTCAAAGAGAAATCATGCCCGTCTGCTATTTGGAAGGACAGTGGCTGTTCTCATCTGTACTCTGGGCTAATTATAACTCACTCGCTTGAGTTGGCAATAATATGATTACTCCAAATATATTTTAGACTTTATGTTGTATGTCAGTGTAATTCTGGTTAAGTTAGTTAATAGTCTGTCCAGATAGTTTATCCATTGTCATGTTCTAATGGCACATCACCAAATTACAATATTTCCAGCAATTGATCATGAAGAATATCATACACAGGATGTATCCCCTTTGGACTCAGCCATTTGTTGCAGCTTTGCTACAAACTCTGTTTATAGAATCCTTTCTAAATTGACTATTGTTGACTAGTTGACAAAGTTGTCAATAAAACAATGATTATCACAAAGAATATTGGTCACTTTGCTCTGAGCAACTGTAAATACCTGCCATCGACTAGATTAAAATGTTTTGTGAATTTGTTTCCACAATAATTGATTATATTGTGTTTTGTTTAGAGTGCTTTAAAAGGAAATATGGCATGAAACATTCTGTAAATGTCACATTAAAGGGTCTCATTGAATTTGCCAGTTCATGCAGTTTTCCATCCCATCTGTACAGCCTCCTACTTGCTATGTACTTTGAACAGATGGAGGCTGCAATATTTCCCAGCAAGAAAATTATAGCATCAGTTCGTGCTTAGGTGCTCTGTGCTGCTGTTCTGGTCATTGGTTGCCTGCTGTGGGTCCTAATCTAATCTCAGCAAAGGAGCTAAAAATGTAGAGGGAAAATTGACTAAGATACTTTATTTTCCAAACGCATGAACTGTTTTATTTTACTTCATAGACTTTTTTAAAAACTTCTGTTTTATTGTGATTTTAATGATAAGCTTGTAACTCTTAATGGTGTTTCGTTGAATATTCAGTATGAAAGCAAGGCCCAGAAGTATAAACATAAGGCCTGGTACTTCTCCTGTTTCCTGACCCCCTTCACCTGTGGCCACTTTTAATTGTTGAGGGTGAGTGCAGGGACAAAAAATGGACAATGTGTGTCTGGATGGAATCTTTGTTGGTTATCACACCAGAGAAAGGTTCTTCAAACAGGGTCATGGGATCTTTCATTCCCAAGTGAAGCAGCAGGAGAGGGAAATGACTGTTTGATTTAGCAGCCCCTCTGCCAATGCTAAAAGGAATAAAGTTTCAATCTCAAGTTGCTGTCAGTTCTGGGAGAGAGAGAAAGAGAAAGAGAGAGAGATGCTTTGAAGCTAAAGCCAAGCAGTGGCAGCCTTATTAATCCTTTTCCACCTTTTAATGCCAGCTATTAAAAGATAGAAATCCTGGCCGGGTCAATGCTGGGATTGACGGAATTAGGAACATTTTCCTGTAGCTCAGTCATGTTTGGGGTGGCATATATCCCCCAGTCTGATTTTCTACCTGCTTATGCGCCTCTGCCTCCCTTCCCCTCCCCGCCCCTTAGGGCCCTGAGAGCCATCAGGGCCCTATCCTACCCGACATGTGACTGTCACTAACTGTCAACCATTACCAATGAGGGCACCATGACCCCATCACCACCAATCACCTTATTCTTACAACAGTTAATGTCCATTACTGTTCCCTTTATCCAAAACATTACCCCCGTCACACCAAGGGTGAACAGGAGCCCATGAGCTGCCAAGCACATGAACCCGTCGTTGCTAATCACCATTTGCTGTCCAACACGTCACCCTCTGCTGACAGAATTTTCTATCTGTCTTTTTTGGTTGTGCCCTTTGGGCAACCCGCGCATCCCTTCTCCTGGACTATTTTGAGGATATTATTTATTCACTTGAAATAAAATGTAACAGATTATCTTCTAAACATTAATAATGCTATGTCCTTTGCCAAATAGTTAACAAGGTTAATGAACTCTTGTCTGGAGTCTGCATGTACCTGAAAATACTAGTATCAGATTGTTTTTCCTGTACAATAACCTATAAGAAATACAGTTTATAAATGCCTCATTGTGCGTAAGTGTGCCTGGATATTCACTCCAGCAAAAAGCACTGACAGCTCTGAAGATTCATTATAATTAAGGAGTCTTAGAAGACACAAAAACAGAGCACCATTCTCAGGGAGGTGTTAATCTATTCTAGCGTATATAATGATGAATGAACATGTTCAAAGTTCAACAAAGAAAGCATGGTAAAACCGCACAACTTTGTTATGTTTCATTTTAAATTGTTTCTTTGCCTATTTATCGCTCCGAGTCAGTTTTGATGTTCAATTCCGTAAGCAATGACGGCCAGGTGATCATTGTTCATGCATAAGACTGAAACACTTGGAAATATTGGAAACTTTTCTGAAGAAGCGTTCAGACCTGAAACGTCAGCTTTCCTGCTCCTCTGATGTTGCCTGACCTGCTGTGTTCATCCAGCTCCACACCTTGATATCGGGAAATATTGGTAGGTAGTCAGCAATGGAGGCTACCATTACCAGTATAATCCTGTTGGTCTCTTGTGCTCTGCACACAAGATGCCTTTTAAATTTAATTAGGGGCAGCAATTGTACTCTATTCCCCCTCCCTTGACTGCAACTGAATGCAATATTAGATGCTAATGCTGTGATCGAAGCTGCGTTATTGTGCTACAAATATCAGTTTGCAAAACATGGAATTTCTAGCTGCCAACAGCAACAAGAAAAATCAGCTTTTATAATTTGCTATTGCCTTTGGCTCTTAATTTGTGGTCATATGACTTGGGACAATACCAACTATAAACATGCTAAAGGCAGATTCCTAGGCAATGGGCAGGAAGATCTGTTCACCTCCTGCACCCTCCCCCGGCAGTTCCCACATTTATGACATTGTCCCTGGCTGCAGCATATCTGTGCTCTACAGCCTTTGTGGTACCAGGACTGTGTAAAAGCAGCTGTAAAAGTTCAAAATTTGTTAGTGGGGTTATGGTAGATTGAGTTTGTTTTACCCAAATGCTGATAGGTTTTGGAGTTTGGCTAACTGTTCCCGGCTTATGCTGAATTGGCTGCAGAGTTCCTTTTGGCTTTGGGTTTGGAAGATCTACAAATGCGTAAATCTGACTCGATCTGTGTGTCTTTTTGGCCGCACCACGTACGGGTGTGTCCTACTGTTGATGTCATTGTGCCAGAACTTCACGCATAAATAGTGACCAAAACATCAAGAATTCACTGATTATTGCAACTGTTCTGGGAGCTGCTGTGCGTGGAAACTAATGCACTCCTTAATGCAAACACAGGAGGTAGCACAATTGGCAGATCTTCCATTACCTGGACAATAGAGACCAAATTAATAGCACCTTGAGATGAGAAACGTTCGTTAAGCACAAATCAGAAAGTGAATGATGTACTTTTAGTATGTGTAGTTATTGTTAAACAACATGGTGATTTGTTCAATTTGCATTCTGAGAGATGGGTGCTTGCACGTCCACTGTTAAATGCAGAAAACATTTGGATCCACAGCTTTGACCATAAATCAAAAGCTGGTGGGATTTGCTCACATTTCGCAGAATTTAAAAACCAGTACAAAATTTGCTTATACATCCACGTCTCACCATATGAGCAATTTACTCATTGAGTCATTGAACAAATTCCACGTAATGTTGATTTGTGCTTATTGAGGTATAATATCTCCCATCCAAACAGTACTGTACAATGCTTACTGTATATAATGCAGTGGACAGCATTCCTGACGCTTGAATTTATACATATTTACTGATCAACCTGTTCAGAGATGTTATTACATGCCTCATGAGTAGGTGTGACTTGAACTCAGGCCTCCTGGCTCAGCACTGGGGACATTGCCTCAACATCATAATAACCGTTTTAATGCATAAATTGTAAGATGAGAATAGAAATGCCTTGAAGTAGAAAGGCACATACTTTGATAGAGCCAAAGTATATTTGACCATCCTTGTTTGTCCAAATAAATAACATGCATCTCACATTAAAACACGTTCTTACTTTTCTTAGAAGTAAGCATCCTATTGTGCACAAGTTGTCCACAGGTGTCTAAGGTTAAATTAATTGTTCTGACCTACAGAAACAAAACTAGCAACATGCAGCATCTGAGAGAAAAAAGATTAATTTTGTGGGTCAGTCTTCAGAAAAAGCCCTACCTAAAATTTTACCCTCACCTCTTAGAAATACCAATCAATCTGTCGAGTGTTATTTCAGTTTTCCAGCACTTACCTTTGTTTCCATTTTTATTTTTGTCCTGATCCCTGGCCTGTTGGAGTGTGCCACATATGTAGTAACAGCAGAAGTAGGTCATCTAGCCCTCCCAGTCTGCACCAACATTAACAAAATGATCGATTTGTGGTTTTAACTATACTTACTGACTTACCCCATACCCCTTTGACACCCTTGTTAATCAAGATTTTGTTAGTCAAGAATCTATTGCCATCTCCCTTTAAAATATTCAATGACCGTGCCTCTACCATTCTCTGGAGAAGAGAGTTCCACACGCTCATGACTCTTTGGGGGGAGAAAAGATTTTTCCTCATCTTTGTCTCCCTTTATTTGTAACCATGTCCATTTCTCCCCAAGCATGGGGCAGCATCCAGGTCTCTCAGTTAAGAAGTTCTGATTTCAACTTCCGCTGGAAGACTTGGTGGCCAGGAAAGGTGCATTCACAGTGTGGCCAAACAGACTCAACAGCAACTTTTGGTACGTCCAAGGGTGGTACACTGGCTCAGTGGTTAGCACTGCCGCCTTGCTGTGCCAGGGACCTGAGTTTGATTCCACCCTTGGGCAACTCTGTGTGGAGTTCACACATTCTCCCCTTGTCTGTGCAGGATTCTGCCAGGTACTCTGGTTTCTTCCCACAGTCCAAAGATGTGCAGGTTAGGTGGATTGGCCTTGCTAAATTACTCAATAGTGTCCAGAGATGTGCAGGCTAGGTGGATTAGCCATGGGAAAAGTAGGGTTATGGGGATAGGGGTGGGTCTGGGTGGGATGCAGTTTGGTGGGTTGGTGCAGACATAATGGGCTGCTTCTGCACTGTGGGGATTCTATGATTGTAAGGCATCAAGCAGAATGAAAAGAAATTGGAACGTCTACCATCACTGGCTATTGTATTAGAAGTCTGAATCCAACACTTAATGTACCGTCAGACTAACTATTAATCTCGATTTTAGCAGGGGCAGCACAGGGGTTAGACAGTCATAGTGTTCACAGGTGTCAAGGTGCCAGTTGAAATATTATAATGAAGTTGTATGCCTCATATTTATCCACCAATTCATCTCTAACACTGAATGTGTTTCCTGAGCCCCCAGAGTCAGTGGTGAAAGGATGATGAGGGTTGTTGGATTCGGTCTGTCTGGGTGTGATTGGACACACTGCCCCACCCTCCTGATCCTCTTCAACCTTCCACCTCTACCCACATGTAATCTACCTGACGCAGTGATCTCCCCGATCTGATTCCCATTCACTTTTCCTCATGATCTCTAAACAGTTGGGCCTCCCCCTTCCAGCTCCGAACCTCACTGCTCAGAGTTACTGGTTATCTGCAGGGCCCTCTTTTCCAGCCTTCTCTGCCCAACTGGAAGGCAAGGCAGTCAATCCAGCTGACATCTGTATGTGTGTTAGACACATTTCCTCCATCAGAAAGACCACAACATTCAGTAAACCGTGGTGTTTGAAGTTCCAAGTCCCTTGCTGTGACTCTCCTCTGAATCTTCTTTGCAGCTTTTGCATATGCATTTTATTGCCAGGAATGACTCACGAGGGGAAGTCTGAAGTTTTTGTATGTATCAACAACAGAATGTTAAATTTTTATCAGTAGTTTAACATTCTGTTTTTTAAATACTTATTAATGAATAAAACCAGATAATCAATTATCCAGAGGAGGTGATGGCCTCGTGGTATTATCACAGGACTGCTAATCCAGAGACCCAGATGCTGTTCTGGGGACCCAGGTTTGACTCCCCCTATGGCAGATGGTGCAATTTACATTTGATTAAAAATCTGAAGTTTAGATTCTAATGACCATGTCGATTGTTGGGGGTAAAACCCATCTGGTAATGTCCTTTAAGGAAGGGAACTGCCATCCTTACCTGGTTTGGCATACATGTGACTCCAGACCCACAGCTGTATGATTGCTCATCCCTAATTGCCCAGAGGGCAGTTAAGAGTCAATAAATGTTGGCCTAGCCAGTGATGCTCTTATCCTGTGAATGAATAAATTTTAAAAAATAGTTGCAGCCTGTTAGTTATAGTCTTAACAAATTTAAAATTCATCTGATTGTGTTGGTTAAAGTAGTTACATTAATTTGCACATGATCTGAGAGATAGTAGATACTATCTCAAAGGGATTGAAGGGGGAAAAGAACTGGAGCTAATAAAATAGTTTTTTAAAAGGCATTAAAACTATAGTGCATGGACGTGGCAGCATGAACTTCTTATTTCACTATTTTAATAGAAAACTCAATGTGTGCATTAATAAAGGGATTAATCCTGTTTAAATTAGCAGAGAATTTCACCTTAATACCTTGATATTCCCATACATTCAACTCAAAGTTGATGTATTTTGTTGCAGCTGGCTTTGCCAGAAAACAATAAAAATTGTGTTATATTCAAATTAATGTAATATTATTTATGTGCTTTAACTTGTAATGTTTTTATGAATGTACTTTAAATTATACCATTTACATACTTATACTGGTGAAAGATCATTCACTTACAGATGATTCATGAATATTTTTGCAAACTATAAATGTTATGATTTACTTTTCTATAGTAATCTCACAATCTGGTAAATATATACAGTCGCAGAACGTTGTTATATTCTCATTTACCTTACAATGTTTGATTCATCTTAACGAGCACTGATAATGTGTACAATTTAACAATGGGCTTTTTTTGTCCATTAAACTTTCTCATTGCTAAAATAATTTTACACTAATTGACAAATTTTTGCCCTGCCCCCTCTTACACACGCAAATTCACGCAATTAAACATGAAACAACCGATGGAAATCTGCCATTATGGGACTGAAAAGCATAAAAATGCTGGTATCTTTTGTGTACTGTGCAATCAATCCCATTAATCTTAATGAAGGAGCTTCTATATTAAGCATTTATTTGCATTTAGATATTTACAAATGAAACCAATTGCATTGAGCCAACCAGGAGTTTAGAAAGAACTTAATTCTTATTTCTGTTATGTTTTCAGACATATCAAATAGATGGTTATGATTGATTCAAGTAGAAAACCAAAATTATGATAAACAAATAGTACTTTATTTTTACTTTTAAACTTTTCTATGACATTTTGCAAAAATAACATGAATTTTTCAAGTTCAGTGAGCAATAACTACAGAATTAGGATGCTGTAAATAGCCCAGTTTATAATGATTCAATTATGGGACGTTGACATCTCTAGCCATACTTTGAGGGTGTAGTGGTGAGCTACCACCTTAAACCACTGCTCTCTATGCAATGCAGGTATACCCACTGTTCCAAGTGATAATGGATGTGTAGATTGCAGGAAAACTTGCAGTTGGTGGTGTCCCCATGCATCTGCTGCCATTGTCTTTCTAGACGGATGAGGTGATGGGATTTGAAGGTGCTGTACATTGAAGGAGGCTTGGTGAATTGCTGCAGTCCTTCTTTGATATCGTGCACATCGCTGCCAGTTGGTGTCAGTGGTAGAGGTAGTATAAGTTTAGATTTGTAGATAGGATGCAGATCGAGCAGGTTGCTTTTACCTGGATTCTGAGAAGCATCCTGAATGTAGTGGAAGATAAATTCATCCAGGCGAGTAGAGTCATTTGGTCATATTCCTGACTTGTGACTTGTAGATGTTGGAGAGCCTCTGCGGAGTCACATTATCTTTTAGTCACATTGTTTATGGCTGTTCTGATTCAATTTCCAGTCAATGGTTACACTGTTAATGTTGACACAAGGGGATCCATTGACTGTAATGGCCTTTAATGTTTAGATTCTCTCTTGTTGGAGACGGTTTTTAGATGGCACTTGTGTGGTATGAATATCACTTGCCACATATCAGCCATAATTCTCAATATTGTTCAAACCTTGCTGTGTATGGATATAGTGTGTCTCGGGACTTGAAGAGTTGTGAACGATGATAAATATTACATCACCAGCAAACATGGTTTGTCTCCATCCAGGGCAGGATTTGCAGTTAATGGTAGGGCCCTGGGGAGTGTTGTCGAGCAGAGAGACCTAGGGGTACAGATACATAGTTCCTTGAGGTGGTGTTACAGGTAGACAAGATAGTGAAGAAGGCATTTTGCATACTTGCCTTCAGTGAGAGCATGGAGTACAGGAGTTGACATGCCATGTTACAACAGTACAAGACATTGTGAGGCCACATTTGGAGTACTGCATACAGTACTGTTCACCCTGCTATAGGAAGGATGTTATTAAACTGGGAAGAGTGCAAACAAGGTTTGCAAGGGTGTTACCAAGAATGGAAAGTTTGAGTTATAAGGATAGGCTGGGACCATTTTTTGCTCCCCCTGGAGTGTAGGGGGCTGAGGGAGTCCTTTATCGAGGTTTATAAATTCATGAGGGGCATAGATAAGGTGAACAGCTAAGATCTTTTCCTCAGGGTAGCACAACCCAACAATAGAGGGCATGGGTTTAAGGTGGGAGGGAAAAGATTTAAAAGGGACCTGAGGGGCAACTTTTTTACACAGGGTGGTGCGTCTATGCAACAAGCTAGCAGAAGAAGTGATAGAGGTAGGTACAAATGCAATATTTAAAAGACATTTGGACAGGAATAGGAAAGGTTTGGCAGGATATGGGCCAAACGCAGGCAACTGAGATTAGTTCAGTTTAAGAACCTGGTCAGCATGGACGAGTTGGGTCAAAGAGCCTGTTTCTGTGCTTTATACCTCCATGACTTTAAGGCTCTATCTGGTCTTACGATGACAGAAGCTCATTGACACAGCTAAATATGGTTGGGCCTAGGACTACCAGACCCTGAAGAACTTTTGCAGCGATATACTCGAGCTGAGATGATTAACCAACAGCCTATCTTCCTTTTATGTTCTATATGACACCAGCCAGCTGACAGTTTTCCCTCGATTTCAGTTTTACAAGGGTTTCATGAAGGTGTACTTAGTAAAATGCTGCCTTGACATCAAGAACAGTTACCCTCACCTGCTGTCTTGCCTTTGACTCTTTAGGGCCAAGGCTGTAATAGGTCAGAAGCTATGTGTCAGAACGCCAACTGAGCATCAATGAGCAGGTTATTGCTAGGTAAGTGCTGTTTGACAGCAGTGTCATGATCTCTGATGTCAGTTTCTTGATGATCAAGAGGAGGCTGATAGGCCAGTAATTAGATTGATTGGATTTGATTTTCTTTGTGTGTTTCATTGCAAGCATTTTGAATTCATCTACATGTGCACAGTGACATAATTCCAACATAGGTGGGACCTGAACCTGCACCTGGTACAGAGGCATTTATGTTTAAATCAACCTGTCCAAACAAGTAATGACATAGCTCCAAGGCAGATAGAATTTGCCCCCAGACCTTTCAACCTATAGATAGGAACATTACTACACCACAAGAGCTTTCTGGATTGTAACCTCCTTTTTAATGAAGGTGATGTCCCTGGGATTTTTTTGTACATTTATAATGTATATGCCTAATTGGAACAGTTAGGGATGTGACTAGGTCTAGAGTACAAGTCTTACATACTGTAGCCAGAATGTTGCACGGCTCATAGCTTTTTCAGTATCCAATGCCTTTTAAGTTTCTTGATATCGTGTAGATTGATGCCAATCATCACCTAATTTGATTCAATGCTTCTGGAGCACTCAGGAAGAGGTTGAGATGGATCTTCCACTCAGCCTCCCTGGCTGAAGGTGATTGCAAGGGCTTCAGCCTTGAATTGTCCTCTGAGATGCTGGGTTACTCTGTCACTGAGGATGGGGATTTTGTTGGAGCCTCCTCCTATTGACTTGTTTTTAATTTTTTTTCCCAGTATTGGTTGAGGGATCACTTAGCTCTGTCTATCACCTGTTTGACGTGCAAGTAGTCCTGTAATGGCGAACACCTAATTTTTAAGCAGGCACAGAAATTGCTACAGACATTCAGCAGGTCTGGCAGCATCCGTGGTAAGAGAGCATGTTTTGAGTCCAGTGAATCATCTTCAGAACCTAATTTGCAAGTGTGGTTGGTGCTATTCCTGGCAGGTTTGATTCCTTAGCTTGATGGTAATGATAGGTTGAGGGATATGTGGTGTTATAAGGTTACAGACTGTGATTGAGTGTAATTCTGCTGATGGCCCTCTGTCTCCTGAATGTCCAGTTTTGAGCGACTTGATCTGTGGTGAATCTCTCCCATTCAACATAATGATCATGCTACATGGTATATTTAGATAGTATACTCGATATGAAGACAGAACTTCAACCACGTGAGAATTGCGTGGTGGTCACTCCAACTTGTAATACTGTGGAAAGATGCGTTGAGGACAGACTAATACACCTCATTCAACATAGTATGTTTTTTTTTTAGTAAGACTAATAGTGTAAGGGTGAAAGTTCTTGTGAATTTATGGATTTTCCATTGATTGCAGTATGACGGAGGTAGGAGGATTATGTGTCTCGGAAGTGCAGTCTGGAAAAGTGTAGAATTACTGATAACTTATTGATTTTCATATTTAACTGCATATGGGTTGACTCCAGGTGTTTCAGGCAATTTCAATATAATTAAGATGGTAAATACTGACAGATCTTTTGTTTCAACTTTGACAATATCCATGGATATTGTCAATGACACTCAAGAGGGTCAGTTAGCTACACTAGTGTACCTTCCTCTAGGACAATACATTGATAGAAAATAATTGAGCCATTTAAGTGGCATTTTCTGTCTTATAATTGGAGCACATCTCTGGGAGGTGTGCAGAGGAGAGACTTGGGTATCACAGAGACGTGCCCTGATCATGGCTGAACCAAGGGCTTCATGACCATTAACATTTTTGGAAGTAAGCTCCCTGGTCTCCACTTTTGCATTGCATAGTGGATTCCTACTAGACGATATTCTGTGAATCTATGAAAGCCATAGAATGGAAATGGCATGCTTGCAAAAAGAGAATGATGCCTTCTACGCCAGCTCCTGGAAGGCGAATATTTACATGGATTCTAATTCAACTGAATAAAAGGTCCTCACTGCAGGGCTAAGACACCTGGATCAAATGGCATCCCACTTCAAACCGGAAAAATTGAACAAAATAAATAGAAATCTTTATGTTCCTAATTTTTTGTTTTATTGAAAACTCTCCTCAGGATCTACCTTCTAGACCCTCCTCCTTTCCTACTGAGACAGGATTGGAATCGTCTGGATATTTTTTCAAAGCTTTAATTCCCTTGTCTGAATCATACCTGTCTGTTTTTGTGCCGAATCACCTCCCAACATTTACAGATTGTTTCTGACCAAGGGTCAATAACATTCTGACAAAAATGCCTATTGCCCTGAAACCCTAACTCCAGTGTTTTATCCGTCCACAGGTGCTGCCTGACTTGCTGTTTATTTCCAGCATGTTCTACTCTTTGTGAGCAGCATGTATAATGTTTGTGCTCAGTGACCATCTGCCATAGTGTGAGAAGCAGATCTAATATTTAGCAGTCTGTTTTCTTAGCACAAATGATGCATCCTAATAGCGAAGCCTAAGATATGCTCTTGCTGGCTTTAGTTAGAATCTACGGCTTGGAACTGCATCCAATAACTCCATGGAGCTCAATTGTGCATGAGGAGTCATTTATTTAATGCCATTTGCTGTTAACTTTTGCCTGGGTGGTAACCAGAATCAAGGTTGGAGCCATTCTAGCTGCCAGTTTTCTTTTCTAAAGCAGGCTATGTGACCACTTTGTTGGTATTTAGCCTCATACACTAATGGAGGTAGTTTCCATCTTACAGCAGCAATTAGAATTCAAACAATCAAGAGGTATAATTACGTGAGGAGCAAGGTTCACTGGGATGAAAGGCTTATTTTATAAAGAAAGATGGATTTGTTTGAGCCTGTTCCCACTGGGGATTTTAGAAGAATGCAAGATAATATAACTGAAACATATAAGCTGCTGAGATGGCTTGCTAGGGTAGGTACCTAGGAGGGCAATTCCTCTTGTGTTGTCTACGCTAGTCTCCCCCACAGGTTAGGAAAAAGATAACTCCCTTTTAAGACAGATGGACGTTATTCTGTAGAGTGCTCTTGCCCAGAAAACAGTGAAGGCTACAACGTGGAATTTGAGACTGAGTGAGATGGATTTCTGATAGATAAGGGACCATGGGGTCTGTCAAGAAATTGGAATTGAGAGCAGACAGATCCTATCAAATTGCTGACCAGGCTGAAAGGGCCAAATAGCCTTCTGCTATGTCCTTTTCCAATAATTACAATAAGTTGCCATCTTAAATTTCCCTAATTTGGGTTGTTCTGCATTAACATTGGTGAGAGGCTTTAAATGTGTTCATCTTTTGGGAGTTTTGTTTTAATATTGTTAAGCGAGGTTCAGCGTATTTTGCCCTGAGGGCACAAAAAATCTGAAGATTTTCTCAGGACCTGTTTTTTGACTTTCAGAGGGTACTTTTTTGGTTTTTAGAGGCTTCTTCACTCACATTGTTTCACCAAATGAAGGAAATAGTCATTACATGGTATTACGTAGTAGTGCGTGTGTTAACATGAGATTTATGGACTCATGCAGAGCAGCATTTGAAGAATTCATCAATATCCCCAGTAAAGTGGTGACTTCCTTCAACCTAAAATGACAAAACACAAAGCTTTCATTTCCAAAACACTACGTCATTTAAATTGGTGCAAAACAATAGACAGAAGCTCAAAACAAGTGATTTACAAACATAGCTTTTCGTTTATAGACGTTTGTGTTAGTTATCAACCTAAATATGCCTTCTAAGGACTAGTGAGGTCACCACTAACTGGTTACCTCCAGTTGTCTCTAACAATCATTGCACTTCAAAGTATTTCCAGTGTATGAAACATGATTCATAAATGCAAAATTTGAGTGGTTCTTAGCTGAGTATTCTTTTGTGGAAAGGATTAAAATTGTCATCTTTATTTGCAAAACCACCCCCCACCATCCCCAGTCACCTGAACTTTGATGTGAATGAGGGCTGGCACGAGGGCGGTCAGGTGAGTGGCAGATTCGATGAGAAGGAGATTCTAGGAGAGCCTGATCCGGTGAGAATGTAATCCAGCAAGAGCGAGATTCTCCATGAAGAAGAGTCAGGGTGCTGGAGGGCCAGTGAAGGGGAAGTTCAATGTGAAAGAATCTGTGCCAGGGAGACTTGGCATGAGAGTGTGCTGGGGAGACGGAGATTCAGTAAAAGGGTGAATCAGAGAGAGGGAAAACCTGTGAAGGGGAGAGTCAGAGTGTTTGCAAGGGGAAGGATTGGTGAGAGGCACTGTCGGTAAGAGAGATTCAGGGAGAGGGAGTGTCAAGCAGTGGAAGGTTGGCGATGTGTAGTTCCGGTCAGAAGGAGAATCAGGGAGCTAGATATTCAGGGATACAGGGGTGGGTGACATTTATAGTCATTAGAACCATAGAATTATAGAATCCTTACAGCATGGAAGCAGCCCATTGAGTCCATACCAACTCTCCAAAGGACAAACATCTCTATCTCTGTAACCTTGCATTTTTTTTCCCATGGCTAATCCACCCAATTTACACATCCCTGGAGACTATAGACAATTCAGCATGGCCAATCCACCCAACCTGCATGTCTTTGTATTGTAGGAGGAAACCAACACAGACGCAGGGAAAATGTGCAAACTCCACACAGATAGTCGCCCCAGGGTAGAATTGAACCCAGTCCCTGATGCTGTGAGGCAGCATTGCTAATCGCTGAGCCACCATACTGTCCTAATGGGCATTCTCCTACTCCATTTCCCAGGCATTTTGGGGAATCTCGGGTGAATTTACCCACTGTCCCTGTGTGTTTTTTTTTTAGTATTGTGACATCTGGTTGCATAACCTCATCAACCCCATTTTCAAACATTCTCTCAAGCACCCACTGCACCCCCCACCTCCACCTCCACCTCCACCCTCAGAGGCTGCCGATCCTCTACAAGGGCTTGTAACTTATCTGTGCAACTCAGATTTGAAGCTGATCTTCCTGCCCCCACCTGCTCACCAATTGCGCAGAGTGAAAGCTTAGGAGAAGGAACTAATGAGAAGGCAATTTAGATGCTCGGTGATGTACTGGTAAAATCACCACTTAGTATTGCATTCAATAATATGGGTAAGGAAGTTCCCCAAGTTTGACTCTTAATCTGTTCTGATTTTGCTCACATCCACCAAAATGTTGGAATGGACGTGTTTCCTTTGGAATTGAGGAAACTAAGGTGAAATTTAATTGAAATGTATAAAGTTTTTCAGAATCTGGATTGGGTGGATAGGGAAGCTCAATTCTCCTTGGTTAAGGCAGTTCGTAATCAGGATGTATAGATTTGGTGTAGAAGGTTTTCAGGAAGTTCAAGAAGAAATGTTTTTACGCAGAAAATTATGGGGATCTGGAATTGCCTGAGGGGTGGTAAAAGTAGAGAACTTTTTTTGTTAAAAAAAGTACTTGGATATGTGCTTAAAGTTCCAGAAAGAGCCAGGAAATGAAATTAAGCCAGATGTTCCTCGTTGGCTGCTTGGACACAATGGGCCAAATGGCCTCCTCAAATGCTGCACTTTATTTTTATGCTAGGCATGCAGTAAGATACCAATACCAATAAATAGAAATAGAAATATAATGTTAGATTTCTACTTCTGATGAAGACTTGGGCACTCTTCCCATAAAGAAAAAAATTTGTTAATGTCAGCTGAGGATAAGAATGAACTCTGATAGGTGGTACATCATGGTAGAATAGCCTATAGATTCTCAAAGACATGGCTTATGATTGGTGGACTTCGTATGCTTGTGTTCGCTCTACATGCCTTTAGTTGCAAAGGTGATATCAAAAAAAAGCACAAATGAGAAATGCTCTGTACTTACCACTTGCTTCATAAATAAGGTAACACCAAGGTGGTCTTGGTTATGTTAAGTGTCGTCTTGTGTTCATCGATACTCTTGAAATATTCAACTTGTGTATTGTATTATATGTGCTCCTTCTGACGATGGAAGAACCTGTCAGAACCTGGAGAGATACTGGGCCCTGAAGTGTAATTTTCCAGTAGTCTGACTCAAAGAAGCATGGTCAGTCTATTTCCTCAAGAATTTTTTCCTGCAGATATTTGAAGAGAGAATTACATTCACAAAGAATATACTCCGATTCAATTTTGTGCAACTTATTCTATCTGTGGGAATATAACAGAGGTGTACATATTCTTGCAATCGGATTTCCCACAAGATCACCAAGTTCAGTGAACACTGATTTGAAAGGAATGGGCTAATAAAATGGCAGATTGAATTCAATGCTGGTAAGCCTGAAAGGGCGCGATTTCATTAAAAATAACAGCAGTAATTATACTCTGAATGGAAGTGGGCTTGTTGCTGAGGGATTTGGGGACAATGGTTCACAGCAATTCAGGTTGATAATGCCATTAAAAAGGGAATGGAATCCTAGGTTTTATCGCAAGGTGTAGATATAAAAACCAAGGATCGGCAATGGCCCTATATAAGACTTTAAGAAGACATTCATTAGAATACAGCATGCATTAATTGGCTAATTTCTATGATTTTCAGGTGAATGGGGAAGGGTTACAATGTAGATTAATGGGTTGCTGCTAGCTGTCACGTGAAAATTCAAATGTGAAAGTATTTTTAAAGTGATTTTATTTGTAAACAAGCAAATTTCTGAAAGGATGAGATTTGATACTTACACATTGATTAAAGTACTATGGGGTCTAGCCTGAAAGCCAAGGGGCATGATCAGATGAGAGATTTGGCAGAAAACCCTTACACACACATACACTGAGTTGAGATTGTTATTCACTTCTAGGGTTGCTTGAGGCAGAAGCTATGTTGACATTCAAGTTTAATCAGATCTAAATGAGCCTCAGTAGACAGAGACGCAGGCTTCAAAAATGGTGCTGTCCAGTGACCAAGTGATTCAATTCCACCTTTGGGTGGTGAGGTCAGTGCGGGTATTTTCAGGTAATCCCTCAGTACAGTGGTAATGTCTCCACCCCAGTGCTGGAGGTCCTGGTTTGAGTGCCATCTGTCCTGAAGGTGTTGCTATAGCATCTAAATAATTTTCAAATTTTCCGGAGATTAGATAGAGACTGGGCATTGTCATGCTGCACTCCAAATGCATTTGCACACGTACTCGCTCCCAACACACAAACACACACATGAGCGCACACACATACTGTCCTTAAAAGGAATCAGGGTATTTGAGCATTGTCTATAAACATCATTGGAAGTATTTCCTCAAAGTAATGCGACCAGAATTAGGTCTGACCAAATGCCCAGTGTCTACAATATGACTTTAATGTATTTCTAAAACGTTTTCACATGCTGTTAGATCAGTTATTATAAACATGAAGTTTGCACTTACAAAGTGTTCGTAAAATCAAAGAATGTTCCAACTGGCTTACAGGTATAATCAGACGGATACCGAAACAAAAAGAGCGTATTATTGGGATAACCAAAAACAGCAGAGCTGGGCTGAGAGGTGGCAAATGGAGTTTAGTGCGGAAAAGTGTGAGGTGATTCACTTTGGAAGGAGTAACAGGAATACAGAGTACTGGGCTAATGGTAAGATTCTTGGTAGTGTGGACAAGCAGAGAGATCTCGGTGTCCATGTGCATAGATCCCTGAAAGTTGCCACCCAGATTGTTAGGAAGGCGTACGGTGTGTTAGGTTTTATTGGTAGAGGGATTGAGCTTCGGACCCGTGAGGTCATGTTGCAGCTGTACAAAACTCTGGTCCGGCCGCACTTGGAGTATTGCGTACAGTTCTGGTCACCGCATTATAGGAAGGATGTGGAAGCATTGGAAAGGGTGCAGAGGAGATTTACCAGCATGTTGCCTGGTATGGAGGGAAGGTCTTATGAGGAAAGGCCAAGGGACTTGAGGCTGTTTTCGTTAGAGAGAAGAAGGTTAAGAGGTGACTTAATAGAGACACATACGATGATCAGAGGATTGGATAGGGTGGACAGTGAGAGCCTTTTTCCTTGGATGGTGATGGCTAGCACAAGGGGACATAGCTTTAAAGTGAGGGGTGATAGATATAGGATAGATGTCAGACGTAGGTTCTTTACTCAGAGTAGTAAGGGCATGGAATGCCTTGCCTGCAGCAGTTGTAGACTCGCCAACTTTAAGGGCATTTAAATGATCGTTGGATAAACATATGGATGATAATGGAATAGTGTAGGTTAGATGGGCTTCAGATTGGTTTCACAGGTCGGCGCAACATTGAGGGCCAAAGGGCCTGTACTGCACTGTAATGTTCTATGTTCTAAGGGGTGACATGTATTAAGGAATGTTTTGACAGAAAGAGGAAGGACAATGTTGAGGACTGGGGGTAAAAACAGAAGTTGCTGGAAAAGCTCAGCAGGTCTAGCAGCATCTGTGAAGAGAAAATCCAGAGTTAACGTTTGTGACCCGAAACGTTAACTGATTTTTTTTTTTCTTCTCAGAAGCTGCTAGACCAGCTGAGTTTTTCCAGCAACTTCTGTTCATAGTTCTGATTTACAGCATCCACAGTTATTTCGGTTTTTAATTTGTTGAGGACTGGGGTTTGGATCTAGCTACTGAAAACAGACCTACTTTATAGAAGGATAATCATTGTGTTGAACTACAAGAGCCTAACGTCAGGGCAGCATTGAATTCTGCATGGATACATGAAAGAGGTAAGGCCCTGAAGCAATATGAGAAGGAGGGGACTTTTAAAATTGGTGCACCAGGAACTTCTAAAAGATATTAAGAGCACAAATGACTAGTCAGTAAGAATTTGGTGCAGGGTATAGACAGCAGATTTTTAGATAAGCTGAAATTTGTGAAGCATGATAGGCTGGCTAGGGGTGCACTGGAAAAATGATTTTTAGCAGCGAGTTATGATGTGGAGATGGAAGTGCGGCATCTGAGATCACAGGATATAGACTCCCAATCTTTGTGTCTGTTTGAGATCAAATTAGGATGTCATGCTTAAGAATGTTCTGTTTTAGTTTGAAATAAATAGGATGAAATCGTTTGCAAAGCTCAAGTTTATGGTGGAAGCTAAAAGTAATACTGGGTGATTTTAATTTCCGCCCTGTTGGTCATCTCTCTTGGTCTTCATTTTTGTTGAAGTAAGCCAGTAAGGGCAGTTCCTTGAACAAGAAAGAGAGGAGAGGCATTGGAGGATGGCGATTTGATTGACTATGTGAAAAAGTAAAATTTATCATAGTCACTAGTTGCAAAGAATCATCTGAGAGTTATCTATGGTCATTTCAGTGTCATCAAAGATGCAGAAACCTAATGGTGTTGCAGAAAACATTGACACCATTATGGGAGGTGGCATGTTCAAGAAGTTTGGCTTGATAATGAGGCTGGGGATGGTAGTTTGAAAAATAGTGATGGGAAGTGGTTTTTGAGGAGGGAGCATGGATTACAGTTGACTTGAAAAGAAGGTGAGTTATATCCAAGGAAATAGAACCGTTTGCACCTTTCTGACATTGAGTCTCCAGACTTCTGCATGAATAATTTTTGCATTTATAAGAAAAGTTTTATTGGCTGGATAATATTTCTGTAAAAATGTTTACGTATAGCTTTGGTGAAAAATTTCCACTAAAGTAATTTTAGAGGCCCCTTGATTTACAAATCTCTGACTTGCAAATGCTCATACTTATGAGCACGATCTGTTACAGAGGTGTAGTTTTAAAGATCCGATATACAAATGTGTTCTCATACTTACTAATTTCTGTTATCCTGAATTATGTTCTAGCGCGAGCACAAATCAACTTGCGAACAAGCTCAAGAATAGAACCCGTTTACAACTTAGGGACTGTCTGTATGTATAGAATCATAGAAATGTATAGCACAGAAAGAGGTTGTTCAACCTATTGTGTCTGTACTGGCTCTGGAAAAAGGGTCTATACAACTAGACCCTATCTCCGTAGCCTCTGACTTTATCACTTTCAATGCACTAGATACATTAATAATATGAAGTGTTATCTTACGTGACATACATCACTCTCTTTTTATTCAATTTACAAGCTGTGTGTTATTTGCAAACTTTGAAATGATGGCTCGTTGTATCTAAGTCTGGTATCCTCTCGGAAGTGTACAACATCATACATTGACTAGATCTTGGACTTTGCTCCAAGGAAACAAATGGTATATACTGTATAGTGTAGTTTCTTTGGCATGAAGACCTCATCTTTTTAATTGAACTCCTAAGCCATTGCAGCCAATATTATAGATAGTTCTCGCTGAAATGCAGACAGATAGGCACATACACCTGAAACTTCCAATTGTCTCTTTTTATTATATGTTCTACATATCATTCATCAGTTCCTTTCCACTTCAAACCATTTGCTGACTTTGCTACTGAGTAATAGTGTTTAGACCCGTACCTTTGTAACAGAAACTTACCCAACAATTCTATATACAGTTTGTCTGATGTAATTTGCATGAATTTTAACTGTATACCTTTATAAGTTCAGAAAGCTCTTTTGTTGCAGCTCTTGATGGCTAGACAGTTTACATAATACCCTTGCTTTGTGCTTTCCGTTTTCCGTTTTCACCTCTACCCTGAAGATTTTATTATGGCTGCTTCACAGTTTTGTCCACTGGAGTCTGTAAGAGTTTGCCAGTGGTGCATGTCTTTCTCTACTGCTTTCTGTGCTCCAGTAGGAAATGCCTGATGTGCCTCATTAACAAATATTATTGTGCACACCACAGCTGGAGTCAGAAAATATTTCCATTTTAAAACAAAATAAGTAGAGCAATTGATGTCAAACAAGTGGCCTCATAGCTTTAATTAGTTGTGTCCTAATTGGCTCATCAGTGGCATATGCATTCTAGTAGCACAAATCTCTCAAGGATTATCCTGTTAAGGGTTTACACTAATGGCTTTTTTTTTTAACAGAAGACAATGAGCAAAGAGACACCATTGTGACACCAGAGTGAACAATTCCACCTTGTGTATCTATATTGTCAGAAGTTAAAATGAAATTGTTGCTGGCATTTGGTCTATGATAAAATTAATGTCTGTTGTCAATTGTTAACCTAAGACAATATGGTCTGTTCCATTTCTCGCTGCCCAGGTTACAGAGTTTTGAAGTACAATTTGTTGTTGGTCTGATGTTTACTGCATGTGACAGATCAAGCAGTCAGGACCTCTTTTACATGATTTTCATGTACAGTTCAAATAAGTTGTCTATTGAAGCAAAAAGAAATTGCTGCAGAAATTCAGCAGGTCTAGCAGCATTTGCAGAGAGAAAGCAGAATTAACATTTCCAGTTCAGTGACACTTCTTTCCAATTTACTTTACTTATTTTATTTGTTTTATGTAATGTATGTTCTATTCAAGCATTTCTAATATTTGACATTGCAATACAATAGATATTTTCCAGGCAATATGTGCCTGTTTTAATTAAATGCCACTTAGAGTCATAGAGTCAAACAGCACGGGAACAGGTCATTTAGTCCATCTTGTCCATGCCGACCAGGTATCCTAAACCAAGGACCTCAGTTCTGAGGAGGGGTCACCGGACTCAAAGCGTTAACTCTGATTTTTCTTCACAGATGCTGCCAGACCTGTTGAGCTTTTCGAGGAACTTCTGTTCTCAATCCGAAACTGAACTAGTCCCATTTGCCTGCGTTTGGCCCATATCCCTCTAAACATTACCTATTCATATACCTTTCCACATGTCTTTTTTAATGTTGTAATTGTACTCTCATCTACCACTTCCTCTGGTAGCTCATTCCATACAAAAATATTTCCATTTTAAACAAAATAAATAGAGCAATTGGTGTCAAGCAAGTGGCCTCGTAGCTTTAATTAGTTGTGTCCTAATTGGCTCATCATTGGCATAAGCATTCTAGTAGCACAAATCTCTTAAGGATTATCCTGTTAAGAGCTTACACCAAGTTACCCCTCAGGTCCCTTTTAAATCTTTTGCCTCTTCCCCTAAAATATGCTCTCTGGTTTTGGACTCTCCTAACCTGGAAAAAGACCCTGGCTATTCAACTTATTTGTGCCCCTCATGAATTTTAAACCTCTGAGGTCACCCCTCAGCCTCTGATGCCCCAGAGGAAAATGTTCCAGCCTATCCAGCCTCTCCTTATGATTTCAGGCCTGGCAAGATCTATTGTATACTTTAACTGTTGAAGGAAAGTATAGACTTGCATTGTGTTGTTAATGGAGGGAAATCATATTTGTCCATGACCCTTTTGCTAACTTCCAAATCTGTGTGTCAAAACAGTAAATTTCAAACATGTGAAATCAAATTCTATGTTGCAGAAATAACTCACTGTTTCACTGGTAGATAAACTAATAGAACATTTTTGAGAATGATTGATTCATAAGTACCTTTTTGTCATTTTCAAAATCTGCAATTTGGGTGATTATTTTGCTGCACGGTCTTTCACAGCAGCTTTGCATAATTTGGGATGGTATATGCAAGATGCTCTGCATCCATTACTAAGAGAGAGACCAAACATTTGTTCCCTGCCCAGAAACATAAATGTTCACTGCTGCCAAACTAAAGGCTCGCAGATGAGACAAAAATTGGTGGAGTTGTGGATAGTGAAGAACGTTATTAACGGATACAGCAGGATAGATCAGTTGGAAAGGTGGGTGGAGAAATGGGAGCTGGGGTATAATCGAGACAAGTATGAGGTGATGCATTTGGGAGTCAAATGCAGGAGGAAAGTATGCAGTTAATGGCAGGACCTTTTAGACACGTTGATATACAGAGGGAACTTGGAGTGCAAGTTCATAGCTCCCTGAAAGTGGCAACACAAGTGGATAAGGTGGTAAAGGATGTGTATGGCTTGCTTGCCTTGATTGGTTCGGCATTGAGTATAAAAGTTGGTAAGCCATGTTGCAGCTGTATAAACCTCTAGTTAAGCCACATTTGGAGTACTGTGTGCAGGTCAGGAAGAATGTAGGGGCTTTAGAGAGTACAAAAAGGTTAAAAAGGATGTTGCCTGGATTGGAATGTATTAGCTAAATAGAGAAGTTGGACAAATTTGGATTGTTTTTGCTAGAGTTTTGGAGGCTGAAGGATGACCTAATAGAAGTAAATAAAATTGAGGCATGGATATGGTGGATAGTCAGTCTTTTCCCGGGTGGTAATGTCAAATACAAGGGAACATAGGTTTAAGATGAGAGGAGAAACGTTTAAGGGAGATGTGCGAAGAAAGTTTTCTACACGGTGGTAGATGCCTGGAATACACTGCTAGGGCAATGGTACAAGCAGAGACATTAGCAACATTTAAGATGCATTTAGACACACACGAGAGGGACAGGATCTACAGAGATATGGCACAGGTGGAGGTAGATGGGTATAGTGTAGGATGCCACCATTGTCAGTACAGTCATGGTGGGCCAAAGGGTCTGTTCCCACACTGTTCTAGGTTCTATGTACTTAGAAATCTACATATGGATCATTCCTTCTCGTCTTCGTTATTGCGGTTGGTCTGTGCTCATCTCCAATACTTACCAAAAGCACCCCCCCACCCCCAAACAAGGAAGAATTACAGGGCTGCTGCTGGCTTTGTAGCTAGCCCAAGTCAGTGCCATCCAAAGCAGAAAGCTACACGCAATTGGTGTTCACAGCTGGTCAGTTAAATGCAGATGTGACCTACCTCTAATTGGCATTGGGCCTTATATTGGCATAGAGCAAACTCACTGCTCCCTGACCATCTGTTTCAGGTACATGTTCAGTTTCTAGCCATGTGTTTTAGATTTGCAGCATGCTCCACTTTGCACTATTAAATCTGCCTGCCAGCAAGGCTTTGAGCAGCCGCTACATCAGATTTACAGAAGTCTGAACAAGGAGCAGGACAGGCCATTTGTATCTAGGAGGTCATCAGTTGGCCTTTGAGCCTACTCCACCTTTCAATAAAACCATGGCTGATCTGACTGGAATGTCAAACTCACATTCCTATTTACCTACCCCGGTAACCTTTTTACCCTCTGCTTAACAACAAACTAACCATCCCTGCCTTAAATGTTCAAGAACTCTTCACTACCTTTTCAGAAAGAGAGATCCAAAGATTTGCAAAACTCTGAGAGAAAAATTTTGGCTGATCACTGTTTTGTTAGTTTAAATGCATTATGTAATATGTATGTGTAAATATCTACATGTATCTATATAAATATGGTGTAGGTGACTAAAGTGAGATGCTGAATTGAATACTGTCTGAAACTACCAGCTGATTCAAAAATGCGCTCATTGAACTTGACCACTTGTAGGCAGTTATTAAACTTATTGTGGTACCACATCCAGGTTCAAAGGAATAGCATTTCTGGCATTGGCTGTCCCGCTGCCAGTATCTCAGTATCTTGCTGGAATGCATCCTGGCTGCCTGTGAGTCAGGGTCTCTTCCCGTCCACCTCTTCCATCGAGACACAGTGCATCACTGTCTTTTGATATCTGCTGGGCTAAAATCCCGAAACCTGCTTTCTATCGGTGCAGCTAGTATCCTTGTGGATTGTAATGGATCAAGGACCTTCTCAAGGATAATGGGAAATGGGGAATCATTTTTGGCCAAACCAGCAATGGCCACATCCCATCAATGTCTTTCCCAGGCACTGCTAGCACCTGCTTTAGTCCGAATTCACACCCCCATTTGGAAATGCAGACTGACTTTCAGTAATGCAAGTTGGTTCTACATAGCACTGGCCTCACATGAACCTGACCCCTAACTCCCCCCAAAAAATTTTGAGGACTGCAGTTTCTCAACAGCATGTTTATTGGATAAACCGTCAATATTAAGTTTTCATGTTATGTTCATTGAAAGGAAAATATGCTTGTTAGTTGTGTTCTATGACCTCTGAGTCCATTTTCAGACATCATCTATTTTCCAAACCCCTCATAGCCTTTAATAAATTCTGAAGGAGATTTTTGAAAAGTTATGTTCTTCTGAAAAAATTTTCTCTGAATTTTGATAGTAAATAATGTTTATTGTCTCCTCATATTCAATCTGTAACTGAAACAGATAGTATTACCCATCAATCACTCCCTTGATTTGGATTTCATTCTTCCAGTAAAATAAAATCTGTATATTCAATAATTGTCAGACTTTTTATCAACGAGGAACCTGCTTAATATGTATTGACTGGTATGTGACCACATCCCAGATAGCAACATGGGCAGATTTTCAGTAGAGTTCGGTGTTTTGTTGGCAGCATCACTTAGTTGTTTGTCTCATATTTTAAGGGCAAGACCTTTCACTTAAATAATGATAGCAGAAAGAGCTTAATTTCATACAGAAATGAACAAAAGACTAAAATTCATTGAAGATTTGTGGTACGTTTTGGATTTTTATTTCCAATAGGTTAACTTGTGTAGAGAATAGCTCATTCAGTTTCCAATGAGCTGTAATCTATGCCTTTATTCTCTGTTTTGCTTCAGCGCAGTGTCTGTCTTACAAATAACTCCAAATCACAGTAAACTGCCCATTGGGACATACAAAGGATATGATCCTCTCCCCTTTTCCTCAATTAGTGGAAAACTACCACATCATTGGACTCAGTAGGAACTGCAGATGCTGGAGAATCTGTGAAAACAAGGTGTAGAGCTGGATGAACACAGCAGGCCAAGCAGCATCAGAGGAGCAGGAAGGCTTTTCTGAAGAAGGCTCTAGGCCTGAAACGTCAGCCTTCCTGCTCCTCTGCTGCTGCTTGGCCTGCTGTGTCCATCCAGTTCTACACCTTGTTACACCACTGGACTTATTGTGTACAATATAAAGCTACTGCTCAGATTGACTTGATAAAATAATACATACGAGCAGATAGAAAGGTATTATGCTGTAAACAATCAAACCTAAACTATTTGTAGTGCAGTGGAAAACCTGTACAAAGCGCACATTTCCAGCCTATAAGCCTTGCTAAACTGTGACACAGAATGTGCCATATGTTAATGCTGGTATTTAACATTGTAGATCACTGTGTAGGCATATTGGTGAGAGAGACTGACGTATTTATATAGTGCCTTTCATTAATCGAGGCCATCAACTGCAGTGATTGGAATGACGTCTGCCAAGTTGGCCTCATAGAATATGAGTTGCCTGATTGGGGCTGTTAACCAGGTCCAATCAGGAAGCCGTGGCTGTCACATATAAACTGGAGTCTCAGAGGTTCTGCTCACTCTAGGAGCCAGCTCTGAGCTAGGTGGGTCAGTGTCATGTACTATGCATACGCAAATAAAGGGAGACTTGGTGATAGGATACCAGCCTTTGTGGATTTATTTCATCAAGAATACAATTCCAGACAATAAGGCATTTTTTTTAATCGTAAGCATTAAATAAGAAGCACAATACTTACAGTTTGCACAGAGCGGGCTACACAAACTGCAATGTGATCATGACCAGGTAATTGAGAGAGATAATAGGTACTGCAGATGCTGGAGAATCTGAGATAACAAGGTGTGGAGCTGGATGAACACAGCAGGCCAAGCAGCTTCATAGGAGCAAGAAAGCTTGACGTTTCGGGCCTAGACCCTTCATCAGAAAATTTTCTGCTTGGCCTGCTGTGTATCGATGACCAGGTAATTTGTGTTTTTTAGTGATATTGGTTGATGAAGTGCCTTATCTAGTCTGGTAAATATTTTGTCATTGCACACCAATTGAATCACTCGCTGTTTTTGTAAAATCTTTCCCATGGTGAAGGAAATGTCTAACCAGACAATTTAGGATTAAAAAAATTACAAAAAAATTTTATAACTGATTATTTTTTGCCCATTTGCATTGCCGTTTGTATCTTAAAGTATCAATTCATATTTTACATCAGGGAAACATAGAATTGAATATGGTCATGGCTGATCCAATTCATTATCAATGTTCCTACTTTTCCCCAATCTCCTCCTTGAAAATAGTCAATATTTTGACCCCAACCACTTTCTATGCAGAGAATTCTTCAGGGTCACTATTTCTTCACTGTCTGGATGAAGGAAGTTCTCCTTATCAAATCCTAAGACTGTGAAAGTTGGTTCTGGACTCCCTGATCATCAGAAAAATCCTTTGTGTTAGTGCTGTCTAGCTCTCTTCGTCCTTTTACAAGATATCTCCCCTCATTCTTAGAGTACTAACCAATCTAGTCTCGGTAACATAGAACATAAAATGTAGAATATAAAATATATAGAAAAAACAACAGCACGGCACAGGAACAGGCCCTTCAGCCCACATTGTTGTGCTGAACATGACGCCAAATGAAACTAATCCCTTCAGCCTGCCATTGGTCCGTATCCCTCCATTTCTTGCATATTCATGTGCTTATCTAAAAGTCCCTTATATGCCTCTAATATATCAGGCCCGACCACCGCCCCTGGCAGTGCATTCCAGACAGCTACCACTCTGTGTTTAAAAAAAAAAAACCTTGATCCTTGCGTCTCTTTTGAACTTTTCCCCTTCTAACCTTAAATATATGCCCCCTAGTATTCGACATTTCAACTCTGGGGAGAAAGATTCTGACCGTCAACCCCATCTGTGCTTCGCATAATTTTATAGACTTCCATCACGTCTCCCCTCAACGTCTGCGTGGGTTTCCTCCAGGTGCTCTGGTTTCCTCCCATGGCCTAAAGATGTGCAGGCTAGGTGGATTGACCTTGCTAAATTGCCCATAGTGTTCAGGGGTGTGCAGATTAGGTGGGTTAATCATGGGAAATACAGGGTTACTAGGTTAGGGTAAGGGGATAGGTCTGGCTGTGATGCTCCTCAGAGGGGCAGTGTGGACCTCTTGGGCCAAATGGCCTGTTTCCACACTGAGGGGATCCTGTAATTTGACGGATTGTGGCAAAAGGATCTGCAGTAATTCTGATGTAATTGAGAGTCAGGTGCATATTCTCTGGTTGAAGTCAAAGCTAGCCCAAAGAAAGATGGTTGTCATTTCTTTTTTGAAGGCAATCATCTCAACCCCAGGGATATCACTATAGGAGTTCCTCAGCACATTTTCGGTGGCTTCATTAATGATTGTCCTTTCTTCCTAGGGTTAGAGGTGGGATTTTCAGTGATTGAACAATGGTCTGTGCCATTCGTAGTTACTCAGGTAATGAGGCAGTGCGTTCATGCATGTAGCAGGACCTGGGCAACATACATACTTGGGATCATAAGTGGCACACAACATTTGTGTTACATAAATGACAGACAATGACCACCTCCAATAGGAGTGAATCAACCATTCCCATCCAATGGTATTGCCATTGTGGAATAAACTCCATTAATATTCAAGTATAAACCAGAAACTTCACAGGATTATCCCAGACAGATAGATTTGCCTCAACAGCTGAGCAGAGGCTGGGAATTCTATGGTAACTCACCTTCTGATTTCCCAAAGCCTTTCCATCACATACAAGGCACAATCCAGAGAGCAACGGAATACTCTCTGCTTACCTGAATGAGCCCTGCCACAATAATACCAAACAGCTTGATACCATTCAGGGCAGAACGATTCACTTGATGGTCATTTTTCTCGCCACTGACTCTGCATGAGAAAACCAGCATCCACAAGTTCCTCTGCAAGTTACACCATCTTGAACTGGAATCACCTTTATTCTGTCGGGGTCAATATCTTGAAAACGCCATCCCTACCAGTTCAGGTATACCTACACAATGTGGACTCTTGTGGTTCAAAAAGGCGGCTCAACCACTTTCCTCAAGGATAATGTATGATCGGCAATAAATGCTGGCCGTGAATGCTTAACTTCCAGGATAAATTTTTAAAAGCTGATTTTGATTTTAAAAGAAAGCTCACTAAAACAGGAATGGGTCCTGCAGTTTGAGGAAGAAAAGGAGGGATAAAATCCAGTGCATGTACTCCCCTATATGTCAGTGGGGGATTCCTACTCCAGGGACTCCTGGTGACAAAAAAATCACACTACTGTCTCAGGTGATCACGCAGCCATTCAACTAACCTTCATTAGGAGCCACAAATATCTAAAAAGTCACCATGCACAGGAAACAAAGATCATCCATATAGAGATAACAAGGTGTGGGGCTGGATGAACACAGCAGGCCAAGCAGCATTATAGGAGCAGGAAAGCTTGATGTTTCTGGCCTAGACCCTTCAACAGAAATGGGGGAGAGGAAGAGGGTTCTGAAATAAATAGGGAGAGAGGGGGAGGTGGATAGAGGAGAGGATGGGTGGAGAGGAGGCAGACAAGTCGAAGAGGCGGGGATGGAGCCAGTAAAGGTGAGTGTAGGTGGGGGGGTAGGGAGGAGATAGGTCAGTCCAGGGAGGACGGACAGGTCAAGGGGGCGAGATGAGGTTAGTAGATAGGAGATGGGGGTGGGGCTTGAGGTGGGAGGAGGGGATAGGAACCCTCTTCCCCTCCCCCATTTCTGATGAAGGGTCTAGGCCCGAAACGTCAAGCTTTCCTGCTCTTATGATGCTTGGCCTGCTGTGTTCATCCAGCCCCACACCTTGTTATCTCAGATTCTCCAGCATCTGCAGTACCTTTTATCTCTTATCATCCGTATAGAATTAGTTGAGTGGGTGAATCGCGTTGCAAGTAAGCATGTGCACTGTTCCTACACAAACTGTCTTTACTTGAGCAAAGGAAATTTCAGACACCCTAGAGCTGCTGCTTTGTTTAATATGGGTTTCCCTTAGTATATTAAATATTCTATCAATTAAAGATAAAACCAACCCTATTTTTATCTTGGCGAGATACCCCAGTGTGCGATAGAATACATGGCTGTTAATTGGATGCATTCAGTGAAATAAATTTTTAATCCTGCCTCTACTCATCTGTGTTCATTTAGTGTTTGCTTAAAGGAAAATGTCATCAGTCATTAGGAGAATGCAGTGTAATGCTCCAGATAAATTCTAGACTTCCTTTGTCTTTTATTTGACAAGCTTTGGCTAGATGGCTGTCTTCTAAAGCAGAACGATGCTGAAAGCACAAGTTCACTTCCTGCACCATCTGAGGTTACCATAGAGGACTCTCCTTCTCAACCTCTTCCCCCTCACCTGAGGTGTGGTGTCCCTCCAATTAAACCACCACCAGTTGTCTCTCTCGAATGAGAGAGCAGCCTATGGTCTGATGGTTCTATGGCGACTCTGTCTTTTATTTAACAAGCTCTCCTGTGGAACGAGCCAGGGGTAAACGTTATTGATGTGACTGAGAGATATTCTGAATTCTTCAGTGAGTTGTTTCATGCCATCATAAGGGTCATGGATCAAAGCGTTAATCTCTAATACTAATCTGATTTACCAGCTTCTTGCCCTTTTGAGTAACCATTTGCTCCAAAGCAGCAACTAGTGGCATAGAGGTAATGTTACTGCTCTCATACGCCATGACACTTGAATAATGATTTGCTATCATGCGATAAACTTACACCTTGTTTAAGACAAGAAACTCTTCTTATTAAACTATCAAATCATTTTCCTCTTCCATGCTATAGCAAGCAGGCTGTAGATATCCCTATTAGAGAAGAAGAATGTGCAACAATTTTACCAGGTGGATCTTACCCCATGATGAGCTGAGTTCAGAATTTATCTTCCAGCAGGTATTCCTCCTCCTTGTAAATGAGAGATCCCATTATTTTTGAACTGTCCCTTATTTCTAGATTCTCAGAAGCTAATCTGTTAAATATTTTAATATTATCACTTCTTAAACCCCTTAAAGTAGAGGCCCAACCTGCTCAACCATTCCTCATAAGCCAAACATCTCAACTGAAGAATCGGCCGTGTGAAATTTACCTAAACGGCTTCCAGTGGATGTCTGTCTCTCCTGAAGCAAGTGACCAAACCATACAGAGGACTCTAGGTATGGTGACACCAACGTCCTGAACGGCTATAATCAGACTTCCATGTGTTCATATTCCATCCACCTTGCAGACCTTATCTATGGTAGCAAAATGCAGTCACTCTGCCCATTTAAATTCTCTGCTTTTCTATTCTTCCTGTCAAAGTGGACAATCCCACATTTCCCACGCACTGTATCTACCAAAATTTTTCCCTCTCACTTAACCCATCTGTAACCATTTTCAGAGATAATAGGTACTGCAGATGCTGGAGAATCCGAGATAACAAGGTGTGGAGCTGGATGAACACAGCAGGCCAAGCAGCATCACAGGAGCAGGAAAGCTTGACGTTTCAGGCCTAGACCCTTCATCAGAAATGGGGGAGGGAAGAGGGTTCTGAAATAAATAGGGAGAGAGGGGGAGGCGGATAGAGGAGAGGATAGGTGGAGAGGAGGCAGACAAGTCAAAGAGGCGGGGATGGAGCCAGTAAAGGTGAGTGTAGGTGGGGGGGTAGGGAGGAGATAGGTCAGTCCAGGGAGGACGGACAGGTCAAGGGGGTGGGATGATGTTAGTAGATAGGAGATGGGGGTGGGGCTTGAGGTGGGAGGAGGGGATAGGTGAGAGGAAGGACAGGTTAGGGAGGCGGGGACGATCTGGGCTGGTATTGGGATGCGGTTGGGGGAGGGGAGATTTTGAAACTTGTGAAATCCACATTGATACCATTGGGCTGCAGGGTTCCCAGGCTGAATATGATTTGCTGTTCCTGCAGCCTTCGGGTGGCATCACTGTGGCATTGCAGGAGGCCCAGGATAGACATGTCGTCTGAGGAATGGGAGGGGAGTTGAAACGGTTCTCGACCGGGAGGTGCAGTTGTTTGTTGCGAACTGAGCGCAGGTGTTCTGCAAAGCGGTCCCCAGGCCTCCGCTTGGTTTCCCCGATGTGGAGGAAGCCACAACGGGTACAGCGGATGCAGTATACCACATTGGCAGATGTGCAGGTGAACATCTGCCTGATGTGGAAAGTCTTCTTGGGGCCTGGGATGGGGGTGAGGGAGGAGGTGTGGGGCAGGTGTAGCACTTCCTGCGGTTGCAGGGAAAAGTGCTGGGTGTGGTGGGGCTGGAAGAGTGTGGAGTGGACAAAGGAGTCGCGGAAGGAGTGGTCCCTTCGGAAAGCAGATAAGGGTGGGGAGGGAAAAATGTCTTTGGTGGTGGGGTCGGATTGCAGATGGCGGAAGTGTCAGAGGATGATGCGTTGGATCCGGAGGTTGATGGGGTGGTACGTGAGGACGAGGGGGATTCTTTTTTGGTTATTATTGCGGGGACGGGGTTTGAGGGATGATTTGCGGGAAATGCGGGAGACACGGTTGAGGGTGTTCTCGACCACTGTGGGGGGGAAGTTGCGGTCCTTGAAGAATGAGGACATCTGAGATGTACGGGAGTGGAATGCCTCATCCTGGGAGCAGATGCGGCGGAGGCGAAGGAATTGGGAATAGGGGATGGCATTTTTGCAGGAAGGTAGGTAGGAGGAGGTGTATTCCAGGTAGCTGTGGGAGTCAGTGGGCTTGAAATGGACATCGGTTTCTAGGTGGTTACCTGAGATGGAGACAGAGAGGTCCAGGAAGGAGATAGAAGTGTTGGAGATGGTCCAGGTGAACTTCAGGTTGGGGTGGAAGATGTTGGTGAAGTGGATGAACTGTTTGAGCTCCTCGTGGCTCCATCCCCACCTCTTTTACTTGTCTGCCTCCTCTCCACCTATCCTCTCCTCTATCCATCTTCTATCCGCCTCCCCCTCTCTCCCTATTTATTTCAGAACCCTCTTCCCCTCCCCCATTTCTGATGAAGGGTCTAGGCCCGAAACATCAAGCTTTCCTGCTCCTATGATGCTGCTTGGCCAGATGTGTTCATCCAGCTCCACACCTTGTAACCATTTTCAGACACTTTGGACTGGATTTAAAGCTGAAGGGGGATTTTAACTGCATGGATGGCCAAAATTGAGAATCCCAGTCAAGTGTGGAGAGAGCACTTGGGAAGTTTGGAAAGGTTGTTAGTGAATGGGAAGTTACCGGTCTACAGGTGGGATCAATCTCTGACGTTTTATAACTATCACCTCCAGTACACAAGAATCTGAGACAAGTGAATTCTACATTTAATTCCTATGTGATGAAGAGGAGCAAAAAATAAAAACCTCTTTTTTTATACTGAACATTGTGATTAGTGGTGGTAAGACAACAGTCTGTCCATGACTTTAACCAAGTGATCTTCAAGGTGTAGAGGTCTCCTATGTCAGTGCCAAGATTAACAATGGAATCATTGTTGGTCAAGGTGATCGTCTTGATGAAGTAAATTATTAACCACTTAACATGACCAGAATATGTCTCCTTATGTTCATGATTATCAAACTCTTTACAGGCTGCTCGCAGTCAAGCATCTTGAGTTCCACCTGGTGTTGTCATTTGAGAGATAAACATTAGTAACAAGTATTCCATTAACCTCCTCAGAAAGGGGCCTGAACAACTCAGAAAGAGCACAAAGGATACCAGCTGTGGATGTCGACTGGGTACGAGGCCTGCCTCCATGTACCAGCACTGTGTAGAACAGTAATTTTAAAAAAAACTAATGAAGCAAAAAAACACCCCTCACAGCCTCTCCCTCTCACATACATACTCCACACCCATCCATGCTAACCAATATCACCTTATCCCCTCTATTTCCCTTTACTCTCCCCCATGGCCCACATCCCCTCAATTGCATCCATGGCTCCTCAACCCACACCCATGGTTCCTTATAAACTCTCCATGCCAACCTGTGACCTTCACTATTTCCAATCCACTTTCTAGCCCCTATGCCAATTTGTGCTTCTCCACTCATCTCAAGACCTTTATAACCCCAGTGCCAACTTAATGCCGAGTCATGAAGACTGAGAGGCAATCTGTCTGAAATATGTAACATTCTAATTGGGCTTGACAAGCTAGATGCAGGGAAGATATTTCCCTTTGTTGGAACGTCTAGGATCACAGCATGAGGGTACAGGGTAGGCCATTTAGGACCGAGGTGAGGAAACATTTCTTTATTAAGAGGGTGGTCGATATACAGAATTTGATACCACAAAAGGCTATGGAGGCCAGATCACTGAGTATATTCAAGAAAGAGAGTGATATATTCTTAGATATTGAAGGCATTGAGAATTATGAAGATGAAAGTGTGAATGTGGCGTTGAGATAGAGGATCAGCCAAGATCATATTGAATGGCAGAGCAGGCTTGAATTGTGAAATGGTGTACTCCAGCTTCTAGTTACTTTGTTTCATGCCAACCCACACCTTCTACCTACCATCCTTTTCCCTTTCACCTACCATGCCAACTCACCTAGCATCCACCATAGGCAGACCTCAATCTATATACTGGCAAAAAGTTCAATTAAATAAAGTTTTTTATGTGTATTGTAGACTTCACTCTGTTGAGAAAAACACATTCACCCATAAAAATAACATCACAACATTTAACGTCATTCACCCCAATGAAAGCTTATAAAAACAAATATTTCATTCAAGTGTAACAAGTATTGAATTCAAGGTCACCAGATTGGACAGTCCATAAGTCCATCAAATTATGCAGAGGAAGACACTCCACTGTAATAATGGATCCATGTGAAATCTGTACCTTAAATCCAGTAATGGCAATATTCAGGCTTATGTTTACAAACAGATTCAAAGAGAAAGTAAAATATATTTATTTTAACTCTCCAGAGTTTTTTGCTTCACTTATGAAAAGCCCAGTGTCTTAAATACTTTGACAGTCTTTAACAATTCAACAAGTGCCTTTGAAAACTTAACAGTTCTAAAAAGTGCATAAACTTTTTGGGCACCTGGTATGATGCCAGGTAGCCCATCTGGTTTTATTCTTTGACTTCGCTGATGTATTTTAAAAGGGCAAAATGTTCTGATGAACTCTCTCAGAGGGCATTTCAGAGTCAAACATATTGCTATGGTTTTGAGTCTCTTCCAGGCCAGACAAGGTTAGGACAGCAGATTCCCTTCCCTGAAGGGTGTCATTGAACAACATGCGGCTTTGTGGCTATTATTCAACAGAATTTCGTTGGATTTTATTCCAGATTTATTCATTCATTGAATTTAAATTCCTTCAACATCCTAGCTCCTTAAAGTCTGTGTGGAGGACCACATCCTTCTTTCTATCTTTGACATTCACACTGCTATGAACCTCAATTCACTCTCCCCCCTTATATTGCTTTGCACTCCTCGGAGACACACTTATGCATCATTCTTGGAATTGCATTTGCAGCTGCAAAACTACGCTCTTCTCCTAACCAGAGAATTTCCTCTGTCACTATTGCTTTTATAGGCTTCCTCCTGCCCTCCTCTACAGCTGAGCCACCTGATATGGTCTGGCTTCAGTCCTTAGCTGAATTGCTAACTCTTCCAGCAATACTGGCTGAAGAGCAAGATACACTCAGTGGACTCCAGGGCTTCTGTTTGGTTCACCTTAACAATCTGGTATTCACCGATTCACTCCTTCCCTACTCACCATTGATCTGTGGGGTAACCATATCTACAAGCATGCTATTCACATGGCTTTTAACCTCATAGATGCACGGCAGTAATGCCAGCTGCTGCTCAAGCTCTGAAACTCTCCAGCAATTTCTAACTTTTTGTTTGCTTCATACCTCTAGTGTCGATAGGTCTTTGTTTTATCGTAATTTTTAAAATATATTCACATTTATCAGCATGAGGAAAAAATTGTGTTCTCTAGAGGCACCTATTATCCCTTTGTGTTTATGGCCCTTAAATAAATATTTATTTCTGGTCATACATGCTGCCAGAATTGTGCAATGTATCAAGTTGCCAATGTAGGGAATGTGTTGGGAGCATGAATGATTGGATTTCATATCAAATTGCCATATTAGCAGCAATAACTTATATATTACCACACTAGTTCATGCTCACTAGTCGTAACTAATGTGTCTTTGTGCTTCTTTTTTGCTGAAATTGAAGGGTGAAATTCATTATTTGCCTTCTCCCCCATTGGGCTTGTAGAATCCCTATAGTGTGGAAGCAGGCCATTCAGCGCACAACAGCTCAGTGAGTTTGTCAGTGCACAACAGCTACAAAATGGAACAATAAATGAAGCAGATATATTTTTCATCCTCGTTGCACTCCCAGCTTTTATCCACAGAAGCTGCAAGAATATTGAGCCAGTTGGACAATAGTAGGGGCTGAGGCTTCCCCATTGCTATTCTGGAGATCTCCATACTTGCTTTACTCACAGACACAATGGGCAAAATCTCAAAAGGTGCTGAACAAAGTGAACATTGGCAAGAAATTGTGCGATATAGGGAAATGAGCTTCTTGATGTTGAGAGCAAAATGTTCCATTTTCCAACTACTTGTTGGAGCATTTTAAGAGTACATTTAAGGTGGTGGTAATGGGGGAACAGCATGGGAATGGGCAATGCTTCTTACGTGGTTGCCACAACATGAATCATTTTGGTAGGAATAACAGCGAAATGGACTATGTTTTAAATGGTAAAAAATTGTAGCACGCTGCTGTGCAGAGGGACTTGGGTGTCCTTGTGCATGAATCGCTAAAAGTAGGATTGCAGGTGCAGCAGGTAATTAAAAAGGCAAATGGAATTTTGTCTGCCATTGCTCGAGGGATGCAGTTTAAAAACAGGGAGACCATGCTGCAGCTGTATAGGGTCCTGGTGAGGCCACACCTGGAGTACTGTGTGCAGTTTTGGTCTCCTTACTTGAGAAGAGATATACTAGCACTGGAGGGGGTGCAAAGGAGATTCACACAGTTGATTCCAGAGTTAAGAGGGTTGGATTATGAGGAGAGACTGAGTAGGCTGGGATTATACTAATTGGAATTCAGAAGAATGAGGGGAGATCTTTAGAAACATATAAGATTATGAAGGGAATAGATCAGGTGGAGGCAGGGAGGTTGTTTCTGCTAGCAGGTGAAACTAGGACAAGAGGGCATCACCTCAAAATAAAGAGAAGCAGGTGTAGGACTGAGGTCAGGAGGAACTTCTTCACCCAAAGGGTAGTGAATCTGTGGAAATTCCCTGCCCAGTGAAGCGGTTGAAGCTACCTCGCTGAATGTTTTTAAGGCAAGGCTAGATAAATTTTTGAACAGTAAAGGAATTAAGGGTTATGGTGGGTGGAACTGAGTCTCAAAAAGATCAGCCATGATCTTATTAAATGGCAGGGCAGGGTCAAGGGGCCGGATGGCCTACTCCTGCTCCTAGTTCTTATGTTCTTATGTTCTTATGTAACATGAAGGTTTTGGTATCAGCACACAAATGGTCACATCCTCACTGGCCAGCACCAGGGTCCTTACCTCATAGGGGATGAGGAGCTGAATATCAGGCATCTGGCCACCCCTTCCAGCTCTCTCAACTTTATGCTGGGCCATTATGTTCTGCATTGAGACAAAAGGAGGTATTGAGTAAGACAAGTAGGGCTGAATGAGGGAAGGCTCTGCAAGCAGTAGTGAGAGTGATAGGTCATGAGCCTTGGTGGGAGGTGTCTGCGCAATCAGAGGGGCAGTGTGAGGTAGCAGGAAAGTGTTGACGCTTACCCTCACAAAGGGGAGAAGGTCATTGATGTTCTTGTGGTATTGCAGGCTGTTTCTCCAGGCTGTCGACAATGTATTGAGTTGCTGGTAGGGTGTTGCAGTCTCCTCTGCCAGTCCTGAAGGAAAAGACTGCCTTTGTCTGCACCTCCCATCCATCAGGTCCTTGTGTGCAAAGAGGAGAGCTAATTTTCCTTCATCTGAACTGTCTGGAACAATTGCCAGGAATCATGCAGTGCAACTCCAACTGTGAGCATTTGACTGAGTTCACAACTGCATTTTAAATATAGTGTCAGCTTCAGAAATCCCAGGATGTCCATGCAATAGCGCTTAGTGCAAGTGGGAGAATACAATGAGCATAGCCCCATAGAAGCATGGTACGCAGGTAGTGAGGTGAGTTTGTGAAGATAGGGTGAGAAGACTCAATACATCTCATAGGGAGAAACCTTCCAATGAAACTTGCCAAAATAGGCACTTACTTGATCTCTTGTAAAATTTAGTCTAATCTGCTTCACTACAGGTCAAGTCTGAAGTAACTAGCCGAAGAAGTGTAATTGACTGCTGTAACAAAGTTTCCATGTAACTTTCCTCCTTGCTGATGGCTAATGCCTTGCATATGATGGAATCATTTTGGGGAATCAGGAGGTTAGTTACTTCACAGTAGACCACCTCTGACCTATTATTATCCATGGTGTTCATGCGGCTGGTCCAATTACATTTCTGGTTATGCAATACCCAGCAATCAGCTGATGGAGAATTGACTACGATGATGTTGGCGAATGTCAAGCGAAGGTTCCTCAAATCTCTTGCGTTGGAAATGGTCATTACTTGGCTTTACTGTGGTCTGAATGCTATTTGCCACTTAACAGGTCAAGCCTGAATTTTGTATCAATCTTCTTTTCAGTTATGCGGGTGCTTAGGTATCAGAAAAGTTGCAGGTGGAACTGAACACTATGTAGTCATCAGCAAATTCCCATTTCTGATCTTATATTGAAAGAAAGACAATTGAAGAAACAACTAAAGATGATTAGACCTAAGACTCTACCCGATTGCCCTTCAATGACCACACCATTTTCCTTTGTGCCAAGTATGATTCTAACCAGTGGAGAGTTTTCCTCCTTATTCCCATTGACTTAAGTTTTAATTGGGTTCCTCGGGGCGGTACTTGGTCAAATGCTGCCTTGGTGTCAAGGGCAGTTGCACTCACCTCAGCTCTGGAGATTTCAGTTCTTTTCACCATTTTTAGACAAAAACTGTAATGAGATCATGAGCTGAAATGCCTTGACAGAGCCCAAATCAAGCATTGGTGAGCAGGTTAGTGATGCGTAAATGCCACTTCATAGCACTATTGATAACACCTTCTATCATTTTGTTGATGAGCAAGAGTAAACCAAAGGGGCAGTAATTGGGGAGATTAAATTTGTTGGGCCAGGATTGCTTGGGAAACTTCACGCTTTGTTGAGTAGATGCCAGAGATATAGCTGTTCAGGAACAGGTTGGCTAGAAACTTGGTTACTTTCAGTAAATGACAAGTCTCCAATCTCCATCATTTCAGCTAGGATGTTGTTAGACCTGTAGCCTTTTCTGTTTCCAGTGTCCTCGGCCATTACTAGCTTTCATATGAAGTGAACAGAATTGGCTGAAGACTAGCTTTCATAATGATGGAGCCGTAGGAGTGGGCTGAGTTGGATCAACTACTTCTGGCTAAAGGTGGTTGTACCTTTCCCATGATCACATTCATGGTCTGCCAGAATTTAAGGTTGGTTTATTCATGGAGCCAAGTCCTCCATTGTTTCATTGCACATCACCTCCCAACAGGATTTGATGGCACTGTGGTGTTTTGATGTGATTTATTGATTATGGGATCGCGTAGCGGTAATAGCACCATGTGCATGTAGCGGTGTATTGGAGCGTCACCAGGTTGGCACCTCCATTTTTTGATGCAATTTGTACTGTCCTTGGCTTAAATTTCTGTGCTGTACATTGAATCAGAGTAGATCCCCTGGTTTCATAGTAACGATGGATTAAAGGGTATGCCAGGCTATGAAGTTAATGATTATGGTGGAGTAAGTTTTGCTGCTATAAGGACCCATGGTGCCTCATAGATGTCTGGTTTTGAGATGCTTTTTTTGACCTTAATTATTGATTTCAATCACTTGACACAGTTGTAATTCTAAACAATGTACTGGAGGGTATCGTCAGTGAGAGAATGGGATTTTCTTTCTCCCTGAGGATTGCGTGCTGGGTAACTCTGACCCGCACTGTTACAGACAGATGCACCTACAAAGGTAGATCAATGAGGCAAAGTATATTTTTCCTTTGTATTTGTTCTGTCATCACCTGATGCATTCCTACTCTGGCCCAAACTGAGACCGTTTTAGTGATTAATAATAAAGCTTTCCATCCAGAGGACATGCTCAGTGGATTTCAATGTGTAGGAATTCTTATTTGTCATATATCTTTCCCTCAGCTGACGATAGGCGGCCTTCCTTGCTCATGTTTGATGTTACGTTATGAGATCTTACTGGGTTTAGAATCAGTGTTATGGATTCCTAGGTTTACTTCCTCCTGATGACTGGTGGAACTGGACGTTCATAAAGGAAGTACCATGATACATTGTCTGAAATATATGATTCTGTGAATATGCCTCTGCCAGGCCGATGTTTGGCTATTCTTAGGGACATGTCTCATATTTTTCGCATGGGTGCCTAGAGGCCAGTGAGGACTGTTTGTAATGCTTCGCTGAGAAGGGGTGCCTTTGCTACGTCCATATCCAATGTTTAGCTCGATGCTGAAAAATTCACCCAGTTTTTAGTTTTATGCATTTTCCCAGCAATTTATTACAATATTAGCGGTTTAGAATCAAACACGTTTCTAAGTTTTTTTTAAATGATATTCTTCACATTTAATATTCATGTGAGTTGTTTTCCTTTGCTTATCAAAACATTTTTGTTCGTTATTGGTGGAAGTGACAACTTGACAAAGGAGTCAAATCGATATATTGTTTTCAATTCAACAGACAGCAACTTTGTTCTGGGAAATGCTCAGGTATTGAACGTGTATCCAATTGTATACTGCTCCGATGGATTCTGCGAGCTGACTGGCTATGCACGAGCTGAACTCATGCAGAAGAGCTGTGCTTGTAAGTTTCTCTATGGCGTAGAAACGAATGAAGCCATGAAAATTCAGATCCAAAAAGCGCTGGATGAGAAACGCGAGTTCAAGACTGAATTGATCTTCTATAAGAAGAGTGGTAAGTAAACCTGATTAAATTATTTCTCACTTGCTTACTCTTTGTAACTTAATGTATCCTCCTTTCTTTTGTCCAAGATGTTCTTCCCTCATTTTCACTTTTAACTATTCCAAGATATCTTTTCCCATTCTCGACACTGTGGTACATTCATTCTGCACTGATTTGAAGGTCCTGAGGATGCAAGGGAGGCCGAAATCCGCTCAAGAAGTGACAGGACTTGGGATATGGAGAGAGGCCCTGGTGATTGGAAGACTTTGTAGTTAAGTGTCAGGGACCCAGCGGTTCGATTCCAGCCTCAGGCGATTATCTGTGTGGAGTTTGGACTTTCTCCCCATATCTGCTTGGGTTTCCTCCCACAGTCACAAAGATGTGCAGGTTAGGTGGATTGGCCATGCTAAATTGCCCTTGGTGTGCAGGCTAGGTGGATTAGCAATGGGAAATGCAGGGTTACATCTATGTGGAACTTGCATCGTCAGTACCTTGATCCCATCCTTGCTCAGATACTTTTGTGAAAAATCTCAAATTTATCTTATCAAACCGTCCAGTATTTTCTCTTAAGTTTTTAAGAATGGAGTATTTAGCTTTTTAAATGTGTCAATTGACTGTCAGAATTACTGTTGAATCATTCCAAAAACTTTGGTAAATTGTTCTTATTTTATTGCATTTAATTTACCTGTTAGTATTGTTCACATCAAGTGTTCATAATTTCAACCAACAGGTCATTTTTTTGGAGCAATTTGAGTGACAAAATGACTTCTCGGTGCTCTCCAATAGTTTGGATAAAAAGGAAAATAAGGAAAAGGTTGGATTATTGACAGCATTGCCTGGAAGGTGCATTTTTAAGTTGATTTTTAAAGAAAGAAAAGAGATGACAAGAGGATGTGTTCAGGGGGCAAATTGAGGAAGATGATGGCTTAGTGTCTGAGTGTACAGCCGCCAACGATCAAAGGGCGATGCAATTGGAAATGCAGAGTGGGCCAATGCGGGAGCCATAAGTCAGACAGAATAAGGGTGCAGTAGACAACTGAATTTGGGCAGAGTATCAACAGAGACGAATTTACATTTATTAATGAGAGCAGCGTGAATACAGAAGCGCTGAATACACAGCTCGGAACATGGGCTACAGCATTCTGTATGAGTTGTAGTGGATGCAAGAAAGCTGGTGAGAGAGTTTTGTTGAAAAATCAAATCCAGAGGGAATAGTAGGATCGAACTGTAATGTAGCAATATAAAGTGCCAGCACAGTCACCAAGATGGAAAGTATTTCAGAGTTGGAAGAGGCTGATTTTACTGCAGATCATATTATGGTTTGAGGAGGAATAATGAGAGACCTGAGTTCATATATTACAATGTAACAGGATTTTATATATTTTTAGCCTAGCCTGAAGAGGCAGCCAATAGGTTTAGTATGGGAAAGGCCAAAGAGAATGGTCTTCCATTTGGCCAATATTGAACTGGAGAAATTGGAAATTATCAGATCAGTTGTTACAAATGAAATGGAGAGGAACATAGGATTCCTTTAAATTTAAAGCTGGGACCAGAGACTACCAGCACCTTATATTCCGCTTGGGAACCCTGCAGCCCAATGGTATTAATGTGGACTTCACAAGCTTCAAAATCTCCCCTCCCTCTACCACATCCCAAAACCAGCCCAGCTTGTCCCCGCCTCCCTAACCTGTCCTTCCTCCCACCTATCCCCTCTTCCCACCTCAAGTCCCACTCCCATCTCCTACCTACTAACCTCATCCCACCCCCTTGACCTGTCCGTCCTCCCTGGACTGACCTTTCTCCTCCCTAACACCCCACCTATACTCACCTTTACTGGCTCCATCTCCGCATCTTTGACCTGTCTGTCTCCTCTCCACCTATCTTCTCCTCTATCCATCTTCTATCCGCCTCCCCCTCTCTCCCTATTTATTTCAGAACCCCCCTCCCCTCCTCCATTCCTGAGGAAGGGTCTCGGCCAAAACATCAGCCTTCGTGCTCCTCTGATGCTGCTTGGCCTGCTGTGTTCGTCCAGCTCCACACCTTGTTTCTCAGAACCAGACAGTTTAGTTAAAACATAGGATTTACGATTTTCAGAAACTTTTAGTTTCATTTTGTCCACAACTGTTTCCGTACAAACTCGAGGAAGAAAGGTTTAAAGATGAGTTAATAATATTTGAGAGTTGTAATAATTATTTGGTACTAGTTCCTTAACAAGTTACATGTAGCAAACAATCAGTTAAAGCAGTTTAAAAGAACATTTTATGCTCCTCCAAAAGTATTTTCTGTGATGCCAGGCTGTTGTCAAATGTGAAGTTATTCATGATGGTCTCCAGTTGTTTACCTGAGGTAAAAGAACAATGTTCCCTGATGTAGATTAATTTGAAAGGTTTATTTGAGCAATCCTGAAACTACTCTCTTAAAACAAACCTGAATGTGTAGGTGCCAGTGTTGGACTGGGGTAGACAAAATCAGAAGTCACATGACACCATGTTATAGTCCAAGAGGTTTATTTGGAATCTCACAAGCTTTTGGAGCACTGTTCTTTTGTCAGGTCCAACGAAAGCCAAGCACACAGACCCAGAGTTTATTGGTAAAAAGAGATCAAGGGCAGAGAGATCAAAAGACCATATAACTGGTGTGAGTGGAGTGTCAGATGGTAAGTCTCTGCAGGTGACGAAGAGTGTTAGATGGTGAGTAAAGTGTCAACAGCTGAATAACCAGCATAAGGATGACCTATAATCTGATTAAATGGGGCAGAGAGATAATTACAAAAAATTAAAATAAGGTGGTGCTCGAGACAAACTAAATGACTGGAATCGCATGCTGAATTCAAATATGTACAAACTAATTAAGGTAGAGAGATCATAACAATTTATTGAGGTGATGCTGTCAAAACAGGACAGTAAGGAAGATTTCACAGATACAGAACAGTATGGTGTGGTCATCTGTAGTGCGACATGAACCTAAGATCAAAGCTGAGGCTTTCTGTAACTTGGCTATCAGTCTCTGCTCGGTGATTGTGCGTTGTTGTGTATCTCGAAGTCTGCCTTGGAGGACACTTACCTGACGATCAAAAGCTGAATTCCCTTGACCGCTGAAGTGTTCCCCAGCTGAGAGGGAATATTCCTGTCTGACATTTGTTGAATGGGTGTCCATTCATCCATTGTCAAAACGTTTGCACTGTTTCACCAATGTACCATGCCGCAGGGCATCCTTGCCTCCAACGTATGGCATAGACAACATTGGCCGAGTCACATGAGTATTTGCCATGTACGTGGTGGGTGGTGTTCCCACATGAGATGGTAGTGTCCATTGTCGACGATCTGACATGTTTTGCAGAGGTTGCCAAGGCACAGTTGTTTAGTGTTGTGGTCAATATTGCCCTGAAGGAGGGGTAGTTTGCTGCAAACAATGGTCTGTTTAAAGTTCGGCAGTTGTTTGAAGGCGAGAAGTGAAGGCGTGGGGAAAATTTTGGCGATAAGCTCATTGTCATTGATGACATGTTGAAGGCTACAAAGAAGATGGCATAGTTTCTCCGCTCTAGAGAATTACTGGGCGAGGAAGGGTACTCTATCGGTGGTATCCTGTGTCCTCTTCTTAGGAGGCTGTTGCAATTTTTCATTGTAGCACATCAGAACTGGCAATTGATGAGTTGAGCATCGTATCCTGTTCTTATGAGTGTGTCCTTCAAAATCTTCAGGCGTCTGTCGCATTTCTCCTCATCTAAGCAGATCCTGTGTATGCACGGGACTTGTCCGTAGGGGATGGCTTCTTTAATATGTTTAGGGTGGAAGCAGGGGCACTATAGCAAAATATAATCAAATCGTTAACAGAAACTGATAAATGGAAACTTACTAAATCAAAATAATATTGTCCAGGGCATTCCTTAACTACATTTGTAGAATTGCTAGTGCTTGAGAATAATATAAAGAATGGCTTAGAATGATATTTTTTGACTTTCTTCTCAGAAATTCCACTGAGGCTGTTCAGTTTAAAACTTTATCTGTGGTTGGCTTTAATCATCCGTTGCAGAGCCTAATTATTTTTGTGGAGCTTTGGAGGTTGTTTAGGTAGAGGTTCCTATGATACTACACAATAACTGGGGAGAGCCACTGCTCTAACCTGGTTGGAAAGGTGACAGTACTGTCTTTACCACAACAAAACTCTACTCTTAAGATTGATTGGCTAGCATTGTGGTGAAGGGACCTAGGATATTTAAGTTCCAAGTTGGGCAGTGGATTAAAGGATTGATCTTTGAAGGCGAGAGGCGAAAGAGGTTTAGAGGAAGGGTGACTGTATTAAATAGAAATGAAAATTTCAATTATCAGTTGTCCTCTGATGCTCTTCTCGACAGTCACTGAACATTCTTCAGAGTGATTGTCATTTTGGCTGTCTGCCCTATCACCCTGTTTCAAGGCACCTCTAGCCATTTCCATGACTCTTTGAATGGCGAGGAATCAGGACACATCAAGCTGCAGTGAGCTGGAGAATGCTACAGAGAACCTGTCAAGTTGATGGAAATGTCCTTCACATGATCTAATGATCTTTCATCACTAATCTATTGGAGGCATTTTCCTTGCAGCAAAGCTCCACTGTTGTTTGGGCTGTGAGATTGGGTACGCCTCACTAATCAATAATCATCCACTGATGAGATTTACTTCCCTGAGTAACTCTGCAAGTGGAGAATTCTGATGGATGAATGCATCATGTAAACCTTGGGTTACGCATGATAGCATTGATTTGTATTTTAGGAAGTGGAAAGACTTTCTCTTCATTGGAATAACTGAATGAGATCTGGAAACAACATAGGTGCTACTTTTCACATCCTGAATCTTGGGAAAAGTCTTCAAGGTCAGCAACTCATTTTCACTAAATGCTCAAATAAATTAATTTATTTCTAAGTTTTTAGAGTAGATTTGTAGCTCGGGTTGTGGATGTTGTGGTTGGTTGGCTCACCGAGCTGGTTCGTTGTTCTGCAGATGTTTCATTACCCTGCTGGGTAACATCATCAGTGCAGCCTCTGATGAAGCGCGATTGTGTTTTCCCGCCTTTAGTTAAACTCCAGTGTCCGTTGAGCTGGATTACCTCACTTCCGGTTTTCCTTTGCAGTGGAGTATATATAGGGTCTAGCTCCATGTGTTTGTTGATGGCCTTCTTAGTGGAGAACCAGGCCTCTAGGAATTCCCATGCTTGTCTCTGCTTGGCCTGTCCCAGGATCCTGGGTGTTGTCCCAATCAAATGGGTGGTTTTCCTTATCCATGTGGATGGAGATGAGTGAATATTGGTTGTGTCTTTGTGTTGCTAGATGATGTTCGTGTACTCTTGTGGGTAATTTTCTTCCTGTCTGTCCAATGTCATGTTTATTGCAGTCTTTGCAAGGAATCTTGTATATGACATTGGTTCGGTCCATAGTGGGTAATGGGTCTTTGGTTCAGGTTAGCAGTTGACATAGGGTTGATGTTGGTTGTTTGCTACTCTGACGCCCAGTGTTTGTAGGAGTCTTGTGATCAGTTCAGATGTGTTCTTGATGTAAGGTAGCGTGATGAGTGTGTCAGGGCATGTAGAATCTTCCTGGTGTCGTTCATGTAATAGGCATCTTCTGACCCAGTTTTTTGGGTGTCTGTTGTCCTTGAATACTTGGAGGAGGTGCTCTACTTTTTGGCGTAGTTCTGTGTTGCTGCAGCGTGTCGTTGCCTGTTTAAATAGAGCTTTCACACAACTTTGTTCGTGTGTGTTAGGGTGGTTGCTGTTGAAATTCAGTACTTGGTCAGTGTGTGTGGCTTTCCTGTGTACCTTTGTTAGGAATTCTCCATTGGTCCTGCATTCCACCCTGACATCCAGGAATCGGAGCTGTTTGTTCTTTTCCTCTACCCTGGTGAATCTGATCCTGGTGAGGGTGTTGTTTATTAGTTTGTGTGTCTTCTCTAGTTTGGTCCGTTTAATAATGACGAAGGTGCCGTCCATATATTGTATCCATAGTTTTGGTTGGATTAGCGGAAGGGCCATGCTTTCGAATCTCTGCATCGCTGCTTCAACTGTTAGTCCAGAGATAGGTGATCCCATGGATGTACCATTGATCTGTTCATATATTTGGCCGTTAAAGGTAAAGTGGGTAGTGAGGCATAGGCCCAGTAGCTTCAGCATGTTGTCTGTGGAGATGGTGTCACTTGGGTCTTATTCTTGTTTCAGTAGTGTGGCGAGCATTTCTCTTGCTAGTGGTATGTATATCAATGTGGATAAGGCAGTAGCGTCAAATGATACCATGGTCTCGTTGTCATCTATTCTTACGTCCTTGATGGAATTGAGGAACTCTTGGGTTGAGTGGATTGAGTGGGGGAAGAATTAAGAATAGAATATGTTCTTACCGTGGTGCTGTTTGTCCAACCATTTGGTAACTTCTCCTAATGTCTCCTTCGTTTCAGATTTTATCTGATTAAACTGCTCTGAAATATTTAGGACATTTTCCTTTGTATAAAGCTCAACAGATTTTTGTTATTTGTGAAGATGGGAATTTCATGGCCAAGGCTCACAAATTGTCTGTAAATAGGGAAATATTTGCATGGATACTTCAGTGCATTATAATTGAGCAATACTTATACATCGTTTGAAACTCTTTATTCAGTCCTGTAGCATTAGGAATTTTCAGGGCTAGAAATTCACATTTTTTTGCAATGCATGACTCAAAAGGACTGGAGATGGGCTATAATTTGGCTTTATCTAAATAGTTTTGACAAGTTACCTCCACAGACAGTCCATTGTTCTGCAGCACTAAATTTAGGGGTGCTCATCTTACAAACTGCAGTAGGGGCAAATAGATAATGTCGCAACCAACAGGAGTCCACATCAAAACTTTTTTTAAAGACTGAGTTTTTTTTACTAATTTTTTGGCTTCTTATTCAACTGTATTGCCACTTGCAAGATGGTGATCTTGCTCCTCTTGAGTGGCCTAATTTCCTAGAAGCATCCTTCACAAGTGAAAGACCCCTCACAACAACATGTAAGTGCTGTTTTAGATGATTCGAAAGTGACTCAGCCCCATTTCAGTTGGGTCTTTAAGATATCCTCAGGGGAATGGACAATGCCCACGTTGTGTTTGTTTTGTGTCGATCCAGTGGACCCAGTGAGGCCTAGTTTCCAAGCCTTACTGTTTCTGCAAAGTCTGATCACCACATCCAGCAGGAAAATACAAAAGGACAGTTTCTGTTCTTTACCAAGTAAACCAGAGACTCTAAGTGTTGACTATTAGCAAAGAAGATACACTTCTATCTATTGCATCTGTCAAGATGTTTTAATATTTCAAACCCAATGAATTGTTTTTGAAGTACAACACTGTAATGTAATGGAAGCAATCAAGGTTTTTGTGCACTGTGTTGGACAAAATTGTGCTTTACTGTGATCTCCCATCATTGTCAATGCTTCGAAGTGAATTTTAGGAATGCAGGGCTATCAATGTATTTTAGTTTCACTGTCCCACATGGAATTAAGCAATAGTGAATGATACTGTATTTATTGATTTTTTAAAAATATTGGTTAAGTGAAATGATGAGATTTAAGTGAAATGATGAGATTTAAAGCCCATTCCTCCAGTGCACAAAATGCACCCTTCTCCTGGCCACCACCAATAGATAAGATTAGAAATGATTATTCCTTTATGTTCTATATTCCGGCTTTCTTTTTGTTCCACCCTGAGGTTACTCAGGAGGATGATGGCCATACATGCTGTGGTGTCACCTTCGATGTAACGCTCTGAAATTGAGGCCTATTGAGGAATGCAAAATGGACAGTGATGGTAATCCAATTATATGACTGCTCATTCATCCGTCCTTCTTTTTTAATCAGCAGTCTGGATCACCTTCTTCTTACACTGTTCCCTTCCACGTACCCAAATGAAACCTAGTCCTCTGCTAAGTTCATAAGATGTACTGTGCTCAATGAAGCTCACATAAAAGATCTCTCAGTGTGATTCAGTTAAAGGGGTGCCCAGTGGGAAGACAGGCTCACACAATAGATAGCCTGAGGCTCTGTTCAAATCGGGGAATTACCTGGGCGTGACATCACAGACTCTTCGTGTATAATGCATGACTCCAGGCAATCTTCTCATGTTACACTCACAGGAAGGTTCCCTTCCTGTACTTCATGCCCATCACTCTCACATCTGCTATTCTTAATATCAGATAACAATGTTTGTCAGAAATCTGGCTGAAACTATAACCTAGTTTTCTTGGGTCTGGTTTGCTTTTTCACTCTGAAGATTCTGCAGTAGGCTTAAAAATTCTGTATCTTCATAAGAAAAATGTTTGCAACAGAAGTGCCTTGTAAAAAGACTTTTCCCAAGCAGGTGAAGGTGAAAATCACATCATCATGTGAATTGAATCTGAAGTTATTGTGCTGAAAATGGCTTATGGAATTTATCTGTTCCTCCCTAAAAGATAATTGCTAAATACTATTTCATGTTAAACAATGCAACTTTAAGAGCTCTTCATTTAATCTTTCACTCACTTTTTTTTAGTTGCACCAGAAGCACAGATTCAATCACCTTGCTTATCTAGAATGACTGAATGCTGGGTTGCTTTGTGTTTGAACACTCTCCAGTATGAATTAGGAGTATTAATCATTGATGGTATCCAGTTGTGACTAAACAATCATACTGTGACTTACTATAATGTGCCAATTAATAGCAAGCATTCCCTCTTCAAGTCTTGTTTCTTTCTAAGTAGTAGCTCTATTGTCAGCTGCCTGGATGAATGAATGGTGCCACAGGCATTGAAATCCAAAGTGGGTTTAAGGACGTTAAAGATGGTACTTATTTTGAGACAAGTTATCTGACAGTCAAGTGATGACCTTTCTTAAATATTTTAATAACTCAACATGCTAAAGTAGCAGCAAGATCAAATGCATTATGATGTAACTGAGAGGTCTCTTGAAATCTCAAAGATTAGCTGGAATTGCTTCGACCAGAAAACACTTTCATAATTTACTCTGCATACTGTATATCCTCCCAGCATCACCTTGATAAATTGTTATGATCTCTCTCACTTAATTGCTTTGTGCAGTTTTGAATTACTTATTTCTCATATATAAACTCTGCACACTCTGTCTCATGCGCACGCATATACACTCCCTCTCTCTCTCGTGCGCGCACTCTCTCTAAGTGCAAGATGCAAATTGAGGAGGAATTCTTTCAATTATGGGCATACTACACACTAAGAAGATTCTGGAGCTTGAGACAGTCAACAGCCTGATTACAGTTTTGTGTTTGGCACAAGATTTCAAGTTACCTTATCCTTCAAAAAATATTTTCTTGAGTTTATTATCTGAAATCATTCTTTTAATCAACTTGAATCTCCTCAGTAAATAGCTTAAATTATGATATTTCTTCCATTCGAGAAAATGATATTATTCTAAGTGTCAAAAGATTAGCCACTATAAATATTTAATTCTCAGTATGAGTGGTAATGAAAACCCATTTCAGAAGTGTACATTAGTGTAATTTTTTTACCTAAAGTCTAGAATTCAGAATGAGAGCCTGATCTCCACCTCAGCAGGGGTAAACTCTGGCCTTGACTTTCAACCTCCTCAAGATGGCTGGGAGATGGTAAGGAGGTTATAAGTAAAGTGCCTAGAGCTCAAATTCAACCACTGCACCTACAGCTGGATAAGTTCCTCCAAGAGTTGGAAAGCTTGACTTCCCAAGGTTGTACCGGCACTCCTTGTGGTACAGCAGGTGTTGACTCATATGAGGCCATCAACATTCCCAATAACAATTTCCAGTTGTCCTTCCCCAGCTCAGTTCACCAGCCTGTCCCAACCAGATCTGTTTCCAGTCCCTGCAGTCCCAGGCCTCCTGCCGTGGGTGTTTGCTTCCACTCACAAGCCAGGATTTCCATTTGGCTGGATGCTAGCTGGGAGACAGTGCTACACAATGGTCAGTGCCTCCATATCCCCAGTTCAGCCAGATTCTTGAACTGTTTAATAGTATTTATAGACTAGTCGTTACAGCAATTTCAGGATCGAGGGATGTTCAACACCAAGGGCCCAAATGGCTTTCCTTGTCTAGATGTATCCTTTGAATAGATGTTACAATTTGGATACAAATGAAAACTATTGGGCACCCATGTTTGAAACATGATACGACAAATGTCGATTTTGCTGACATAACAAACAAATAATAATGATAAATTTCCCAGAAGAACTGCTTTGCAATTTTTGTCATGTCGAAGTCCAACTTTAACAAAAGTAAATGTACTGGTTTTGGAGATACATTTAAAGCAACTACTTCTGAATGACTGGGATTCCAGTTGCGAAACATTTCTTTTAATCAGCCTGTTCTGACATGCTATGGCACATCTCCATGTTAGGTAGCCTTTAGCAGGGATGTAGGAATGTTCCCACTCTGCCCCAAGATCCTACTCAGTTGTCATTCAAATCAAAACAGTTGGCTCTCAATTCACCAGAAAAGCCATAGGGTGCAGTTATTTAAGAAAGATGGTAAGGAAAAGCCAAGGAACTATAGACTGGTGAGGTTGACATCAGTGGTGGTTATGTTGTTGGACAGAATTCTGAGGGACAGTATTGACATGTATTTGGAAACGCAAGCACTGATAAGGGATAGACAACACGGCTTTGTGCATGGGAAATCATGTCTCACTAACTTGTTTGAGTTTTTTGAAGAAGTAGTGAAGAGAATTGATGAGGGCAGAGTGGTGGACATGATCTATATGGACTTCAGTAAGGCATTTGGAAAGGTTGCTCATGTTAGACTGCTTAGCAAGATTAGATCACATGGAATACAGGGGGAACTAGCCATCTGATTACAAAATTGGCTTGAAGGTAGGAGACAGGGAATGGGTGGTGGAGAGTTGATTTTTGAACTGGAGGCCTGTGTCTAGTGGTGTGCCTCAAAGATTGGTGCTGAGTCCACTGCTTTTTCTCATTTATATGAAGGATTTGGATGTGAACATTGGAGGTATGGTTAGTAAATTTGCAGATGACACCAAAATTGGAGGTGTAGGGGACAGCGAAGAAGGTTACCTCAGAGTACAATGGGATCTTGATCAAAGGGGCAAATGGACCAAAGAGTGTCACATTGAGTTTAATTTAGATAAATGTGAGGTGCTGCATTTTAGTAGGGCAAATCAGGGCAGGACTTATACTTAATAGTAAGGTATTAGGGAGTGTTGCCGAACAAAGAGACCTTGGGGTGCAGGTACATAGTTCCTTGAAAATGGAGTCGCAGGAAGACTGGGTAGTGAAGAAGGCATTTGATACACTTGCTTTTATTGGTCAGTGCATTGAGTATAGGAGTTGAGAGGTTATGTTGTGGCTGTACAGGACATTGGTTAAGCCACTTTTGGAATACTGCATTCAATTCTGGGCTTCCTGCAATAGGAAGGATGTTGTGAAACTTAAAAGGAATTTAAAGAGATTTACAAGGTTGTTGCCAGGCTTGGACGGTTTCAGCTATAGGGAGAGGCTGAATAGACTGGGGCTATTTTCCCTAGACCACCAGAGGCTGAGGGGTGACCATATAGAAGTTTATAAAACCATGACGGGCATGAATAGGTTGAATAGCCAAGGTCTTTCCTGCAGGGTAGGGGAGTCCAAAACTAAAGGGCATAGGTTTAAGGTGACAGGAGAAAGATTTAAAAGGGACCTAAGGAGCAACTTCTTCACGCAGAGGATGGTATATGTGTGGAATGAGCTGCCAGAGGAACTGGTGGAGACTGGTATAATTACAATATCTAAAAGGCATCTGGAAGAGTAAATGAATAGGAAGGGTTTAGAGGGATACGGGCCAAATACTGGCAAATGATTAATTTAGAATACCTGGATGAGTTGGACTGAACAGTCTGTTTCCGTGCCAAACATCTCTATGACTCTATGATTCTATGACTTCCAAGTGGATCAGGACTTGACTCTGGCATGGCATCTTTACTTCTGTGGAATGCTGTGATGTAAGATGCAGCACAACTTTGGCGTTTGAGTTCTCTGAGCCGTCTTCTCAGCCTGAGCTTTTTGTTTCTGCCCACCTCTTGAAATGTCCTTTCACACAGTCACTAATACATTTGTCTCTACAAAAACCTGACCATAATTTTGGTGGGATATCCAGAGAATTCCAGCCTCTACTCTTCTCTGAAGAGCCATGAGAGAGGACCATTCAGGCCTGCGCCAT
>JAHRHZ010000145.1:21964436-21976936 GCA_024137785.1 Ginglymostoma cirratum | reverse complement strand
TGGTGATTTGATAGAAACATAGAAGATCCTGAGTGGTTTGGACAGGGTAGGTGTGAACAGGATGTTTTCCCCTGAGGTGAAAATCTGGACCCAGGCTGACTGAATCAAAGATGAGGCTTTATCACCCCCCCCACAGAGAGTTTTGAGTCTTTGGCACTGTCTTCCTGAGAAAGACAGCTGAAGCAGAGACTTTGAATGGATGAAAGCAGAAGCAGATACATTTTGTGGTGAGCAATGTGATTAAAGTTTTTCAGGCCTAGGTGAGAATGTGGAGTTGAGATTGCAGTCAAATCAGCCAGAATCTTATTGAATAGCAGAGCAGGCTCAAGGGACTGAATAGCCTATTCCTGCTTCTTGTCCATATGTGCGTATGATGGGAGTCTGCAGCCTGGGCTTGCTTTGATCGAGGCAGTAATCTCTTTCAGATTGCCACCATATTCCTACTTTTTTTTTGGGTACCGACAGAGCTGCACATTTCTGAGTGGGTCTGCTGATGCCGTTTCTTCAGAAATCAACGCAGAGTTTTTGACATAACATAATGCCATAAGTTAGTACTGCAGCAGAAATAAAAGGTACTGCAGATGCTGGAGAATCCGAGATAACAAGCATGGGGCTGGATGAACACAGCAGGTCAAGCAGCATCATAGGAGCAGGAAAACTTGCAGTTTGTTTTGGAGGAAGTAGAGGGAGATTATGGGAGGACAATGAAACGTGTGTGTCCCTGGAATGTGGCTGCCCTGAACTCCAATGAAAGGGTAAGCTTATAGAAGATGACATTTGACTACCTGCCAACTTATAACATTTGAAGGCTTAGCCATTGCAAAGTAGATATTGATTATAAATAGGGGATGCCTCACATTCTGACATAACCTTCTTTTATGCAATAAAAAGCAGCACTCTAATGGTTTGTCGAGGAATTCAGAATTTCAGTGAAGACTGAATAATTTGACACTAGTCCCATTGAATCCATCACCACGGGAGCTGGAGGCCCTCTGACTGGGGAGCACTGTGCTTCTGACACAGTTCGTGTGGTGACCCATCCTAGGAAGAGGGTTTATGCAGGCTGTTATTGTATGCAGTTGTGTGGTATTGCCCCTTTAAATGTGTGGGTCAGGTGACCCAGCTCTGGAGTTGGGGAGACAGTCTAGAATTGACTGTGGAGCTGAGAGGATGCATAATAAAGTAGTTTACTCTCTTTTTACCCTGTGTTCGTTTAATGGTTCTAGTGAATCAGAAACGGAAGCATCAAACTGGCCAGTTCATGGCCTCAAACAGCTGTTTGGGAAAATTTGGTGTACTATTCCAAACTTGGGCTGTGCAAATCCTTTCACACCACTCTCTTGATACTCACCAAAGAGCATGAATTCAACTGCAAGAGGGAATGCTCTCTTCCATTATTTAAAAGACCAGCCATCCAACTTGCAAGTAAGATCATTCAGACTAATCGCCGGTTTGTGGAAGTACTGTGTGAAACCTTGCTGGAGATGCTCTGGTGTATTGCTGGATTTGGTACGGTGTGTTGCTGCACCCTCACGGAGAGAGGAAAGGATTTGGTGACCAACCCAAACACAGGACTGATGCACTGCCTCTGGGTCTGTAACAGAGCAGAGTCTCTGGGAAGGGGAGACTCTGCAGGGTGCTCTTTGCCAAGTTGAAGCCGGTCTATTTCCTAGACAGTGAGTAGGCTTCTCTGGTAGTTCTTCTAGTACCTTAAGCATCAGGGAGTGCATATGCATCAGCATCCTCCTGTATGTTTCTCCCTTGAAGTCCTCATCTCTGTTCCCTGTTGTAGAATCCTCAACCATGCTGCTTCCTCATAAACTGACACATGTGCTATCCATCCCCCCAGGCCTGGCTGTATATTCTCATGCCCTACAGTGGAGATGATGCACTCCATTCAGATTCTGTTTCTGTCCTAACCTCTAAAATTCACCCTATATAGCAGTTTCTGAGCTGGTAGCTGTAAATGTCAGATCCAGTAATGAGACCTCTACGATACCTGTCCTCTTCCTCTCCCTTTTCCTCCTGTGACTGCTGTACCTGGGCAGGTCACACAGGGCTGGATAAAAGTAGAAAATTACTGGACTGTTAATTCAGAGACCCAGGTAATGTTCAGGGGGCTCAGGTTCAAATCCTGCCATGGGAGATGGTGGAAATTGAATTCAATAAAAATCTGGAATTAGAAGTCTACTGATGACCATGAATCCATTGTTGATAGCTGGAAAACCCATCTAGTTCACTAATGTCCTTTAGGGAAGGAAACTGCCATCCTTACCTGATCTGGGCCTAATGTGACTCCAGACCCAAAGCAATGTGGTTGACTCTTAACTGCTATCAGGGCAATTAGGGATGGGCAATAAATGCTGGTCTAGCCAGAGATGCCCACATCCCATGAGTGAACACAAATAAAGCATGAGTTAAGTGTGAAGCTACTAACAGTGGAACATGAATGAGGTGGGGCAGCCTGTCTGAATGTCAGGCCTGAGGCTTGAGTGCCAGGTAATGCAATTGAGTGAGTGGTGGAGTGTGTCCAATGCTTCAATCATGTAAACACGGTGACAGCCCCACGGTTGCATTGCTGCCTGCATTGCCAGGAATGAGCAGAAGTGATTGTAAATCATGACCTCAGGTCCAAATAATTTTATTTTTGTCCTATGCCTTTATTTGATTGGATCTGCTGCCTCCCTCCCTTGGGAAATTTAAATTTCCGTTTTCACTAATTCAGGGTGGTATATGTTGACCTCTCTTCTTAGATCCAGGTAAGAGAAGACCAGTGGCACGTTTCATTACACTCTGATGTGACTCTTGACCTCCATTTCTTCCTCCAAAATGTTTGGGTATATGGTGATTCCATTTGCTGATATTAACGGTACTGCATGCGGAATGGTAATGTCTTTACGAGTAACTTAAGTATCAGTTCAATGTACACCAGACCTCTTAACAACCTTTACATTGGACACTCATTATATTAAGTTTAGTATTCTACACACACAAACATCAGAAAATGGTGTATGAGACAAACTAACATCCCTATAGTTCTAATGTAACAACATTGGGGTTGGTTGGATTAGCTGGCTGGATGGCAGTTTGCAATGCAGAGTGACACCAATAGCATGGGTTCAATTCCTGTACTCACTGAGGTTAGCCTGAAGGTCCTATCTTCTCAACCTCTCCCTTCACCTAAGACATGGTGACCCTCAGGTTAAACTCACCACTAGTCAGATGTCTCTCTCTCTGATGAGACGGCAGCCTCATGGTCTGGTAAGACTAAGGTGTTTTTACCTTTTTACAAAAACATTCCTCCCAGTTTCAGTCTGTGCTTTCTGTTCCAAACTTTTCACGTGTTGAAATACCAGCGGCCATCTGACAGAATGGAACTCTGCTGAATTCCTATGCCATTATTCCCATTTGTTGATGCACATAGCTTAAAGGAGACTGAGATTATTCTCATTAGCCATCGTTGCTGTGAAAATGCAGAATTGTCATCTGAAATATGACACTTCTGAGTCAGATTCAAATAAAACATCCAGTCACGTAGAACCTCTGAACAGCCAATCATTGTAGGTAAAGAAGAGAGCAGAGATACCCAGCCTGCAATTAGTGAAGCATGATAATGTATTATATGCAGTGACTAAAACACAGTGCATTTGAAGCAAGCTAAGTCATTAAAACAGCATTTTACCTTGTACTTTAGTTAGTACAAAGCTTTTCTAAGGACTGAAAATAAATTATGTAAGCCATTGTCCTTGAAATTAATACCATTCTTGAGTTTTACCATTGCACACTTTAAGGTATACGAATACTATGAGTGAAACCAATTATATTAATTAAAATTCAGCTAAAAGCAACTAGCAATATGCAAACAATGAAGGCAGTGGTTCTGAGCTGGGCTGTGTTTGCCTTCCAGTTCTCTACACAAGAACTCATTCATCAGTGTGTGCAGTGAACACTGGCAAACAAGTTGATCATGGGGGTATTATCCGGTCCCATCGTCATGTACACACATGCACACAGGACCCCACCTGTATTCAGCTGACTGGAAGCAATCATTTTTGAGTCTACCAGGGTATAATTGAATTCCTTCTGGATGTTTTAACTAGTTAAAGCATCATTCAGCTTCCCACTCTTCCTAACCAACTTATGAAGTTTTAAATTATTGTGTGTATCTAGAACTGCATGTAAAGAGCCAACTACTTCAGTGGGTCATGCACATAAGGCATGGTTGGACAATATTAGAATAAGTCATTGTCCCATTACTTCAGCTGCTCATGTAGATTAGTTGTAATATTGGTATTGGTATAGATAGGTATTATCAACAAGAGATTGAAGCTGTTCTACTAAATTGAATAAAACTATGTGTAGTTACTTTTCACAGATATGGAAATAATTAATCCTACAATTAGTGGCCCTGCTCTTCATTGTTTTGTGAATTTTGTATGTATAATGAAAGGAGAAAAATCAATACCTTCTTCCATTATGTATGTAAGAAAAGTAAAATACTGAGGATGCTGGAAGTCTGAAAAATACACAGTGCTGGAGAAACTCAGCAAGTCTGGTAGCATCTATGGAGAGAGAAACGGAGTTAACAATTTCAAGTCCAGTGACCCTTCTTCAAAACATTTTAGAGTCATAGAGCTGTACAGCATTGAATAAGACCCTTCGGTCCAACTTATCCATGCTGACCAGATATCCTATATAAATCTAGTCCCATTTGTCAGCATTTGGCCCATATCCCTCTAAACCCTTCCTATTCATATACCCATCCAGATGCCTTTTAAATGTTGTCATTATACCAGTCTCTACCACTTCTTCCTGTGGCAGTTCATTCCATACACACACCAGTCTCTGCATGAAAAAGTTGTCCCTTAGGTCCCTTTTAAATCTTTCCCCAGTCACATTAAACCTATGCCGTCTAGTATCTATGCCCTTCATGATTCTATAAAATTCTATAAGGTCATCCCCCCCTAGCCTCCAACACTCTCGCGAAAGGGTCCCCTCCAAACTCATCTCAAAACTCCATGAGCTAGGTTTCGGTTCTGCCCTCTGCAACTGGATCCTCAGTTTCCTGACCTGCAGACTGCAGTCAGTGGAGATAGACAACTGCACCTCCTCCACAATAACATTCAACACTGGAGCGCCCCAAGGATGTGTCGTCGGCCCCCACTGTACTCCCTGTACACCCACGACTGTGTAACCAAATTCTGAACAAACGCCTTTTACAAGCTTGCTGATGACACCACTGTGGTAGGACGGATATCAAACAAAGATGAATCAGAGGGCTTGGTGACATGGTGCAATAATAACAACCTCTCTCTCAATGTCGGCAAAACTAAAGAACTGATCATTAACTTAGGGAAGAAAGGAGGAGAACACACCCCCATCTACATCAATGGAGCAGAGGTTGAGAGGGCTGAGAGCGTCAAGTCTCTAGGAGTGACAATAACAGACAGCTTGTCCTGGACTTCCCATGTAGATACGATGGTTAAGAAGGCACAGCAATGCCTCTTCTTCTGCAGGAAATTCGGCATGTCCATAACGTCCATCTCCAACTTCTACAGATGCACTATCGAAAGCATACTGTCCGGGTGCATAATGGCCTGGTATGGCAACTGCTCTGCTCAGGACTGTAAGAAACGGCAGAAGATTGTGTGCACAGCCCAGACCATCACGGAAGCCAGCCTCCTATTCATGGACTCCACTTGCAGCTCTCATTGCTGTGGAAAGACAGTTAACATCATCAAAGACCCATCCCACCCCAGTAATGCTCTCCTATAACCTCTTCTGTCAGGCAGAAGTTACAGAAGCTTGAACATACGCACCAACAGGTTCAAGAACAGCTCCTTCCTAGCCATTATTAGACTGATGATTGGACTTTCTAACTTCAAATAATGTTGATCTTGTTAATGTTGATCTTGTCTTGTGCAGTCTAACGCGTGCGCCTCATTCTGTTCAAGTTTTTTTCACCCTGTGATCTGTATGTCCTTGTTTACTATGATCTGCTTGTACCTAGGTACATGTGACAATAAATCAAATCAATCAATCAATCAAAATAGTCCCAGACTATTCAGCCTCTCCCTATAGCTCAAACCCTCCAACCCTGGCAACATCCTTGTGAATCTTTTCTGAACCCTTTCAAGTTTCACAACATCCTTCCTATAGCAGGAAGACCAGAGTTGAATGCAGTATTGCAAAAGTGGCCAAACCAATGTCCTGTACAGCTGCAACATAACTTCTCAATTCCAAACACAATGCACTGACCCAATAAAGGCAAACGTACCAAACACCATCTTCACTATCCTGTCGACCTTTAACTTTACCTTCAAGGAACTATGAACCTGCACTCCAAAGTCTCTTTGTTCGGCAGTACTCCCCAGGACCTTTCCATTAAGTGTATAAGTCCTGCCCTGGTTTGCCTTTCCAAAATGCAGCACCTCACATTTAGCTAATTTAAACTCCATCTGTCACTCCTTGGCCCACCGGCCCATCTGATCATGATCCCATTGTACTCTGAGGTAACCTTCTTCGCTGTCCACTACACCTCCAATTTTGGTATCATCTCCAGACTTACTAACCATACCTCCTATGCTCACATCCAAATCTTCCATATCAATGACAAAATTTCTGAAAAAGGATCACTGAACTCAAAACACGAACTCTGTTTTTCTCTCGACAGATGCTGCCAGACCTGCTGAGTTTCTCCAGCACCTTCTGTTTCTATTTCAGATTTCCAGCATCTACAGTTCTTTGTTTTACTTTATCCCTTTGAATAGTTTTTTTAAAATTTCGTTCGAAACCAAATGCTTTGTCACTGTTTAAAAGGTTGGCATAATTAGTTCTGTAATACAAAAACAAATATGCTGGGAATATTAAATAAAAACATTTTAGCGAATTTGGCAGTAACTGTCAGAAAAGAAAGACAGAGTTAACGTTTCATGTCTGTAACCTTTCAGCTGTTTTATGTTTAATTTCTTAAGCAATGACTGTGTGGAGCTGGGTGGTCGGGATGCCTGTCCATTTGTTCGCTGACACCCTGAGTAGAATTAAAATGGCACTCGGAGGAGGAGAGCTTTGTGGCCATGGAGTCCAATCCTCTTGCTTCCAGCTCACTCATTGCCAAAGCTTTTTACCAATGATAAACAAAAATTAAAATGGTTTTTTCACTGTGAAGTTTTGGGACATGCGTTCTTTAGTTATGGCAATCTCTTGTGTACTGAGAAACAGTTTAAAAAAAAAAATTCAGATGCTGGCAATCTGAAATAAAAACAAAAGCTGCATCTGTGGTAAGAAGAAAGTGGGAGTAAGGCTCTTTGTTAAAATCTTGTATTAAATGTTGAGTGACATTGCTGCCAAGACGAGGCAAAACCACCTCCTCCAGTGAATGGAAAATTCTAGAGACAGCGTCAATCGCTGCGGTTGGTGAGAATGATTTAAAAAGTCCTTGATTTACTTAAATGTTAAACAGTGATCCGCAGTTGCTAAAGTGTGAATTCTAGTTCCTGCCTTAACTTCTCTCTGAGTTCAGTGGAGGCAGCTGCTCCCATAAACTGACCTCCTGACCCTAGCAGTGAGGGCATTCGCTCTGCTGAATAGTGACCAAAACAAAACTGCCAGATCCACTGAACATGTTTTCAACTCAGATTCCCAGCATATTTGTGAAATGGGGACAAACATGAATCATTAATCAATTTCATTTATAAAACATAAAAACTGAGGGACAAGATTTGGTTTTGGTTTGATTTGTTGTTGTCACATGTACCCAAGTACAGTGAAAATGTTTGTTTTGTGAGTAGTACCGGCTGTTCATGGCAAACAAGGACATACGTATCATAGGGTGCTTAGACAGAGTGAAGCATACAGGTTACACTGCACAGGAGGTGCACAAAGCATGATCAACATTATTTGAAGTTAGAGGGGTCCATTCAGCACAACAGCAGGGAAGAAGCTGTTCTTGAACCTGTTAGTACGTGTGCTCAAGCTCTGTTATCTGACTGAAGCTCCCTGATGGAAGAGTTTGGAAGAGAGCATTACCTGAGTGGGAGCCTTTCTGCAGCAACGAGAAGTGTAAATGGAATCCGTTGATGGGAGGTTGGCTTCTGTGTTGGTCTGGACTGTGCACACACCTTTCCGTAGCTTCTTACAGTCCTAGGCAGAGCAGTCATCATACCAAGCCAGGATGCACCCAGATTGCATGCTTTCCATGACGCATTTTTTTTTCTTTATTCATTCATGGGATGAGGGCGTCACTAGCTTGGCGACATTTATTGCCCATCCCTAATTGCAACAGAGGGCAGTTAAGAGTCAACCACATTGTTGTGGATCTAGAGTCACATGTAGACCAGACCAGGTAAGGATGGCAGTTTCCTTCCCTAAAGGGCAATAGTGAACCAGATGTTCTTTTTTCACCCAACAATTGACAATGGATTCACAGTCATCATTAGGTTCTTAATTACAGATATTTATGAAATTCAAATTCCACCATTTGCCGTGGCGGGATTTGAACCTGGATCCCCACAACACTATCTGGTCTCTGAACGAATAGTCCAGCTATAACACCACTAGGCCATTGCCTCCCCATGGTAAAAGTTGGTGAGGGTCCTTATTGACATGCTGAATTTCCTAAGCACCCTGAGGAAGAAGACGTGTTGTTGTGCCTTCTTAACCGTCACATCTATGTAGGAGGTCCAGGACAGGTTGTCGGTTATTGTCACTCCTAGGAACTTAACGTTGTCAACCCTCTCTACCTCAGCTCCGTTGATGTAGATAGGGGCATGTCTTCCTCCTTTCTTCCTGAAGTCAATGATCAGTTCTTTTGTTTTGCTGACATTGGGAGAGAGAGTATCATTCCACCACGTCACCAAGCATGCATATACCTTGGTGCTACGCTTGTGCATTATCCCTCGATATTATTAATGACTCAATCTGTCAATCTCTGTATTGAACAGACAGCAAGTGAACATACAAAGTGATATATATGTAGCAAATCTCATTTATTCCAATTAACTTTTTTGATGAAAGGTTAGCACGTGAAATATTCACTGTTTTTTAGCCCTGTATTTCTCTCTCCAAGATGCTGCCTGAGCCTGAATGCATTCTAAGGTTTTCTTTTTGTCTTGTCTTGGACTGAATATACCTGTTTGTAATCATTCATAACATTAAATCAAAACAAGATTTGTGTTTTGCCTGGCAAGCTGTACCTTCTTATTCCTGCTCTTCAAACTCTCTCAACAGACTTGATGAAATGCCACAAATCTTGTGGGTGACAAAAGACTACTAAGTGTGTCCATTGATGCTTGGGTACAAATGACAGCAAAGATTGCACAACATGTTTCTGTGTTTGATGAACATCTGGACAAATATAAGTTTTACGCCTTCCCGTCAGTGACTACTGGCAGCAAATCCTGAAAGTGATGAAAGTGGGCAGAGAGTGGCTGAAATGGGTTCTAAGTCATTTTTCTTTGCGGCGCGTTGGCTCCCAATCTTGATTCCAATGGATTACTGTGTTTAATCTTCATTTACAGCGGGACAAAAGAGAGAATTTCTAGGTTAATGAGCAATCACTGGAACTGTTGCTTTTGACAATCGAGGACAACTGCTGAGACATTACCTCATCTCTGACACTCCCAGTGGCCATACCCATCCTTGGGCTTGAAATGTTTTTTCCTGTTGTGCTGCGTAATAAAACTAAAATAGATTGTTGTACAAGCATGCCAGCTCATTGCACGGTATGAGCTGTTGATCATGATGATGATTGCTGCCACCATTCCCTTTAAATACCATTCCACCCTTGAATTATGAACTCAGGGGCATGATAAAACAGAAACCTTGATATAGACTATTGTTTAGAATGAACATTGTGGGAAAAGGAGATGCAAGAAGATGGGGCGTCATTTTGATCCATTTAAACAAGATGATCCATAGGTGCAGCATTAGTATTACATTATTACACAAAGACAAGTCACGCTGATGTAATTAAGTGTGTCTGTTTCCTGTGTATTTTTTTGTGAAACAAAGCAACTGAACAATTTTTATCTGGCCTTATCTTGCACATTGTGTTCTCTACACGTTTTAAGAAGGTCTGAGACACCTGGAGGTGTGAATAAAAGATGAAAATATCTGGTTGAAATCAAAAGGGTTACCATTGTTAAATTTCTGGTTATTTAGGTAGATAAAAGGCATCGAGAATCTACACTTGCATGTAAAGGTCATGGATTTGACTTCAAAGAAGCAACAGAGACACAGAGTCCAAACCAGTACTTACAGATGACTCTTAACTTTAAGCAACGATGGAAATACCTTTGAATATGGTGGACAGGCTTTGGAGAGTTAGGGAGTAAGTTTTTTGCTCCATAATTCCCAGCCTCTGTCCTGCTATCGTAACGACGATACTTACATGGATAGTCCAGTTCAGATTCTAGTCAAGGTCACCCCAGGATGTTGATGGTGAGGGATCTCCTCCAGAGTTATAAAAACTGTCATATGGAGAAATAAGGTGAAGAGATTTAGGTATTGAATTCCAGAGGCTGGTGTCTAGGCAACTGAAGGCATGATCAGCAATAGTCAAGCAATTATCATTAGGAATGCACAAGAGGCCAGAATTCAAAGAATGCATATATCTCAGGGACACGTGGGGTTGAGGAGGTTACAGAGAGAGGGAAGCACAAGGCAAAAAAAATACAAAGACGTAATTGACTGGGAACCAGTATAGGTCTGCAAGCGCATGACAGATAAGGGAATTGGACCTAACTACATGGGATTACGGATGATCTCCAGCTTACGGATGGTGAAATCTGGGAGACCGGCCAGGCATCCAGTCATGCCTAGGAGTGAACAAAGGTGGAGAAGAGCGTTTCAGTAATGGATGATGTTGGGGAGAGATGTCAAATAGCAGTCTTGAGTTCGGTGTTCAGAAGTACAATCAATCTTTATTCAACGTCTTTACCACATGTGCAGGAGAGGCCAGAGACCACTCCAACCCTGGCTTTCATATGGGGCTCAGATCGGAAGAGAAGTCAATGATGCTCTGATTTCCCCAGTGGGATGTAGCATTTTTATGCATTTTGCATTATAGCAATTACAGGCAACAAGGTCATTGTTCTTTCCCCGTTCATCTATACATCCAATCCTGTGAAACAACTGATCAATGATGGACACCCCTATGGACAGCCCTAGGTTCCCCATGATATTATGATGTTTACCAGACATAGCAATCATCAGGCCTTGGGATCTCATCATACATACAATCCCATTAATTCACATTCCAAAGTTAACGTTTTACTCTTTTTCAGACATTTCCCAGGCTTGCTTATCCCCTAAGGACTACTTCAATTCTGTTATTCATTGCCATCCCTATCAAATTCTGTTACTCTTCTTATATTTCCCACTGTTCTGATCACAGGAAATACAAAAAGAAGCTAGCTCTTAGTAATTGCTATGAATCATAATATTATTTCTACTATAAATTTAGTTATATGTAAAGTTTTATGTTTACACTTACCGTTAGCATTCTTTAGCTAATGAGTTGAGTAGTTTCGGTCCCACCTGACCTTGGATGCTCAGTTAGACACTGCCCTTCTATCTCGCAGCTGCATTATAACTCATTCTAGTCCAATGTTGTCTTTGGAGATGAAATTTACTGCCCCTACTCTGAGTAACTCTTTTTACCTAATAAGACAACATAACTTTCATTGATAAGACTAAAACTCAATCATGTTCACAGCTCAATGAACTTGCCTGATCATCTAGATTTTTATGGGTCGTAATCCCACTCTTACCATCTGTGTTTTTTATTGTGGGATCCTACTTTTCCCTTTGATGCTTGCTAGAAACTCCAGGCTGTCTGCTCTTAGACAGTTCTTATCAAACTGTCTCCTATAGACCTCTGCAGCCGCTGTCTGTGCCGAATTCCCTGTATATTAATTTATAAGATTCTTTGTTCAAAGTAGACCCTGTTACCTTGAGACAACTCCTTCTCAAAACTACCATTGTGCTAATTTGCCACCTCACTTTAATGCTGGTCCAGGGAAGCTAATTCTGTTTATGCAGTCTGTGCTACTTTGAGCTTTAAACTTAAGCAAGAAATGTTCAGCGAGTAGTGGCAGTGAGCAATGAAATTAAACTTAATTAAACGTCTTGATGCTGGAAAATGAGTAGTGGACATTGTAGAGAGCTTAATCTGCCTCCTATGACAGTGAGAACAATTGGCGATAATACTGGGGGGAAAAAGATCTAAAAGAGTCCATCATATCACAGCTTTAAGCACTGGCAGGGTTGTTTACACTTGAAGCAGCATTATGAAATACATGGAAAAATTCTTAGCAGAAGACTACAACAAGCAGCAGATGCTTCATTTGATGGCCCTCTAAGAAAAAGCCAAAAGCTTGTCTGAAGACTTAATGGATGAATAGAGATAACAAGCATGGGGCTGGATGAACACAGCAGGCCAAGCAGCATCACAGGAGCAGGAAAACTTGACGTTTCGGGCCTAAACCCTTCATCAGAAA
>JAHRHZ010000145.1:21939540-21964036 GCA_024137785.1 Ginglymostoma cirratum | reverse complement strand
TCTGATGAAGGGTTTAGGCCCGAAACGTCAAGTTTTCCTGCTCCTATGATGCTGCTTGACCTGCTGTGTTCATCCAGCCCCATGCTTGTTATCTCGGATTCTCCAGCATCTGCAGTACCTTTTATCTCTATGAATGAATAGAGAGTGGGTTCTTAGTCAGAAATTTCAATGCTAGTAATGTATGGTTTGAGCATTTCAAGAGGTAACAACACAGCAATGTCCGGTAAAGCATTTGGCAGGGGCTAATACATTCCCCACCCATTTGAAGAGAGTCATTGGAGGTGACTGCTCACCAACACAAATTTTTAATGTTAATAGCTTTATTGGAAGTACATGCCGCAGAGCAAGTGTATTTTGATAGAAGAGAAGCTGGTACCAGGATTTAAAGCTGCCAAAAAACACCTAACTGTTTTGTTTGGTGCAATTGCTGTAGGAGATTTTAAGTTAAAAGCTTAGTAGTGAACCAGTTTGAGATGTCACAGGCATTGAGGGGTTAATGCAGGGTTCATCTGTGCAAATAAGAAAGCTTTGGCGTCGAGGGCTCGCTTGCAAAAATGTTTCCTACTGTTTATCATTTCTGTACGGAAGGTATTTTGCATCAGATAAAGGCTCAGTTTCAATATCTGGCTACTCTTGGATCATTACCTATTGGCCTTGACGAAATGTCTCAAAACGTGAAGGTGATTTCCCTTCATTGATACAGCCCATGGATCAGTGAGCCATAACAATGTTCGCTCCCCAGTAGCTATGTCATGTCTACTCCCAACTCATCAAGACAGCATGTAGTGGGAATACTCCATCGATCAGGGCATTGACAATATTGTTGTTTCGTGTGTTGAACTTTCATCATTACGTCTGAATGTTGTGTGGAGCAATTGTGGCCCGAGTGAAGTCAGTGACCGCTGAGGTTCGGCATGAAATCATCACCTTGGCCAGGGTTGAAGGCTGGCTTGGGAGAATTTCTTCATTTCGCAGACCGAAATTGTTCAATGAAAATGTAATCCAGGTGGAGAGTCAACGAGCTGAATAAGAATGCGCTGAAACACCAACTCCATCAAGTTTTGACAGTGAAGCAATTGTCAAGAGCTCTCCAACTAATGGAAGAGGCAATAGAAATCTTCATTTGAGGATGACCCAAATACAAAGAACGCAGTGCTGAAGTGAACAGGATGATAAATAATTGCATTAACTTGTGCAGAGATCTAGCTAGAGAGGCGACAGGAAACAATACAACAATTTCTGCAGCAATTCTGCTTTTGTCAGTGATTTATTTCACTTCGCAGATTATTTCAGCCAGAAATGCAAAGTATTGCACATGTCCACTATAGCATTTATGAGTTTTCTGGGAAAAGAAATGTCTGAATGAACCTAACTGTATCTTTAACATAGATTCCTGTGGGAGTACATGATTCACTTCAATTGTTTCACTTAAAATAGCAATTCTCAGGAATGGAACCATAATTTTAAGTAAGAGTGAACTGTATAAGACTCTTGTAAGAACTCATTCCATTGAGTCAGATGGAGAAATGTCAAAAAACGTGTAAAATTAGTTCAAAATCTTGTTCAAGAAGACTTATCTGCTAGTTTCATTTTTCCAATGTTATGAATTTTGCAGATTAATGTGAAAAGCAGAAAAATAGAAATAAAAGTCTACCAGTTTTAATTGAAGATTTTTAATATTTCTTGTCATGTGAAAAGACAACTAATTGCCACTGGACTCTTACCTATATTTTAATGCTGACTGCTTCTGAATGCATGTAAATACTGATTTGCTGTTTTCTGTTTGGAGTAATCGTATCTTCACTGGCCTCCTATATGCTTTGGATTTATGGAGTCAGATATTCCACTTTTACAGCATTGAGGCTGTTCTTCTGCACTGAGTACCCAGAATATCCTGCTTGCTGTGATTAGTTTGGAGTCATTTAAATATTTCTGGTAGACCTTTCAGCTCTGACAAGAAGCCTGCCAGTAATAGAGACCAGTGGTAATGTGTCTACTGCAGTGGCGTCTGAGCTGTTGGTGAACCTACCACTTTTCTCAAAATCTGGTACTGATAACTCATGTTAATAATAATTTTAGATTTACAGCCTAGAGATTTGGCCTGGGCTATTCATCTTGTATTTATGCTTCATATGGTCTTCCTCACTTTGACCCTGGCAACATTTCTTTTTATTCCTTTCTTCCTCATATTCTTCTATAAATTCTCCTAAATTTCCTCTATGTCATTAAGCTTAACCAAACTTTGAGGAGTTTTGAGACAATCTGAGATACCAGTGTCAAACTAGCATGCCTTGCATTCAGTACTGCAGTCGGCCAACAGAAAACATGTTTTTGTTTTCTACAAGTGCGTATGATAAATAAACATGCTCCCATCGAACCTTCCCTACCCACTTGGTCTGGCCAAAATACGTACAGGAACAGATATAATATCCTAACCATTGTGTCTCCCTGGTTATAATATTGGGGTGTTTCACCTACAAAGTTTGCCACTTTTCAGTGCCACAGGAGAAACATAACAGAGCAAGAACAGATGCTCCAAAAAAAAAACTTAATACCACTCGCGCTTCCCCAGGCACAGGGAAACTGTTTGGCCCTAATGGAGCAAGTGTGCATGCAAAGGTTAGGATTGTCAGGGTGATGGTCATCATTGATCCATTCTTTAAAAAGAAAGCCTGAATTGTCCAGGTGACAGGTTGACTAATATATGCTGATTTCAGTGTTAGACTGTAAGATGTTGGAGCAGAATTAGACCATTTGGCCCATCAAGTCTGCTCTGCCATTCAATCATAGCTATGTTTCTCAACCCCGTTTTCTTGTCTTCTCCCCGTAACCTTTGATCCTCTCACTAATCAAGAAACCTACCTATCACTGACTTAATATAGACAGTGGCTTGGTCTCCACAGCCTTCTGAGGCAGTGAGTCCCACAGATTAACCACTTGCTGATGAATAAATTCCTTCTCATCTCCAGTGAGAGACCATCCCTTCCTCCTGAGGCTGTGCCCTTGGGTTCTAATCTCTCCCACTCGTGGAAGCATCTCCTCCATGTCCACTCTATCCAGGCCTCTCAGTATTCTGCAAGTTCCAATTAAATTCCCCTCTCTTCCTTCTAAACTCCATCGACTACAGAATCAGAGTGGCCAACCGCTCCTCATATGACAAGCTCTTCATTCCTGCGATAATTCTTCTAAACTCCTCTCTAACTCCTCAAATGCACATCTATCCTTAGATCTAGGGCCAAAAACTGCTCACAATATTTCAAATGCAGTCTGACCAGAGCCTTACACAGCCTCAGCAGTACATCTGTGCCCTTGTATTCTAGACCTCTGGAAATGAGTGCGGACATTGCATTTGCCTTCCCAACTGCCAGCCTCCGAAGAGAATTCTGAACTAGGACTCCCAAGTTCCTTTATGCTTCAGATTTACAAAGCCTTTCTCTATTTAGAAAATAGCCTATGCCTCTATTCTGTCCACCGAAGTACGTAACCTCACACTTTCCCATGTTGTATTCCATCTGCCACTTCTTTGCCCAATCCCCTAGCCTGTCCAAGTCCTTCTGTAGCCTCCCCACTTCCTCAACACAACCTGTCCCTCCATCTATTTTAGCGTCATCTGCAAACTGAGCAACAACACCCTCAATTTCTTTGTCCAGATTGTTAATGTATAACATGAATAGTTCCGGTCCCAACACTGGCCCCTGCAGAATTCCACCAGTCACCAGCTGCCATCCTGAAAAAGACTCCTTTATCCAACTGCCTGCCTTCTGCCAGTCTGGCAGCTCTTTCCTCAAATAGTGATTTATACACTTGCAATCCAGCATCTCTGCCTTCCTCCCACACACTGTGAATGCACATATACACACACTGCAATGGTCCCACACCTGCTTTGAAATGGAGTTTCCCTACCAGAACAAAATCTATCCCTGAAAATGGGAACAAGTAACCAACAGACTCTTGATGCGTTAAAGACACAACTGGCAGAGCAGCTCCCCATCTTTTGGCCACAGGTCTGCTTTTCAAAGAATGCACAGGTAGAAGGATACCCATTCCAGAAGACTATTGTCTTTCAAAATCACACGGCGTATTTTGATAAAAGCGTTGGAAATGTCTGTTACACTGACACATGGTTCTTAATCTTATTCCTTACAATTTTCAGTGACAAATAAAAGGGTGAGTGAGTGCATCCTTTTCTCACCACAGTGACATTCAAATATTTATATTAGATTTCTTCTGTAGGAAAATGGATTTGCACAAGGATAAAAATCCCTACCTCTATTTTGGTGTCATTACGTGTCTATTTGAGGAAAGAGCTTGGTGCATAAAATATTTAATGGATAAATGATGAGCTGTGGCAACAGTCTTTAGTCAACACTACTCTCAAGATTGTCAAGGTAGCAACAGTTTCTATGCCAGTTATCACTTCTAAGTTGCAAATGGAGACTGTACAGCAGTGAATCAGCATTCAATCTGGAGACCCATAACATTTTGACTGCTACTTTATTTGGCCGTACCCATTTGTACTTTATATTTTTCAATGTTCCTTGTTGGAATGTAAGCATTGCTGGCTAGGATGTCATTTTCTTGGCTCACCCTTAATTTGCCTAATCGCAACTACAATCCCAAAGGTTGTGGGCCTGACACCATTTTTCATGGTTCATTCGGGTTTGGCAAATAATCGATTGCACTTATGTTGGTAGTCACATACCCTTTTCTATTAGCGTGATAATGATAAACTGAAGGACCCCTGTTCCCTTTGTGTGCAAATGATTTGTGATTCCTGATTTTAGCTCTGACACACTTGTGAACTAAACACTGGAAGAAACCATGATCCATTTATTTGGTGCTAATTGAACAATTGCTAAACATTTCCAAGGTGACAGAGGTTAGATGCCTGCCTTTAATAAAATTTGGGCTATGTATTGCAACCATGCCCATGCAATTTCTGCAGGACAAATACAGAAGTGGCTCAGTAGTTAGCACTGCAGCCTCAAAGCACCAGGGATCCGGGTTCGATTCCAGCCTTGGACAACTGTCTGTGTGGAGCTTGCACATTCTCCCTGTGTCTACGTGGGTTCCCTCTGGGTGCTCTGGTTTACTCCCATGGTCCAAAGATGTACAGGTTAGGTGGATTGGCCATGTTAAATTGCTCAATGTATCCAGGGATGTGCAGGCTGGGTGGATTAGTCATGCTTAATGCAAGGTTGTGGGGGGGTGGGATGCTTGTCAGAGGGACTCAATGGACTGAAAGGCTTGCTTCCACACTGTAGGGATTCTATTAAATGCACACGATTGAGCTGTGTAGCACTATTATTTATGAGAAGACCAGAATGTTAAGTGAGAGGTTCTACAGTGGAGTGAAGTCATTTGAGTTATTCAAGTGGACGCCTCAGGTATGCTGTTGAAAAGATGGTCTGACAAGTGACTGTTTGCTGCAGGATGTAAAACATTGCATTGTTAGTGATATAAGCACATAATTCACTAATGGTTAGCAGGCACTAAACAGAAGGGAGAAAAAAGCTGCACAATAAATTACTACTGGCTTACAGGCAGCCAGGGGCAGTTGATTGATAGCTTCCAAGAGAGAAAATAAGATCAGAATTTGAACTAATTTAAAGGATAATTCAGGAACAATTTTCCACAGGAAGAAAAAAGTAGTTTTGAAGTGTGATACAACATGATGCAGAAAACCAGAGTTGCAAAATGAATTTAGATGTTTAAGAGAGAGGAACTGATTTAGGAAGTAAGGGACATGAAGAAAATACAAGGACTTATGGTTAAAATGAAAAATCTGTCATGGGGGCCAACCTTATGGTTCCAATGGCCAACATATGATTCCGTGTTCTTGAGCTGTTTTCCTTAGACTGTTTAATATTGTATGGCTAGACGTGATTGAGATGGATGGGTGAGGCTGTGGAACAGCAGAGGAAACCGTTCAGCCTGTCATGCCAATGCTAGCTACCCAATTAGTCACGTTCACTTATTCTTTTCTCATGGCCTTACAAATTTCGCCTTTTCATGTAACCACTTAGGAGTATAGAACCTGAGTATTGTTGAAAAAAGAAACATGCTGTTGAAGCTTTTTGCCTTTTGCTGTTCAAAACAGAATTCCAAGCTCTCGATGGGAACAACAATTCATTATACATGGGAAGATGGATGTCTGATAAGTGATTGGTAGAAACATTGCCATGGACTGTGCACCAGGGAACAGTTAACTGCTAAGTTTTTGTTTAAATTTAAACCAAGGAAACTGACTTTGATTGTCAAATTCTCAACATCAACATTTTATTTCTTATTTTTACTTCAAATTACAAAAGTTCACTTCAAAATCTTGCCATTGAGTAGTGACTACCTTCTGTGCATTTGAATTGTACTAATGCCCCAATTCATCTAATTTATGTGGCATTTCTTGCGGAATGTGCCAGCTGTTTCCATGGAAACATACTGCATGGCCTTTGTCAAATGGTCATGTGCGAATCAAAGGGAACAGCCTTTAGTGCGGTGAAGGGGTCAGTCACGGGGTACTGCCACAGTCAGTCACCAAGCTTGTCTTATTCTATCACAGGATATTTGCCACACTCAGTCAGACCCCTGGTCTTACCATGGTCTGGAGCTCCATGTCACTGCAATCCGGGAATTGGGCCAAGGTCAGGCCTGCAGTCTGGGGATTGCAAGTAGGTCTGTCAGGAGTTGTGGAGACATCAGTCTGGGAGATGAATTGAGGCTATCCTTCCGACTCAATCTGTATGTGGTGCTGAGATCAGTTTTGTGAGTTTAGACAATAACAGAGGGGACTAATCAGGGGCCAATCCATGTAGACCTGCGGAAATGGGAAACTCAAATCTACGGATGGGCCTCACTGAACTAGGTGTCACTGAGGGAATGGTGACAGTAATAGAGACCAATTGCAGACAGTAGGGTAGGACCTGATAGTGAATAGGCCAAAGCCATGATTTTCTCCTTGCAGGGATTGAGGAGCCTGTTATCTGATATATTGCAACAGGATTCATTCACATATGCACACCTACATGCATACACACTAAAGTCAGTACGGAAGAGGTAGCATGCAGTTAAGTTTTACGAATCCAAAAATTCACTGCGATACTTGACTCTTGAGCTGGAAATCTAAAAATTAAAGGACCGATCATTTATTCTTGGTTCAGTGAGGAAAGGCGTGTTGGAAGTTTCTGGTGATGGATTAGGAGTAGCTTTTGTTTTGAGCAACAGATTCCCGGCTTCGCTGGATTCAAGGTGCAGTCGAATGTAGTGGAGATCTGGTTTAATTCTTCAAATCAGACTCTGTTAGGTGACCATTGTATTTCATAGTTACGGAGATATGCAGCATGGAAACAGGCCCTTCAGCTCAACTAGTCCGTGCTGACCAGGTTTCCAAAACTGAACCAGTCCCACTTGCCTGCATGTGCCCCATATCCCTCAAAATCTTTCCTATCCATGTACCGGTCCAAATCTCTTTTGCATGTTGTAATTGCAGCTGCGTCTACCACTTCCTGTGGCAGCTCGTTCCGTATATGCACCACCCTTTACGTGAAAAAGTTACCCCTCAGGTCCCTTTTAAATGTTTCCCCTTTCACCTTAATCCTATCCCCTCTAGTGTTGGGCTCCACAACCCTGGAAAAAAAAGACCTTGGCTATTCAACTTCTCAGTGCCCCTCACTTGTTTCTCATGTGTCCACACTTTTGCTCTCTGATGATTTGACCACCTACACACACAGTGTTTGAGTTTCAGTCATTGGCGTCTGCTTGTAAAAGAATGGCTTTCTTCTCACAGCTAGTCCGAAGAATTCCATTCTGCAGTCAAGAAGCTCATCAGGCCATTATGGATGAGTCTCTGCAGCTATTTGAACAAAGGCAGCCATTAAGCTGACAAGAAAAATCTGTTGCACTTTAATGTCTTCTCAATGACAGTTGTTTGAAAAGCAGTTTGCAACTCATTGCTCTCATCCAACAAATGGGCTAACTTCCAGACTTGTGTCATCTCATGTGGCCGACAAGATGAGAGATCATCTGACCTCTCTATTTTGTATCTGTGCAGATTGTCCATTCTCCATTTTGTTTAAAAAAGATGTCCATTTTTGCATAAATCCATGAATACAAATGTGTAGGCATGATAGTTTCAGCTTGCATTCACAGTGTAAACTAGAACTTTGAGGAAAGTTAGAATTCACACGTCAGGAAGAAGGAAGATCACTTTACAAGAAGCATTCATACAGGTTGGCTGTCCGAACTCAAGGAATCCTAAGTCCTTTCCTGAGGACTTTAAAGAGAAATGTAATTTTAATTTACAAGTTAAATTCATCAGTTTGTGGAAAACAGGACACTGATCATGTAACCAAAGGAGGTCAAATATATGAAATATCTAGGGACTTAAAGTGTCTTCCCAAGCAGTGCAGAAGTGCGGGATTGAATTTACAACTCATTTTACTGCACCCCTGATGTCAATGTTAAGAACGGCCAGGATGTAAACAGACTTGCAATTTGTAATCACCTGTTTTGTATTATCATCAAAAGCTAAATTCACAGCTGTAGTATATAATATCCTGACTCTGTGTCTCTGTGAGATCAGATCTTCCAGTCAAGTAATTATTATCTCCTTTATGTTTTCCATAATAAGTCACCGAACTTCCATTATAAGTCACTTGAAGAGATAAAATTTGTCAGCATGCAGTTGCTGCTTCGTAGTGGCATTCCAGAATCTACTGTTAACTCTCAGCTGTGCTTGTTGCGGACAGTTGTATTTTATTTTGTGCCTGTCATGTTACAGATGTAAGAGGAACTAGATCAAAATTCATTTCTCCACATTTCTGTGACACCGAGCAGAAATGCTCTATGAAATGCTGTTTAAAACAATCAATAGTTGCTCATTTATTGCCTCTTTGAAAGATTCCAGTCCTCCATCAGAGAAACTAGTTTTTCCAACATTCGTGCAATAAATGTTGGTGGGATTTTGGTTTTCTTCAGAATGTGGAATCAAAGGCTCAATTGTTTCTGGTGATTGCACAATTTTCAGCAACGTTTGTGAAACTGAAGCAGTCTGTGTCCATATGCAGCAAAAATGAGCCAACCTCCTGGCTTGGGTTGATAACACAGTGTGGAGCTGGAGGAACACAGCAGGCCAGGCAGCATCAGAGGATCAGGAAAGTGACATTTTAGATCGGAACCCTCCTGTCGCCGGCATTTACAGTTCTTGCTATCTCTGAGGTTTGGGCTGCTAAGTGTCAAATTACATTCTCCCCACACAAAGGCCAGGCAATGACCATCTCCATCAACAGAGAATTATCCCTTGATGTTCAACAGCATTCCAATTATTGAATCCCTCGCAGTCAATAGCCCAGGGGTCACAACTGAACAGATACTGAACTAGACCAGCCATGTAAATACTGTGACTACAAGATCTAGTCAGATGCTAGGAATTCTGCAGTGAGGAACTCACTTGAATTCCCAGTTCCCATCCACCAACTATAAGGTGCAAGTTGGCAGTGTGATGTAATAATCTCCATTTAGCTTCAATGACACTCAAGAAATTTGACAACATCCAGAATTATGCAGCCTGCTTGATTTAATTCCCTCCCTAACAGCACTGTGAGTGTTGCTATACCCTGAGGACTGCAGCAACATAAGTAGGCAGTTCGCCACAACCTTCTCAGGGTCAGTAAAGGTTAAGCAATCAATGGTGACCCAGCCAACAATGCCCAGATCCCATGAAGGAGTGAAAAAAGGGCACAGTCAGTTGTGAAGATCCGATCCCAGCAGTTGTTCCTGTCTTTGGTTACTTCAAACTATGGATAATATTTCCACTGTGTTATTGTTGAAAGTATTAAGAAAATCCTTGTAAGTAGACCATTAAATCAAATGAAAATTCCCTTTGTCTGATTTTTCACCTCACCTATGCCACAATCAATGCAATTGTGTGTCAACATTTATCATAGAAATGAAGGTTAAGGCCAGAAAGAAGACTGGAAATTCTTCTGGTGATCCAGCACATACAGGCCCAGGCCAACTCTCCACCAATCAGGAACTTCCAGCTGAAGGTTTTGATAGCTTTAATCAAATGTTGAAAGTAGTAATTTTGAAATTGTTCATAGGCAGTTTGTTCTGGCTTCAGTCACACATAGTAGCGACTAATCTCTGTGAATCTGTTACTTAGTTTGCTAAATACAGGGTTGTTAAATGTGTCCACTTTTGATCACCCAGCTCAAAACAATTCGCCGACAGGTCCTTTGACAAAACTTTTCCTTGTAGCTTTATGGAAGTTGATTAGCTCATATGGCTGGCCATTTTGAGTAACACCAGCAGCTTGAGATCAATTCCTGCGTTGGCTGATGTCACCGTCAAGCCCCTGCCTCCCAGCCTTGCCCCCTGCTTGAGGTGTGGTGATTCTCAGGTTAAACTCAATACAATTGTCTGTTTACTGAGAGGGCAGCCTATGTTCCTCTTTCCTTGTCCTCTCTCATATCCTGATGGTTAAGTCTTCAACAAAAATAGCGAACCTTTCAGTTACCTTTTTCCGAAAATGAGAAACGAACTCACCACCTTGATGAAATTTTGTTACACACTGTGAGAATCACATATATTTATTTGGAAATAGAGGCTGGAAAATTAAAACAAATGTGTGTTTCAGTGAATGTGCTCTTTTTACAACTGAAAGAAACATGGAACTTTGTGGTGTTTATTTGGTGACCAGGTGTCTTTGGGTTAAAAAAACCGGCCTAACAGCAACTTTTATACTTAAGTTGCAAAAACAAAGTTGCTGGAAAAGCTCAACAGGTCTGGCAGCATCTGTGGAGGAGAAAACAGAGTTAATGTTTTGGGTCCAGTGACCCTTCCTCAGAACTGATGGTGGCTGGGAAAACATCAGTTTATATGCAGAAAATAGGGAGGTGGGTGGGGTAGGGAGTAAATGGTAGGATAGGGCCCAAAGAGAGAAAAAGACAGTTGGATAGACAAAGGAGTTGCTAACGATCAGGCTGGGAGGTTGAGTAGTTGTTAATGGGGACAGTTAGTGACTAACAACAGGGGGTGTGTAGTGGCAGGCTATGTGGTAACGAGGCCTGGTGTGTGGGGTGGGGGGCTGGGACATGGGAGGGTTTAGGCCCTAAAACTATTGAACTCAATATTGAGTCCGGAGGGCTGTAGGGTCCCCAAGCGGAAAATGAGGTGTTGTTCCTCCAGCTTGCGTTGGGCTTCGCTGGAACACTGTAGCAAACTGGAGACAGAGATGTTGGCCAGAGAACAGGTTGGTGCATTGAAGTGGCAGGCAATAGGTAGTTCACGGTCTTTTTTGCGAACAGAACGTAAATGTTCTGTGAAGCGGTCGCCAAGTCTATGCTTTGTTTCCCCAATGTAGAGGAGACCACATTGTGAGCAGCGAATGTAGTAGACTAGATTCTTGGAAGTGCAGGTGAAGTGTTGCTTCATCTGGAAGGTATGTTTGGGCCCTTGGATAATGGGGATGGAGGAGGTAAATGGGCAGGTGTTACACCTTCGCCGGTTACAAGGGAAGGTGCCGTAGGGCTGTGGGGAGGTGTTGGGGGTGAAGGAAGTGTGGACCAGGGTGTCCCATAGGGAACGGTCCCTGTGGAAGGCAGACAAGGGAGGAAAGGGGAATATGTGTCTGGTGGTGGCATCTTGCTGGAGGTGGTGGAAATGGAGTCTGATGATCTACTGGATGTGGATGCTGGTGGGATGATAGGTGAGGATAGGGGGAACCCTATTGCTGTTGCAACGGTGACCTGCTGAGCTTTTCCAGCACTTTGTTTTTGTTCCTGATTTACAGCATCCGCAGTTCTTTTGGTTTTTATACTTAAGTTGCAGCTCGTCACTGACTGAGAAAAGGGAAAGTTACACTTCGAGCTACAAATCAAGACAGGTCTCTCTCTCTTTCTTTCTCTCTCTGTCTCTCTCTGTCTCTCTCTCGCTCTTGTTCCCACTCTCTGTCTCTTCTCTTCCACCCTCCACCACACTGCCCTCCCCCCCACAAAGAAAGAAACAGAACTCAAAGATTCTGAGAAGAACAACTTCTAACTCAAGCAAAAACCCAGGTCTAACTGACAGCAGACTGAATTGAGCATTACTATGGCAGATGACAAGATTATGTCATTGTGTGGAGGCAATTGTCGCTAGATGATAGTGGTATCATCACTAGACTGTTAATCCAGAGACCCAGATAACATTCTTGGGAACCAGGGTCAAATCTCACCTCAGCAGATGATGGAATTTGAATCCAATAAAATATCTGGAATTAAGAATATAATGGTGACCATGACTCCATTGCCAATTGTTGGATAAACCCATGTGGTTCACTAATGTCCTTTAGGGAAGTAAACTGCCAACCTTATCTGGTCTGGGCCTACATGTTATTCCAGACCCACAGCAATGTGGTTGACTCTCAACTGCCCTCTGAGCAATTAGAGATGGGCAATAAATGCTGCCTAGCCAGCAACGCCCTCATCCAGTTAATGAATAAAGCCACAATAAAAAGAACTGTCAGAATGTCACCTCATTCCACTTTTGTGGCTTAGACCCTTGATGCACAGAATTTGTTCCTTATGCTTTTGGTTTCCATCCATGATATTTCTGCAGAGCTATCCTTCTTGTGTATCCTATTTGTGAGTGAATTATATGTTTGTATTTAGAGCAGGTATAGTTTAAGTTTGAAAATTAATTGTTAATAATCTATTTTGCCCTTGAGAAGGTGGCCGTGAGCTGCCTTCTTGAACCGCTTCACTCCATTTGCTGTAGGTAGACTCATAATGCTGCTGGGAGGGAATTCCAGGATTTTGACCCAGCGACAGTGAAGGAACAGTGAAGGAATATATTTCCAAATCAGAATGGTGAGTGGCTTGGAGAGGAACTTGCAGGTGTTCCCATGTATCAGCTGCCCTTGTCATTCTGGATGGAAGTGGGCAGGGGTTTAGAAGGTGCTAACTAAAGGTCTTTGAATAATTTCTGCCAAGAATCTTGAAAACGATACATGTAACTGCTACTGAGCATCGGCAGTGTTGAGACTGAATATTTGTGGATGTGGTGCCAATCAAGCAGGCTGATTTGTCTTGGATGATGTTGAGCTTCTTGTGTATTGTTGGAGCTGAACTCATCCTGGCAATTGCGGAATATTCCATCACTCTCTTGACTAGTGCCTTGGAGATGATGGACAGGCTTTGGGAAATCAGGAGATGCGTTATTCGCTGTAGGATTCCTAGTCTCTGACCTGCTCTTGTAGCCGATGTGACAACTCCAGTTCAGTTTTTTGTCAACAATTAAACCCCCAGGAAGTTGGTAATGTGGGATTCAGTGATGGTAATGCCATTGAAAGTCCAGGGGCAATGGTTTAATTCTCTTTTGCTGGAGTTGGTCATTGTCTGACACTTGAGTGGTGTGAATGTTTTACAACAAATCAATAATATTGTGTTTATTATAGGAACCTGGCAGATGGATCTTTTTCTTTCAAAGTTAATGAGGAGAAAACATATGATTTGAACATATACTGGGAACTGGGTAAATTGGTTAAATTTAAGATGTGACGGCTGAGTAATGTGACTAAAGAAAGACATGCAGTCCTCCTATCTCAGTGTTAATATCTGTTAGCCGCGACTCTTCAATTCCATCTCTCTTACCTACAATTCATTTACATTTGTTCTTGAAATTTGTTTTTTATTTGCTCTAGTCTTTCGAACTACTGATCTATATCCCTTTCAGTGTGCTTTCAAATATGCAAGTTGTTGTTACATCTCAATTTATGCACCACTTTGATATTTCTGGTCAAATCGATGATCATCTGCATAATTTTTAATCTAATTGTTCCATGGTATCTTTGTGCCTAAGCACCTAGATCTCCTCATTTGCACTAAACACTTCATCTCTCCCCAACATTTTATAAAGTCCAATTAAAACCAACACATGAATGCTGTGCCCAGAGCTGGTGATGCTCTGGAATATCTCTTGTACACTTTTAGATTGGATGATAATGTTCTTTTCTGATTGACGATCCACCTGTTCCTGCTAGTCTCTCAAATTCATTCAAGGGTCCACTACTGTGGTCAGTGATCTGAATAATTTTTCTCTTGTTCCTCCTCAGCTCGAAACATTCCAAACCGTGGAGCTTCTATCTGTGTCCTTGCTGTGTCGAATTTAAGGGTCTTCACATGACCTTCTATCCTGATGTACTTTCTCAGGGTTTCCGAAATGCAGAAAACCGCATCTCCCTGAGTATACATTTGCTCCCGCCATCTTTAGTCTTCTAAAACTCATACGTGCCATTACCTCATTATAACTTTCTGATTTAACTCATACCTTTGTACTCTTTTCAGCCTCAATGGTTATCATTTGCCTTTCACCCACGACCTTGTGTTCTCAAATTTTGTTTAGAAAGTAGTTTATGAAGATTAAATTTTCACCATTAATTTACTATTAACATATTTCATAAAGAGTATCAAATTATTAGGCAAGTATTCCTAATAAAGAGTATACTTGCCCATTATAATAAAAATCAGCCTGTTATCCCTTTCAAAAGACCATGAGAAATAGGAACATAAGTAGGCTATTTGGAACCTCAATCTGCTCTGCCATTCAATAGGATCATAGCTGATCCAAAATTCCTCATGGTCAATCCACTTGTCTCATCTAATTTCTTAATTTCACTCAATGGTCCACCACTATGGTCAGTGATCTGAATATTTTTCTCTCGTTCCCCCTAAGCACCACATTCCTACCATGTGACCACTGGGAACAATTGAGCAACACTATGTGAATTGTAAAGTCATATAATTTTATTTTCCTTTATTTTTGATTGCAAACTAAAATGGGGAAAGGACACAAATTTTAAATAGACTGTGGGAAGCGATATTACAGTTTTAGAATGAGTTACTGGAACTCATTGTGAGATGTATTGATACTGCTGCCTTGTTCAAGCAATGGGGATTATGCTGGAGACTCATTGGTAATGTGGGCGTGTGTTCATGGCAGCTTTGCCCAGAGACCAGTGTGTGTGTCAGAGTGCATCAAAATGATAACAACTGTCTGATTGGCTCCTGGGCCCCTGGGCAGCCTTAGTGTGAATAATAAAATAGCAGAAAGCCTCCAGACTCTAAAAGGACACCTTCACTCTTTGCAGAAAAATAATAAAGAATAGGAAGATAGCTAGCTATTCTCACTCACCTTTTGCTTATACGCTGTTGCCTGTAATCATTGATGGAGACACTGAACAGTTAGTGTGCCAAATGTCCTCTGCCTGCAGTGTTCAACTGAAAAGATGTGGGAATGGGAGAAGATTAGAGATCAAAATAATTCAGAAGAAACAAACGGATCTCATTAAATTCTACAGACTGGTGTTGCTAAGCAGTATTCCCCTCTTTTGTTTCCCCTCCATCCATAAAATCTTTTGTTTGTCTATCAGTGTCTGCATGCCTGTGTGGGGGTTTAAGAGGGGGTAGATTTTAAGATAGAGAGTTATATGTTGATAAATCATGTCTCATCTGCCTCTGGATAGAACTGATTTATTTGGAATAAGTAATAGTTTTTAGTTAAATGCAGAAGCCAGGTCAGTGTTTTTCGTTAGCCTGATTTCATCATGCGGGAAAGTTAGAGAGTTTGGTTAAATTGATTAAATCTTTACCTTCTTCGGTGGTCCCGAAAATAGTGAGATTCCAGTATCAGTGGATCGTGACAATAATCAGACAGCATTCATATTATTTGTGCAGTTAAGGTATAGAGCTATGTACAAATAATGCCTGAAAGCATATTACAGACAAAATAGTTTTTCAAACTTTTGTTTGGTGTTTGATTGTTACCAGTTGTAACTGATCTGCTGCTATATGATGTAAACTACAATGCTGGAATGACTCCTGAATTGACCGACTGCTGACTCAAACAACGCCAATTGGCTGACATTCAAAAACAGTGCAAGGCTTGGAATGTTCCTTTTGTTTTCAAAGAACAGTTCTCTGTTTCTGGACATTCATCTGTTCTAGGAAACGTAGAGTTGTTTTACCAACAATATGTCTTCCTTTCTAGCAATGTTCAAGTTCTGCACCACCTAGCCACTTTTGACGTCCTTTGAAGCCTGTCTCCTTTTGACAATATCACAAGTTAATATGGTCACTCCTGAAATATCGTAATGTAAGCTTTTATCAGCCTGACCTCTCATCTGCTGAACAAACAAAAGCCTTAGAAGTGGCTTACAGGCACTAGAAACAAAATATTCTAAAGTTTCCCTTTTAAGAAAATGTATTTGTCAAAGGCTGAATGATTTTGCACACTAATGGTATCAGCATGCCAGCAGAGGCAACAGAATTCTCCTACCTAATGTGACTTGAAATTACAATTATTTAATCAGAGCCTATGTTTTAACTTAACCTGCCTGATAGAGAGGCACAATGTTTTTGGGTAGGATGAGTCATTGAAGTCAATGGAGGATGAAATCTGGCAGTGTATAAAGATGCCCAGCTCAACTCCCCTCCCCCACCCTGGCCTCCATTCTCATGAAGCTAGGTTAAAATTGGGGCTGTGTAGGGATAAGGAAAAAGTGACGCTGCGATAAGCAGGAATGATTTTAAATGATTGGCTCCATTTAACTTATATGATGTTGACTTCTACCCCTATAAACATGGCAGAAATTACAAGTGGGCGAGGGAATGGGAGCAGATCATTAGACGGTAGGCGACCCTGTACCAGGGACCTGGGAATGGTCCTCAGCTTAATTTTTAAAGAGGAAAACCCAGAAGTTTTCAAGAGAAGCAAGGAGAGTGGAAAGTCTCACCGTTTGCTTGCGGGTTCTTGGCCTTGCACGAGCTTCTCCAGTTCCAAGAGTAAATCTGAAATAGATTCAGGCCTTGGTGCTGCTATAAATTGACTTTCAGTGGAGTCTTCACACTGGCATCACAGTTACCAGTGGCATTTCAAATTGAGTGAATTTCCAATTTGTATAATCAGAACCTGATATTTAAATATTAATGAAGCTCTGCCTCGTGTGTCCAAAAGCCCCCTAGTTAAGTGGCAGCAGGCTCAAGCACCTGCCACATTCCCAGTTAAAATTTGGCCCAAACTGTGCGCGCTTCAGAACTTCAAATGAAACCTCATGACCCAGAAGGAACATAGAGCCGTGGGTATTCGATGAATTATGTAAGACAGTTAAAAAGACCATTTATTCAGTTCCAAAACAAAACTCCTCAAAACATTAACCAAGGTATCCGAAAGCGTTTTCTCTCATGTTTACGTGCTTTATTCCATATGGCTTAAAGAGTGCATGTGAACTTTAGCAGATATAACTGACATTCAATATTTTTGCCAAATCACCAAAAAAAATCTGAATTCCTACCGTAGTGATGCCAATAGACTGTTAGTGGTGCAGTACACGAGTTCAGTGTGTTTACATCACAGCTGGTCAAAAACTTAAATTGACTAAAACATTTTGAGACATTTTGACAGGGAAGCTCTATGTAAGTCTAACTTTCTTTGTAATTTTTCACTTGTTTTAAGATAAGGATGTATTTAGTCATTTAATCAAGTTGAGATAGAAAATAAACCATAGGTGGTGCAGTTCACAGAGCTGAGTAGCCTGATCTTGCTCCCATTTTTTTTAAAGTTCTTGTATGTCAAGTTGTACCTGCTTCTGGCTTTCAGGAATAGACATGAAGGTAATTTCTATTTCTAGCAGAAAATTCCTTCATACATGGTGTTACATAAAAAGCATGAGAAAAAGACTGGAAATTATCTGAGTATATGTTACACGAGAAATGCAGGAAGCTACAAGACAAACAAAGAGTTAACACAATGAAAGTAGACAGTAAGAATATTGTCAAAGTGTTTTTGTGCAAGCTGTAGTCATTGCTCAAACAGATTACAATGCTTTTTGCAAAATGATAGAAGCATACAATCCCTAAAGTGCGGAAAGAGGCCATTTGCACTGACCCTCTGAAGACCATCCCACCCAGACCCAGACCCACCCCCTCACCTATCCCCCAACCTCACATTTCCCATGGCTGACCCACCTGACCCACCTGGCCTGCAAATCCCTGGACACCATGGGCAATTTAGCATGGCCAATCCACCTGGCCACGAGGAAACCGGAGCACCCGGAGAAAACCCACACAGACGCGGGGAGAATGGGCAAACTTCACACAGACAGTCGCCTGAGGCTGGAATCAAACCCGGGTCCCTGGCGCTTTGAGGCAGCAGTGCTAACCACTGAGCCACTGTGCTGCTGCCATATTGTATTTATGATGAATAAATATAATTATTACAGCTCTACAGTCAGATAAACAGAGATGTTTCTGCTTTCTTGCCAGGTCCAAAATATTTTAATGTCTCTAACTTGATTTAGTGCAAATGAATTTAAGGGAGGATTCAAGCATCACTGATGTTCCAAAGGTGTCTGTGCTTTAAGGCATAATTTGAGGTGGTTTTGTTTTGGCTTGCATGACACCACTTTGGGGATCGCTGTCGTCAGGTTAAATGCTGAGCATTTTTTGCCTGGAGGTTTTTACTCCAAAGAAAATCCTGTATGAAGTAACATAAAAATAAAAATAAATTTCATTTTGCTTTTCCAGCCTTAGAATTAAAAGTTAATCCCGTTAGATTGTTTCTCAAGAATGATTTGGAGGGTTTGCAAAACAATTGGAACCATTACTAGATTGCTTTATCAGAAAGTGACATGGCTAATGAACATTTAGGATACAGAGTGCATGCATCCAACAGGGATAGGGCAATGCAACAGGATTCATTTCTATGATTGACATGGAGTGGGAATTTGCCCTTTTATTTTGTTTTAAAGTACAGATAAATTAAAAGAAATTCATAGTTCAAATTCAGGATTGAAAGGTTCATCATTTCTCTGTCTCAAAATTATATGCTGAAGAAATACATCATTAAAATCAGGTGAAGTACAAGCCAGATGCCCCAGACTGCAGTCTGAGAGGGAGAAGCTGGAATCAGATGTAACGGTATTACAATTGACGAAAGGTCAATACAAAGAGATGAGGAGGAGCTGGCCAGTGTTAATTGGAAGGGGAGCCTAGTGTGGAAGGTGGTGGAGCATCATTGGCAGGATTTTCCTGGTGTAATTTCGGAGGCACGGCAGAAATTCATCTCCAGGAAGAAGAGACAAAGTAGGGAGAATGGGGCAACAATGGCTGATGAAGGAAGTCGGGGACAGCATGAAAGCAAAATAAAGGACGCAATGTGGGGAAGATTAGTGGGAAGCCAGAGGATTGGGAAGCCTATAAACACCAATAGACTTAACTGATAAAACAACTGGGGGGTAGAAGATGAAATGTGAGGGAAAGGTAGCTCATAATAAAAAATATGATTGCAAGAGTTTTTTTTTAAATGTTTTTTTTAAAATAAAATAAAAGATGCGAGAGGCAAGAGTGGGTACTGGACTGCTAGGAATGAAGCTGGAGAAGTAGTAATGGGGAACAAAGAAACCAAATCAGCCTTTACAGTGGAAGACACCAGCAGCATACCAGAACTTCAGAAGAGCCAGGGAGCAGAGGTGAGTGCAGTGGTCATTAGTAAGGAGAAGATGCTGAGGAAGCTCAAAGGTCTGAAGGTGGATAAATGACCTGGACCAGATGGACTACACCCCGGGGATCTGAAGGAGATGGCTGAAGAGAATGTAGGAGCATTGGTAGTGATCTTTTAGGAAACACTAGAAGATGGCTAATGTAACACCCCTGGTCAAAAAGGGAGGGAGGCAGAAAATGGGAAACTATAGGCTGATTAGCCTGACTTCAATCATTGGTAAGATTTTAGAGTCCATTATTAAGAATGATATTGTGGAGTACTTGGAAATTCTTGGTAAAATCGGGCTGAGTCAGCATGGCTTTGTCAAGGGGAGGTCAGACATTCTTTGAGGAACTAACCAGCAAGTTAGACAAAGGTGAATCAATGGACATGATTAATTTGGATTTGCTGTAGGCCTTTGACAAGGAGTCACACAGGGGGCTGCTAAATAAGATAAGAGCCCATAGAGTTAGGGGAAAGGTACTGGCATGGCTACAGGATTGGCTGACTGGCAGAAGGCAGAAAGTGGGGATAAAAAGGTCTTTGTTAAGGTGGCAGCCAGTGACTAGTGGAAATCCGCAAAGGGCAGTGTTGGGACCACATCTATTCACATTTTACATTAACAATGTAGACAAAGGAACTGAGAGCACTGTTACTGAGTTGCAGGTGACACAAAGATAGGTGGAGGGACAGGTAGTGTTAAGCAAGTGGGGAGGCTGCAGGAGGAATTAGACAAGGCTAGGAGAGTGGGCAAAGAAGTGGCAGATGGAATAAAATGTGGGGAAGTGTGAGGTTATGCACCTTGGAAGGAAGAATAAAGACTTAGCCTTTTCTCATTTAAAGAATAGCCTTCGGAAAACTGAAGGGGACTTAGAAGTCTTAGTTCAGGTTACTCTTAAGGTCAACATGCAGGTCAGTTGGCAAATAGGGAGGCAAACATAATGTTAGCATTCATTTCCAGAGGGCCAGAACACGAGTAGAGATGTACTGTTGAGGCTGTATAAAGTACTCCTCCAATCATATTTGGAATAATGTGAGCTGTTTTAGGCTCTGTATCTAAGGAAGGATGTGCTGGTGTAGGAGGGTGTCCAGATTAAATTTACAAGAATGATCCCAGGAATTAAGGGCTTGTCACAGGAGGAGTGGTTGAGGACTCTGGGTCTGTACTTGATGGAGTTTAGAAGGATGAGAGAAAATAGAGTCATACAGTATGGAAAAAGACCCTTCAGTCCAATCAATCCATGCCAACCATAATCCCAAACTAAACTAATCCCACCCATCTGCGCTTGGCCCATATCCCTTCAAACATTTCTTATTCATGTACTTATCTAAATGTGTTTTAAAAGTTGTAACTATACCCATATCCACTTCCTCTGGAAGTTCATTCAACACGTGAATTAACTACTCTGTTTAAAAAAAAATTGCCCTTTTTAAAATTTTTCTCCTCTCACCTTAAAAATACGCCCCCTAGTCTTGAACTGTCCCACCCTAGGGAAAAGACACCGGCAGTTCACCTTATCTATACCCCTCATGAATTTGTAAACCTCTATAAGGTCATCCCTCAAGCTCCTATGCTCCAGTGAAAAAGGTCCCAGCCTATCCAAACTCTCCCCATAATTCATACACTCCATTCCCGGCAACTTCCTGGTAAATCTCTTCTGAACCATCTCCAGTTTAATAATATCCTTCCTATCGACGAGAATCGGACACAGTACTCCAGAAGAGCCCTCACCTGTTCAACCTCGACTTAAAGTCTCGATTCCTATACTCAAAGGTCTGTGCGATGAAGGCAAGCACAATAATACTAACAATACTGAGAGGACTGGATAGATTCGACGTGGAGATGATGTTTCCACTCATTGGAGAGACTACGACCTGAGAGCACAGTCTCACAGTGAAGGGACGACCTTTTAAAACTGAGATGAGGACGAATTTCTTCAGCCAGAGGGTGGTGACTCTGCAGAACTCATTGCCACAGAGGACTGTGGAGGCCAAGACATTGAGTGTATTTAACACAGGGGTTTTTGATGAGTAAGGGGATCAAGGCATACGGAGAGAAGGCAGGAAACAAATCTGCCATGGGGTCGAATGGCAAAGCAGACACAATGGCCAAATGGTCTAATTCTGCCCCCATATCTTATGATCTTATAATGAACACCAGCTATCATTGAGCACAGGAGTGAATCATGTTAAAAGAAAGCATTCACCAGGTTTCTGCATTTGACATAAAAATACCTTTGTCACAAACAAATTATCTCTAATTAATAGCAATTATGAAATATGAATTGCAAACTTGTAACTCTATGACTTAAATTCTACCCCTTTTCACATTGATATGGAAGCTCAATGACAGACAAGACATGAATACAAAGGGTGAAGAAAGAATGAAAATATCAGGGAAGTACAGTTTGATTGCACCAATCCGGACCACATGATTCCATGAGCCGCTTTCTTTCTCCTTTCAGTTCTTTGATGTTGATACAAAGTTGTTTGCACATCAATGTTCACTCTTTCACCCACTGGTTGAGAATTCTCCCCTTTCACTGTCTCTGAAGGTGATCTTTCCCTTTATTGCTGCAGCAAGTGAATTTGCAGAGGAAGGCAGCTAGCTGTTACAGGACACTTTCTGATAGCCCCACAGAACAGAGAGAGAAACAGAGATTTTTGATCCTTTCTCTTCACAGGATGGGTGGTTTTCTGCCACATTGGCCCCACAAAAACCTTGGTCACCTAGTCAGGAGCCATTCAAAACATTGTTACCAAGCAATTCTCCCTCAGTTCAGCACCCATCAGCACTGTGGTTTCTGCTTTTGCTCTCACTGTTTCAGGAAAATGCAGCATTGTACAATGTTCTTCAGTAAACACGATTTTCAAAAATTGGCAATCTGTTTGCACAGCTTTCTTGGTTTCAAGAATATCTTCTTTCTTTTAGACCACAGTGTAAAAAGTAATGGAAATAAAAATATGTTTTTTCAAAGATTATCATTGGCAGTGGTGACTGCTGGGTTTGTTGGGCCAACATAATAAATGAACAAACACAATCAAAGCTTTGCATAAAAATGTGTTAACAATTGACAATTAAACCACATCTCCCTTTTATTAAAACTGCATTATTGGTATCTTACTGCCAAAGTAGCATTTGCTACATGCAGTGGATTGACGTTGTATTTGACCTTGTGTTACACAGTTGGCAAAATCTTCTGGCATGGTGCTGCGTTTCTCATCTTTCCACTTTATATCGTATATTTACTTAATGGAATGAAGGATTATTACGGGCGTTGTGCCTTTTGCAATGTGGAATCAGGATGATTGTTGCCACTGTTCCTGTAGCCTGGAGACGGCCTCTTTGTTTTGTGAAGACTGAGTGATTTTGTTCCTAAAGCCACCAGATGCTACAATCCATATAATTAAAGCTGACTCCCTGCCATTCACTCACCGATGGCTGGTGTTAACTTGGTAATAAGAAGTGAATATGTAGTTCAGCGTTCCCCAGTAATAGAAAACAATTAAAACAGATCAAGAATATTTTGTAGCTGTCTTTCAAGATAAAATCAATTTAAAATATAATGGTAAAACACAAAAGCAAAACCTGACCACGTCATATCCAGACTGATTGATTGATTTAACTGTTTAGAATGAAATATTTCAGGAACGGCCCTTTTAAAACTGAAGTATGGCAGTGGTTTATCTAGTTTTTCCTCAGTTACGACTGAAGTTCAATCAGCTGTGTTGGATTTTGGTTTGAAATGATTCTCTAGAAATGACTAGACTCTAAAATAAGCATCGTAGCTTTGCTCTGTAAATTAATGGAACATCTCTTCTGTTTCCTTTTGTTTGAAGTGGACCCATTTGAGTTTTCAATTCATCTGCATTATTTGAAGATATCAAAGCATAGGTGTCAGTTCCAACCCTGCCAACATCTACCCTTTGTTTGATTTGAATTCATTGGATAACCACACATTGTTGAGATGGCTATTTAGCCCCTCAAACCCTTTTGTCATTCAGTGAGATAAAGCACGATCTTAAGTCTGATCGTGCAAACTAATTCAAGAGAGCAGACCTGCTCAAGTGCATGATCACAGCTATTAATAGTGTAGGAAATTCAATCACAGAATAAGCATTGAAAGTGAATGACAGCAGCCATGGTCAAAAAGAGGTTTGGTTTCTTTTGTCCCTTTAAACATTAACAATGAGAATATTTGTTCTGCTCTGTCATTTTTCCATCCAGATAATAAACAAAGCATTGCTGCCAGTCTTGGGAATAGAAAGACATTTGATTTGTTTCATAACTTGAAAGCTAATGAATAGCAGCAGATCATTCAGTTCTGACATTTATTTGTACCTGGATATATATCTTAATGTCACTTATTCAAATTGGCTATGGGCCTTATTACCCTGGCTCCACTGTTGCCTAGTTGGGTGGGATAACTTCCGCCAGGTTCCATTCTTATCTATTTGACTGTAGCCAGACATTTACTGGTAATAGCTTACCTTTACTCTAACATCTTTATGTCTGATATCCCCAAGGATCCATTCTTAGCCCTCTCCTACTTGTTATCCACCTTCTGGCTTTTGGAAGCATCAAATGCATGCTGATGACATCCAACTTTATCTTATCACTACCTCACTCGATATTTCTTCTGCTGCTAAATTATCAGAATGCTTATCCCACAGCCAGTACTAGATGACCTGTAATTTCCTCCAAGTAAGTAGTGAGATGACAACAGTCAGTGGCATTCATCCCTGTTCCAATCATTGTTCATTATCTCCCAATTCCACCTTTCTCACTGGCAACAGACTTATTTTAAGCCTGTCTGATATAACATTTGAGCCTGAGATTAGCTTCCAAACTCATATTGTGCCATCATTAAGACCAATTCTTTCCACCTCCATAGCATCGCCTGACTGATTCCCTGTCTCATACACGCTTCTGTTACTGTTGAGGTTGGTTGGCTCGCCGAGCTGGTTTGTTGTTCCGCAGACA
>JAHRHZ010000145.1:21915308-21934540 GCA_024137785.1 Ginglymostoma cirratum | reverse complement strand
TTTGCTGCGAACTGAGCGCAGGTGTTCTGCAAAGCGGTCCCCAAGCCGAGGTTCACTTGCACATCTGCCAATGTGGTATACTGCATCCGCTGTACCCATTGTGGCTTCCTCTACATCGGGGAAACCAAGCGGAGGCTTGGGGACCGCTTTGCAGAACACCTGCGCTCAGTTCGCAGCAAACAACTGCACCTCCCAGTCGCAAACCATTTCAACTCCCCCTCCCATTCCTCAGATGACATGTCCATCCTTGGCCTCCTGCAATGCCACAGTGATGCCACCCGAAGGCTGCAGGAACAGCAAATCATATTCAACCTTGGAACCCTGCAGCCCAATGGCATCAATGTGGATTTCACAAGCTTCAAAATCTCCCCTCCCCCAACCGCATCCCAAAACCAGCCCAGCTCATCTCCACCTCCCTAACCTGTTTTCCCTCTCACCCCAAGCCACACCCCCATCTCCTATCTACTAACATCATCCCGCCCCCTTGACCTGTCCGTCCTCCCTGGACTGACCTATCTCCTCCCTACCCCACTACCTACACTCACCTTTACTGGCTCCATCCCCGCCTCCTCGACTTGTCTGCCTCCTCTCAACCTATCCTCTCCTCTATCCATCCTCTATCCGCCTCCCCCTCTCTCCCTATTTATTTCAGAACCCTCTTCCCCTCCCCCATTTCTGATGAAGGGTTTAGGCCCGAAACGTCAAGTTTTCCTTCTCCTATGATGCTGCTTGACCGGCTGTGTTCATCCAGCCCCATGCTTGTTATCTCAGAACCTGCCCTTTTGCCTTACATAGAGTAAAGATCATGTGGTTTGCCAAATAATTACTGAGGACTTATCTTCAGTTCAGAGAACTGATAAAATTAAAAATTCAGCGTCATGTTGGTCAATGAAAGAGATGTCCATGCTGGAGAATGAAACTTTTTCGCTTTTTCTGGCATCTGTGCTGGGAGTAATCTCTTTTGCAGTGGAGTCCTTATCTTCCATATCTGTCCCAATTCCAGTCCAGTTTCCTACACTAGAGCTCTTGGTGAGATTTGCTGCCTAAACAGACTCTATTAGTGTAAGGGAAGAAATACTCATAGTAATTCAATGGGGTCTGCCAGCACCAGAACGGACTATCGTGAGTTTTAAAAGTGCAGAAATGCCTCCCAAACACAGCAGGAAGGTTCTCACTGTAGCGCTCGCAAGATCAATATTATTATCATGTAAGTGATGGGTCCAACCTGAATAGTAAGGAGATATACAGCTCTTTTCATTCATTGTCAGAAGCTGAGGCCTGTCCTCTGATCTTGGAGATTTGTGTTAAATAGTTTCCGACAATGGGGGATGGTGGCTCATTGTTGATATAATAGTGCTGAAGGCTCAAATTAGAGACTGGGTAAGTCCCAAAGAAAGAATGATGAAATTTTAAGTTTGATGAAGTGGGGCATTACATACTATGACAGCAGTACTCCTCTAAATGTCACTCAGGGAGTTGTTAAAGAAAGCCAGCTTCCAGCTTGATTTGACTCTGCTTTCCCAACTTCAGTCACTGCTTTCCACCTCAGCAACCACGTGGCTAGCAATAAGCTCAAGGTCTCCTTTTTTGGAAGAAGTCAAAAATAAGTCATACCTCAAGTACCTTGGAATCACATGGATTGCGGCCCCACAAACGGTGAGCTCCTGAAAAGAGATGAAGACTCACAGCAACATTGTCCAGAAACTAGCGTGCACTAGCTCGGGGTCCTGTGTATATATGCTTTTACGGCTGGCCTTACTCTGGTGAACTCTTCAGCAAGATACAGCTCCTCAGCGTAGACAAAAGATAACTACACAAAACACTCAGACATTCCCGTCAACATACCAACACGGGTAGCGGTACACTGAAAATGGCTTCCAGTCCTGGCCAATTTCCTACTTCCTGATGTGTGCAAAAGGCAAAATTCTAAGAGAGCTTGACCATTTTGAAGCCAACTAGAACTGTCAATCCATGAATACCTTCAAGACTTCCCAAATATGTGAGTCAAATTACACAAATCAATCTGGCACTGTGTGAATGCATTGACTGATACAAGCTTTGACAGAAAACACAAATGGTTCAACATCTGGGCTGATACCAATATTACCTAAAAAGACCAGAGATAGTAGGAACTGCCGATGCTGGAGTCTGAGATAACAAGGTGTGGAGCTGGAGGAACACAACAGGCCAGGCAGCATCAGAGGACCAGGAAAGCTGATGTTTCAGGTCAGGACCTTTCTTCAGAAATGGGGGAGGGGAAGGAGGCTCTGAAATAAATAGAAGGGGGAGGCGGTGATAGATGGTGGATAGTGGAGCAGATAGGTGGGAGAGAAGACGGACAGGTCAAGGAGGTGGGAATGAAGCCAGCAAAGGTGAGTGTAGGTAGGAAGTGGGGATGGGGGATGGTCAGTGACAAGGGTGGGGCAGGTAGGTGGGAGGAAAGACGGATAGGTCAATGAGATGGGGATGAGAGTGGGGGCTGGTCTTGGGATGAGGTCGGGTGTGGACTTTACTAGCTTCAAGTCCACATTGAGGCCATTGGGTTGTAGGGTTCCAAGGCAGAATATGAGGTGCTGTTCCTCCATTTTTTGGTTGCATCGTTGTGACACTGGAGGCCCAGGATGGACATGTCATCCAGGGAGTGGGAGGGGGAGTTGAAGTGGTTCGCGACTGGGAGGTGCAGTCGTTTGTTGCAAACCGAGCGGAGGTGCTCCACGAAGCAGTCTCCAAGCCTCCGCTTGGTTTCACTGATGTAGAGGAGGCCACGTCGGGAACAGCGAATACAATAGACCACATCAGCGGATGTGCAGGTGAACATCGGTTTAATGTGGACGGTTTCCTTGGGGCCTGGGATGGAGATGAGGGGGGAGGTATAGGGGCAGGTGTAGCACCTCCTGCGGTTGCAGGGAAAGGTGCCACGGGTTGTGGGGCTAGTGGGGAGTGTGGAATGGGCGAGGGAGTCGCAGAGAAAGTGGTCCCTCCAGAAGGGGATGGGGTGGGGAGGGAAATATGTCCTTGGTAGTAGGGTCAGATTGCAGGTGGCAGAAGTGGCGGAGATATAGCAGGCTGCTTTGTCATGGATAGTTCTGAAGAAGAGTTAAAGCAGTTATAAAATCTTACCAATGACCGAGGTCAAATTAACTAGCTTATAATTTCCGATCTTCTGCTTCCTTCCCTTCTTAAACAGGGGTGTTACATTAGCCATTTTACTCTCCTCCAGGATCCTCTCTGACTCGAGTAGCTCTTGGAAGACCACCACCAATGCTTCCAGAGTCTCCTCAAGTATCTCCTCAGGACCCTGCAATGTAGTTCAGCTGGCCTGGATAATTTATCCACCTCAGACCTTTCAACTTCCCCAGCACCTTCTCCTTAGTCATGGCTGTTACACTTACCTCTGCCCCCTGACTCTCATGAGTATTGGGTATGTATTAACATGGTTGTGTGTGATTGCTTCAGCCCCCTTGATTGTAGCTTTGTATTTTGACATACACCAGAAAGTTATGTGGAAAAGATAGAAATGGAGTCAATTTTTATATGCCTGATAAGCATTTATATACAGGAATGTACAAGATAAGCATGCACCTCCTAACTCAACCACAATTTCAATATTTTGCTGTGTATGCAAGTACAAGTGAATAAGTTTACATGAGAAAACACAGTTTCAAACATGACTACTGCCTCCTTAAGATCCAGTGTTTTTACAGCCCAAATGCCCTGTATAATTATATCAAATCCTTAGCTTTATATTCAGTTCCTCCTGCATGTTGTGTACCTATTTAATAACTTCTTGTCGCTCATGCACAAGAACACCTGAATCCCTCTGATCCCAAAATTCTGCAATCATTCTCCATTTCTTCCAAGCTACTTCTTATTCTCACTGCCTTGACTCCAATTGGAGTCCATTCGGACACTTGCTCCTCTTTTCTTCCGAAGTCTAAATTCTTTCAACCTGAATATTTTGAGTGTCTGTGTGAATACTGGAGTTGCAGTAACATTCAGCATATGTATATCAGGCCAGTTGCCACAGATCAAAGGGAAAACCTAGACATAAAATGATACTGAGGTGATTGAATTAAAAAGACACTTTTAAGTGATCTGCGATAACAAGTAGAGCTGGATGAGCACAGCAGTCCAAGCAGCATCGTAGGAGCAGGAAAGCTTGACCTTTTGTGCCTAGACCCTTCATCGCTTACTTCGGGGTTTCTTGCATGCTATCAAATCACCCCTCCCACTTTCCCAATGTTCTTTGAAATTAAAAATGGGATCCAAGTTTCTAAATTGGCAAATCTGCATTTCCAGTTCTGAGGAAGGGTCACCGGATCCGAAACGTTAACTCTGTTTTCTCCTTCACAGATGCTGCCAGACCTGCTGAGCTTTTTCAGCAATCTTGTTTTTGATCCTGCATTTCCTTACATTGACATACGTTGTTTGTTGGGTTGAATAGTCCATTGAAATGTCCAAATCCAAACTGAGGATTTACTTTGAGAGAGTAACACTTATTATTCAGCATTGTGGGATGAGAGGATAAGGGACTCATTTGTCACAAGATAACAAACTATTCCTACCTGTGGATAAAGTTACCCAGCCAGAATCTCCAAATAGTTGTAGCAGAGTGGAAGATGTATGACTCCCTGGGACAATAAAGATACCTTAATGATTTCTGCTTGCTTCCCTAGGGAACTGGGGCAAATAATTTTTTTTGAGGACACTAATGTCCCCCTCAAGCTCCTTTAACCAGCCATATCTTCTTTTAATATAATTTTGTCAAATTGATTTACCTTCCACTGTCGCTAGAGTACGGCTCTATTGCTGGATTCTTAATGGATGCCAAATGCTTCTACAATAGACAGTAGAGTGGCAAATGTTTCTCATACAGCTTTCTGTGTTCTGAAGATCCATGAAGTACTAAATTGAACATTTTTCCTTCAAAAAAAATTTATGCTTTTGCAATTTTTGAGTTCCAAAACCACTTTGGCAGTGTTACATGATTATCCCTTCCTCAACACACATTTGTGAAAGGATGACCTACTGAAAATGTATCAAAGGAGACTCATGACACAGTGCACTCTTGGAAACACAATTGAACTCTGTGGCCTAAATTTCCATTTCTGGGTTAAGAGCGTTGAGTTGAAAAAAAATTCCTGGTTCCAAAGGCCCAAACTGGGATAAAGAATTCTAAGTTTTCTAATTTTCATTCTGGGGGCACTTGATGTATTGGAAACAGTGCAGAGACTGCTGCGTGTGGAAACAGGCTATAGCAAAGACCCATATTGCTGTATTCTCTCAGTTCTTCCATCTCCACTGGATTTGTTCTGATGATGCCGCCTCCTATAGGTTTGCCTCTGATGTGTCTTCCCTTTCCCTTAACTTGTCGTTGTGGATTGCACCAGTGTCTGCCTTCTCCCACATGTTAACATATTTGCCAGCCGTCTATCTCTATTCAATTGATCAACTTAAATGTCAGATATTTCAAAAGTGAATTTCCAAACTGTTCTCTCTTATGACAATAACAGCTCCTTATTTAAACCATGTGGCCAAATGAAAGGCACAGAAGAAATACCCACCAATCACCCGTTTCTTGTGACATTGCCACCGTCCCCCACCCCAACCTTTGACTCTGACAGGAATAAATAAATTTAAGGACCTCTCTGCCACCAGCTTTTATCTCCCGACTCTACTGCCTTTTTCAGGCAGGTCTGTTCTTCTCTGCTGCCTCACAGCGCCAGAGATGCAGGTTCAATTCCAGCCTTGGGCGACTGTCCGTGTGGTGTTTACATGGTCTTCCTACGTCTCCGTGGGGTTCCTCTGGGTGCTCTAGTTTCCTCCCACAGTCCAAAGATATGCAGGCTAGGTGGATTGGCCATGCCAAATTGCCCATAGTGTCCAAGGATGTGCAGGCTAGCTGGATTAGCCATGGGAAATGCAGGGTTACAAGGAAAAGGGTAACGGGCTGAGTCTGGGCAGGATGCATTTCGGTGTGTCAGTGTAGCCTTGTTCAGCTGAATGGCCTGTTTCCACACTGTAGGGATTCTGATTCTAACTTGTTGTCCCCACACTGTCACCAATTGTTTGAGCAGCAATGTGTCCCTATTCTCTCGAAACATTAGTTCTGTTTCTCTTGCCGTATATGCTGCGTGATCTTCTGAGTTTCTCCAGCACTTTGTCGTTTTATTACACGAGTCATATTTTGGACATCCCGTATGAAAATTGGACCTAACAGCGGACAAAACTGTTCTTTAACATTTCACCCAAGTGAAAATAGTGGGTGCTGTAATCGGGGGCATAACCTCTGGAAACAGTATGCCAGGGCTGCTTTGGCTAAGCTGGGGACCCTCTTTGATTGGCACTTTGTTTGTACACTGTTCTGCGTGAACATGACACTAGATGCTTGGTGTACATGGAAACAGATACTAGCTGCTCTGCGTACATGACAGTAGACATTCCACACTCTGTACATGAAAGGAGGTAATAGGTCTGCCTTCAATATCTGGGAATAAACCATGTATTATGGAATTGACTGCCCTTCATAGATTGCACCTGATTTATCATTTCATTGACATGAAATTGTTCACAGTGTGTAATGCTGATCCATTTACTATCACTCACTTTGACAGAATTGGAATATTACCCCTCGAACCAATTCTACAACCTTTTCTACTGTGGATAGGCATTCAGAGTGCATTCAGAGTAAATTTTATATATATATGTATCAGAAGCCTGAGACTTACTCAGTATCCTGGGCACATGATACTGTGCAATTCATCCAACTGTTTCCTGTTGCGCTCAAAGTCAGTACATATGCACTAAGCTTGCTAAGGTCACAGGAAATTTACAATTGAAATGTAGGCCTGATAATGTGCTCCAAGTGCCTGAGCAGTGTACAATTATTTAGCATTCACTTAAAAGAAGTGCTCTGTGGGGCAGCACTTTAGGTGCTTCCTTGCTGTTAAAGGTGTTTTTCTGTTCTGCTGATTTTCTGCAGCTTTTTGGTGATGTGTAGTAGCTGTTTCTGCACACAAATCACGTGCACTGGTGCAAGAAATCATCAAAAATACTGATAGGTTGTACAGAGTGCAAAGGAGATGCATCATTTTACTCAAAGAACAGTGGAAATCTGCAACTCGCTCCAGTCTGACCTTGTGAGGACAATTGGAGATTGAGATAGATTTTGACAATGTATCAATGCATAGTCAGAAAAGACAGGTAAAATGGAATTGCTGTACAGATCAGTCATGACCTGATTAAATAACAGACTGAATAGCCTACGCCTAGTCCTATTTTTGTTAGTCTTTACTACTGGAATACTTTTCAAAAAAGGATGAAAGGAGGTTACTGAAAATTACGGGAGTTGTACTAAAGCTGCATTCCATCTACATCCTATGTCCAATACTCATAAACGGCTCATTGTGTACTGTTAAGAAGGACTATGGTTATCCCATATCCATCTATTACCAGGTTTCTGACAGATCAGAAATGCACCTGAACTACTCAGACCAATGTAACTGAGAACGCACAATGTTTACATATATACTGTATAGTGAAGCATAACTATGCAAATAGTACTGTATATTCCATTTATTGTAAATTTTCTAAAACTTCTGACTTTTTTTTAATGTTTCATGGAATGTGATTGTTGCTAGCAAAGATATTATTTGTTCCCCAGCCCTACTTGCCTTTTGAGGTGGTGGTCATGAGTCACTTCCTTGAACCATTTACTGTAGGTGCACCAACAGTGATTTTTGTAAGAGCCTCACAGAATTTTATCTCTGCTGCAGTGAAGGATAAGTAATCTTGTTCCAAGTCAGGATGCTGTGTAGATTGGAGTGTAACCTGCTGGTGGACGTGTTTGCAAGTGTCTGTTGTACCTGCCTTCCTAGGTGTTAGAGGTAATGGGTTTTAAAAATCCTGCCAAAGGAATCTTGCTGTACTGCTGTTGTTTATTTTATGAATGATGTACATTACTTCCACTGCACATCGCTGGTGGAGGGAGTGAATGTTTAAGATGTTGCATGGGGTACTTTCTCCTGGGTGGTTTCAAGCTTTTTGATTTGTTGCTTAAATAAAACATTTCATCCAAACACGTAGAGAGTATTCCATCAGGTTTTTTACTTGTGCCTTATGGTTTCGGAGTCAAGGGTTGAGTTACTTGCAACAGAATCCCAACACTTGTCCAATCTTTTATCCACAGTGGTCATACCATCGGTTTAGTTAAGTCTTTGGTCAATGGCTATTGATTGTTTTATTATTTAATATGGACAAGCCTTTTGGTCAGGGTCCCAGAGGAGCGCATCAAACATTCCATATCTTTATAATTATCATGTAAACTGTATAATAACGCATATCAATGTTATTAAAATGTCTTTCTGTTATGTTGTACTTCAGTGTCTAGAGTTGTAGTCAACCTTTAACATCACTTATTAGTCCATATTGACCATGCGATACCATAGATCAATCAGATTCGGTCAGTAATATATAAGAACCATTTGTTTAGCTTTTGCTTATATTTGTACTGTTCTCTTTGGCCATTGTATCCAATTCGGGTTTCTTTACCTTCTCTGGAAAAACCTTCTTTTCACTTAATCCATTTGTTGCTTTCTTGCATTTATGCTTATTTATCTAATTACGTATGAAATAAATACTGGAAATACACAGAAGGTAGGACAGCATCTGTGGAGAGGAACAGAGTTAAGGTCTCTGATGTTAGGTAACATTTCCTGTTTAGATTATTGATTTCAAACATCTGCAGTATTTAGCTTTTGTATTCGAAACTAATTAAATACTTTAGTATTAATAGGGAAAATGGAAGAAGTAGGAACTTTATGACAGACAAACAAAAACAGAAATTGTTGGAGAAACTCAGCAAATCTGGTAGCAACTGTGGAAACAAGGCAAAGTTAACCTTTCGCGTCCAGTGATCCTTCTTCAGAACAGTTCTGTTTTTGTTTCTGATTTCCAGCATCCACAGTTCTTTGATTTTTTAAAATCCTTTAGGAATCATGTCTCTTCTTTGAATTGGATCAATTTGATATTGAAGCGGTATATTACTTACAAAATACACATTATGAATTCATGATTCAGTATCGACAAATAAGAGAGCTGTAGATGTTCATTTGAGTTGCGTGCAAAGGTGACATGATATTTTAGAAATGAATCTGAAAAGACAACTGAAATTTTCTGACAGTTAAATACACATCCTTGACTTTTCCCATTGCAAGTTAGACCTTAAAGACTTAAGATTCACAATATTAATGTTTTATTTTTATGACAAGGGATAGTAAAAGGCAATATGGACAATTGAACAGTTCTAAAACGTGTGCAGAAACAAAGAGGCTGGTGGTTCATGTGTAGGTATTTGAAGGTGGCAGGATATATTAAGAGAATGGCTAGGAAAGCATATGGGATCTTGGGATTTGTAAATAGAGGTATTGAATCAAAAAGCAGCAAAGTTCAACTGAAGCTTAATGACAGGCACAACAAGAATATTGCATCCAGTTCTGGTCATCAAGCTTTCAGAAGGACATGAACAGCTTCAGGTGGATGCAGAGGACAGCTACTAGAACGGTTCGGGGGATAACAGGGTGTCAGGGTGGAGAAGCCGGTGCTGTTCTCTTTGGAGCAAAAGAGATTATGGGGAGGTTTGATTGATTTGTAGAAGATTCTAACAGCTTTAGATAGGCAGCCAAAGGGAAACAGACCTATGTTTTTGGTAGGGGGGAGTCATAGCAAGTGGTAATGACCTGTAACTTGCTGTCTACGAGGGTGGTGACAGGGGAGTTAATGATTTATTTAAAAATGAAATCAGATAGGATCTTAAGGGAAACAAAATTGGAGGGGTGTGGGAATAAATCTGTGCAGCAGGACAGATTTGGTTGTCTATGGAGAAATCCACATGAACCTAATGGGTTGAGTGGCCGTTATAATTCTGTGACTCGAAGACCAAATGACAGATGACTATGTATGTTTTGATGGGTTGGACTGAGAAGAAACAATATTATTGAGAGTGAAGTCATCTAAAACATGCGACGCACTGAAGAATGTAAGCTGGGTTTGGATGCCTTAAAATTTGTGCCTTCTCAAACGGTAGTTTTCCAACTAGTCATATTAATTAATATAAAGTAATTTCCCAACACATATTTGTGATATCACTGAAATAAAACAATCCTGTTTGTGGTACAGATACAAACAATTTGCACAGCTATTCATTTTTATTCAGTGGTCAGCCATGTAGCTGAATGTGATTCTTTTAAATTTTTCCTTTCTTTAAGGCTGGACTAAGGTTTTCTGATTACTACAAACAAAGTGAAGGACCACTGGAAACCACTAAATACTAGAAGTGATGCATTGGGTCTTTTGAGTGATTGTGTTTATCTAATAAAATAATGGAATGTTCGAAGCTTTACTCTTGGGTATTCGCACTGATGTTTCAATGCTGCTTTGAAATGATGTTGAAAAGATTAAGAGAGACTAGATTTTTAGGTCATGGAGAAGGATAATCAGAATGGATAGGTTCACCCCATCAAAAATACACCAACAGACCCACTTCAGCATCAAGGACTACTCCGAATACACAAACACTTCGGCTTCTATAGACTAAAATGTGTGAGAAAACCTGCAGCTGGTTTTGGAGCAAGACTTATTTGACATTTGGCCTTCCTTTACAGATAGCTAGGAAAGTAAGTTGTAAAAAGTACCTAGGGAGGTTACAAAGGGCGTATAGAAAAGTTGAGTAAGTGGCAAATATATGCCAAATGGAGGAAAATGAGGGGAAATGTGAAATTGTCTATTTTGGCATGAAGCATAAAAACAAAGGACTTGTTAAATGGTGAGGGAATGCAGACGTCTGATGTGTGGGTGGATCCAGATGTCCTAGTGCATGAAACACAAAAGTTTCATATGTGGGTACAGCAAGAATTAGTAAAGATCGTTGAATATGATTGTCTATTGTGAGGGGCATTGAATACAAAAGGAGGGAAAGTATATTTCAATTAGACAGAGCATTGGTGAGGCCATCCTGAGGGACAGGAATCATGTGCATTTGGAAAGGCAAGGACTGACTAGGGATAGTCAACATGGGACTTTGTGCATGGGAAATCATGTTTCACTAATTTGATTGAGTTTTTTGAAGAAGTAACAAAGAAAATTGATGAGGATAGACTGGTGGACATGATCTATGTGACTTCAGTAAGGTGTTTGACAAGGTTCCAGATGATAGACTGGTTAGCAAGGTTAGCTCACATGGAATACGGGGAGAACTAGCCATTTGGATACAGAACTGGCTCAAAGGTAGAAGACAGAGGGTGGTGGTGGAGGGTTGTTTTTCAGACTGGAGGCCTGTGACCAGCAGAGTACCATAGGATCAGTGCTGGTGTCCACTGCTTTTGGTCATTTATACAAATAATTTGGATGCGAGCATAGAATGTATGGTTAGTAAGTTTGCAGATGCCACCTAAATTGCAGGTTTAGTGCACAGCAAAGAAGGTTACCTCAGAGTACAATGGGACCTTGATCAGATGGACCAATGGGCCGAGGAGTGGCAGATAGAGTTTAATTTAGATAAATGTGATTTGCTGCATTGAGGAAAGGCAAGTCAAGACAGAACTTTCACACTTAATGGTAAGGTCCTGGGGAGTGTGGCTGATCTTGAGGTGCAAGTTTATAGTTCCTTGAAAGTGGAGTCACAGATAGACAGGGTAATGAAGAAGGCGTTTGGTCTGCTTGCCTTTATTGGTCGGTGCATCAAGTGTAGAAGTTGGGAGGTCATATTACGGCTATTCAGGACATTGGTTCGGCCACTTTTGGAATACTGCATGCAATTCTGGTCTCCCTGCTTTAGGAAAGATGTCGTGAGAATTGAAAGGGTTCAGAAAAGATTCACAAGGTTGTTGCTAGGATTGGAGATTTTGGGCTATAGGAAGAGGCTGAATAGGCTGGGGCTATTTTCCATGGAGCATCAAAAGCTGAGGGGTGATGTTACAGAGGTTTATAAAATCTTGAGGGGCATGGGTAGAGTGAATTGCCAAAGTCTTTTCCCCAGAATGGGGGAGTCCAAAACTAGAGAGCACAGGTTTAAGGTGAAAGGGGAAAGATTTAAAAGGCACCTAAGAGGCGTTGTTTTCACGCAGAGGGTGGTGTGTGTATGGAATTATGTGTATGGTTCAATTACAACATTTAAAAGGCAGCTGGATGTGTATATGAATAGGAAGGGTTTAGAGGGACATGGGCCAAATGCTGGCAAATGGGACTAGATTAGTTTAGGATAGCTGGTTGGTGTGGAAAAGTTCGACTAACGGGTCTGTTTCCATGCTGTACAGCTCAATGACTCTAGAGCACTGTGAAAAGTATTGATCTCCTTATTTAGGCAAGGATATGAATGTGTTTCAGAAAAGGTTTGCTACACTAATACTTGGAATAGTGAGTTTTCTTTGAGAACAGACAGGACAGGCTAGGTTTGTGAAAATTCAAAGAGGAAGGGGCAAGTTGATTGAAACATACAATGTTCCAGAAGATTTTGACAGGATGGATGTAGAAAGGATGTATCTACTTAAAGGGCAATGCAGAACTATGGGTCACTGTTTCAAAACAAGTACAGAGATGAGCAGAATTATTTTTCTCATTGAAGGTTGTGAGTCTTTGATACTTTTGTGCTCAAAAGGAAGTGGAAGCGGAGTCTTGGATTATTTTAAATTTTTATGTAAATTCTTGTTAAGTGTAGGAGTGGAAGATTACTAAGGATAGATGGCAACGTGGAGTAATCAGATCACGATGATCTTATTGAGCAATGGAGCAGACTTGAGGGACCAAGTGGCCCACTTCTGTTCCTAATTGATATGTTCATATGTTGTATAATCCTAGAGAACAGAATAAAAGGAAGTCACATTTACTGCTAACAACCATCAACTGATCTGCACATTCCTTTCAGACCTTCAGAAACATCAACATTTAATACATTGGTGCCTAACAACATTATAATTTAAATGTACAACAATCAAAAGAAAACAAGTAGAGGAAAGACTAACAAATTTATTTTCACGCAGCCTGTGAATTTGTACGAGTTGAGACCTGAGCTGGATATTTTATTTATACTTTAATACCCCGGTGGGATTTATTCAGTCAATTCTGTGAAACTTCCATGTAAGGTTGCTGATGAGGAGGTCAATTCCCATAGTGTTTTTGATGATTGGCAAGATAGTTTGCCTAAAAGAATGAGCACAGGAATTAACGGTTACTGAAATCCAGTATGAGTAACTTGGTGAGGTAGTTGTGGAGTGAAAATTCATCTCTCTATCTTGGGACTAATGTCACAATTACCACAATGCCAATGGATGCTTGATTTGCTCAAACACCAGAGGGAGCCTTTGATCATCAGAAGGTTACGAGTGTGTTGCCTCCATCATGTATTGATATGGGTTTTCATACTTGCATAATTATATCTTTAAAAAGTTTCTTTAAATGCAGCTATCTTGACAAAAACTTTGTTTTCTCATTTACTGTTGATTGCTTTATTTGCTGGGACAATCCACTCCCCTGTTGCCTACTGATTAGCAATTTCTTCATCTTTAATAGTCTCCAAGGATTGGGTACAACTTGCAGACTCTGTCACAAGTGGGAGTAGTAGTGCTTGCAAGGTTGGGTTGATAAGTTGTTGGAAAGCTGGTGCACTATCTCTGACCACTACACGTTTCTGGCAAAAGTCTCTTGATGTGTTCCATGCTGTCCCGAAAGAGCTTTCTCTACTTTGGTTCGTCATTACCCAGTGACTCTCATGAGTCAGCCAGTGTGTTTTCCTCTTCAGGAGTTCTTTGAGGTCTTCTCTAATGCGTTATTGATGTTCTCCTGAGAGTCTCCTTCTATAATGGAGTTTCATGTACAGCATGTTTAGAGCCAAGTAGTCAATTTAACACATGCTCTACTCTTTAATTTATAACATACTGCAAGAACATTAGTGTCCACAGTGTGAACAATTTGCTTCCTAGGAATTGGTAAATGAATTCACTACAAATTATTAAGCAAACCAATTACATGAGTGCAATTGTTCATGTTATAGTTCTACAGCATGGTAACCATTAACAATGTAAAGCAGACCTGTCAACAAAGTGCTCATGACCATTCAACCCAATCATAGCATTGGTTTACTGCAACTTCTGCCTCTTAATAAGAACATAACATAAAAAAAACATAAGTACAGGAACAGGAGTATGCAATTCAGCTCCTTGAGCCTCCTCTGCCATTTAACACAGTCATGACTGATTGTAGTGACCAGCAGTGGTATTCTTGCTACCTGTGAAGAACAGGCAGAATTGAATCGATCTATATCGATCTATTGCTTCTTTCCAGATTCTATGACTAACTAAAGAAACGTGTTCCTGCTCATTTGGATTTGGATATGGTTATGGAGATTCCATGAGATCAAACCTTCCAAAGTCAAATCCAATCATAAAACATGAATGCTTTTAGAGAAAATGGGTAAGAATTACTGTGATTTAGAGTGAAAAAACAACTTTCTAATTTCTCTCCTCCATTGATACTGACCTGGAGATTCTTTCTCCTGTTCTTCATTTAATTTGGACAAGTGATTATAATACTGTGTTCACAAAGTAGTATTGTCATGGTGTTAATACACTATTCTACAACTATTCTATATCTTTGAACATTTCATTTTTAACTAAATAAACAGGTGTGCATCAGGGCTTAAGATTTACTTCCAAATTATTAGTAAGCTTTCATTAGCTACAACCTATTCGTTTTTGAAAATGTAATCTAAAGTAACTTAGCTCATTGGAAGAATTAACACAGTGTGGAGCTGGAGGAACACAGCAGGTCGGGCAGTGTCAGGGGAACAGGAAAGTCGACGTTTTGGGTTGGGACCCTTCATCAGTTCTGAGCATACTCTTCAGTTCTGACAAAGGGTCCTGACCCAAAATGTTGACTTTCCTGTTCCTCCAGCTCCACACTGTGTTGACTCTGACTCCAGCATCTGCAGTTCTTGCTATCTCATTGGAAGAATTCCTGACCTCAGTCTTTTAGATAAACTGTTCAGCCAGTTTGCAAACCATCAACAACTGAATCCAACTCAGTGAGGCGACCTGCATGTTTGTTATTCTAATTGCTGCACGTTGTCTTTATTTTGAATCACTAAAGTAGTTTACTTCGCTTAATATTTTGGCTGATCAATTAGTCATATGTATTCTGTATTCTAAGTGTAGTGCTTGGGAAGACCCTATATGTTATGTCACGTCATCAGCATGTCAGTGAGCCTTTAAGAGATATGCTCATGAAATTATCCCTGAGGATATAGACATCTCATAAACCATCTTACCTTGAATCACTTGAAGCATGTCACCGTTCTGGAAGCATTCTCTTCTGTTGTGACCTAACAGCTTAATATTAAATTAGTCACTTCTACGCCTGAGAGATAAACTATTTGAACAGAATTATTCATTGTAATAAATATCCACTGAATTCTTCAATATTATGATATTCATTTCCAATTTCTTATGTTATGGGAGATACCATTAGCATCGCCACATCAGCTGAAGCATCCTATTGGACACAAACTCTCACTGTCATAGTAGCAGTGGTTGTCTGGAAAAGACTTCAATACTGGTAGATATTTGGAAGCTAAGTGAAGGTGAAGGAAGCAACAGTTTTGGATAAGAGAGAACTTAGTCAAATTAGAGTACCTCACCCTTAAACAACATCAATTTCTGTCAGTATACATAGCTGTACAGATTTTTAATGAAAACAGAAATTGCTGGCAAAACTCAGCAGGTCTATGGGAAGGAAACAGTGACTGTTAATCAGAACTGATAGCAGCTAGGAAAAAGTGATATTTATGCTGAAGACAAGTTTGGGGGGAAGGGTGAGGGGTACAGAAAGGTGGAATTGGAGTCCAAAGAGAGAGAGATGAAACGGGTAGGGAAACAAAGGGATTATTATGGCAGGCCAGGACAGAAGAGAAGCTGAATAAATGGTAGAGAGCTGAGGGTAGCAGATAATGAGTAGTCTGAGATGAAAGTAAACCATGTAATGTGATAATAGGTCTGAGTGGGTGAAAATTGGCTGATGGTGCTAGAAGCACCCATGTCATAACATACATGGGTTTGGGATGAATAAAAAAAGTAGAAGGATTGAATAAGGCTCTAAAGCTCTTGACAAAATAAAAACCGATTGAGTCCCAGAGGCTGCGGGGTCCCTAAGTGGAAAATCAGATGTTGCTCTTCGAGCTTTCTTTGAGCCTTGCTGGAATACTGCAGCAGACCTGTGATGGAAATGTTGGCATGGGAATACGGAGGTATGTTGAAGTGGCAGGCAACTGGAAGCTCTGGGCCATTTTTGCTACCTCCAGTGAGATGCCACAACCAGATACATATTCCTTTTCCTTGTCAGCAGTCCACAGGAACCGTTCCCTCCAGAACACATTGGTCTACTCCTCCTCCATTTCCAACGCTTCCTCACACCCCCACCTCACCTTCCCACATAATCACGGAAAATATACCATCTGCATATTTACCTCCTCACTATCCAAAGTCCCAGGCACACTCTCCAGGTGAAGCAGCAATTTACCTGCGCTTCACTCAATCTAGTCTCCTGTATACATTGGCCACAATGTGGTCTCCTCTGAAGTGGGGAGGTCAAAGGCAGACCGGGTGACTACTTTGTAGAACACCTACACTCTGACGATAAAAATTACTCCAAGCTTACAGTATCATAATTGTGACTTTGCTGTGAAGTATGTATGGATATTTTATTATGTTAAAGATGCTACATAAAGCCATTTTTTGTGTTTATATTATTCATATATTGGAGTTATTAATATCACAACACTTTCACACGCCCTAGATTCTGTACATTATGCAAGAAGACTTCCAAGACTACAAGCAAAGACTGACACCTCTGTTTTGTGATTTCCCTTAATGCCGGTCTTAAAGTTCCTTTGCCAACTTTATTGCTACACCCGCACCAGGAGCACAGCTAAGAGATACTACACATGGCCTCACAGATGGACCTTGACAAGCTTCAGGTCTTCAGCATTTCGAAACAGAGTCACACTGGACTCGAAATGTTAACCTTGTTTCATTTATTGCAGGCGCTGCCAGAGCTGCTGAGTTTCTCCAGGACTTTCTGCTTTTATTTCAGATTTCCAGCAGTGCAATATTTTGCTTTTATCTGCAACTTCAAGGTTGAGCTTTGGACTGTACCGCCATAGCACAGCGGGGATTACTCTGGGCTGGCTGGCACCAGTGAGGATGGTAATGAAAGTAACCATGAGTGTAGTCATCCTGAGACGTGTTTAGGTGCAACGGAGCTGCTGACACTCTGCAGGCCAGCACTACCACCGCTGTAAAAATATGTTGGTGCATGGACTAAGCAGAGTACTGTGAGAATCTCCATGGGCCTTTTTGAGTACAGGTATCCATGGCCTTCACAATGGCAAACTGAATTTTCAATGGCAAAAAGCTGGGCTTCTGTGGCAACTTGCATACTCAAGAGCTCCAATCTATTCACAACACTAAGATATTGGGTGGCTTCTGCTGTTTGCAGTGTGACCTGAGACAATAGTCATCACGTGCTGCAGCATGGTTGGGTTCTCAATGGTCAGTTTTTGCGGACTTGGCCATGCTGGAGAGGTTAGTCCCCAAACTCTGTCCTTGGCCATGTTCGCACTGGACTTCTCCCTGCTCTGTAACACTGACAAGAGGCTTTGTTGGCAGACCTGCCAATGTACCAAATATCTTGGTACACACATTCTAATCAGTCTTCTGCTGCACATTACCTCTTTCAAGTCCTCGTCTGAATAGTCTGGAGTGGAATCAATTTTCATCTATGCTCCGCCAGTAAACTGGCACATGTGATACACTCCCATCGTGACCAATTGTACCAGCAGCACACAGTGACTATTCCCATTCGCAGGCAACAGTAACTGCTGCCAAAAAATAAATATTTTCTGAAGAAGGGTCCCAACCTGAAATGTCAACTTTCCTACTCCTCTGATGCTGCCTGGCCTGCTGTGCTCTTCCAGCTCCACACTGTGCTATCTCAACATTTTCTAATGTTTAATCCTACGTGCCTCAGTGAGGATTCTTCAGTTTAATTGCTTGAGAAACCTTGGTCTTGCTTCCCTTTCTCACACATGTAGCAGGACCCCTCTCGAGCCTGCTCCACTGAATCACAAGTGGAATGACACCTAGTTGCCACTTAGAAGACCACACCCCAAAAAAAACTGGGTAGCCGTTAACATGATAAACTTAGTTGTTATTGTCACAACAAACAGTTGTTGGTCTGAACAGTAAAAACAATTGTGATTCACATCCAAGCTTATTTTTATTATTGTTTTTGATTTAGTCTTCAATTATTTTTAAATGATACGCAAAAAATACAACCAGGTCCTCAAAGAATGCAGTCTAGTATGAGAGAGCAGCGCAAGGTTTGGAGTGGCCAGCTTTAAGCTCTCTGCATGGCTTCAGAGCTCCTCACCCCAAGAGTGTTTAGTGGGAAACTGTCTGTAACTTTAAGCTGTTATGCGACTTGGTCCATTCTTAAGTAAGACATTGGTACACAAAACATGGATTGCTGAGGTCACATTTTTAGCTGCTTCCCACATATAATTTTTTCAGTGCGTATCGTCGTTGAAGTTTTAAATCAAGGTTACGTTAAATCTTTAATTAAACTTGTGTACCAGGCCTGCATGCAATGATATGTAAGGGAATGGATGTGCACATTTTGCATATAAATTCAATACTCAAAAGGACAAAACAAGATACTGGGGAGCAGTTTTGAGCATTGTAATCACTGCAATTGGTGTCTCCACAAGCCACTGTCTTATTTTTTGTATAGTGCTAAAACTGCAAATTGCAGCACATCTAAAGGAAGATCTCAAAAAGCTTCTTAATTGCATTAATCCTGTGCAGCTTTCCTTACTCTTGAAATACCTTCTTCTTGAAAGACATGCAGTTTTAATTTTCATCAGAAGTAAAGGGCATGTTGCCCTCTAAGCAGCTCACCATTCTGACTTGGAACTATATCACCATTCCTTCACTGTTACAGAATCAAAATCCTGGATCTCCCTGAAATGTGGGCATGTTTGCACCAGATGGATTTCACCACTACCACCTCATGAGGGGCACTTAGGGATGAGCAAAATGACTGGCCTTACCAGCGATGCCCACATAACGTGCAAAAATCTTGCCTTCCTGATAACCAGATGTTGGTATTGATAGATAACAAAGTGTGGA
>JAHRHZ010000145.1:21863244-21905308 GCA_024137785.1 Ginglymostoma cirratum | reverse complement strand
TCTCTATTTATTTCAGAACTCCCTTCCCCTCCCCCATTTCTGAAGAATGTTCTAGGCCCGAAACGTCAGCTTTCCTGCTCCTCTGATGCTGCTCGGCCTGCTGTGTTCATCCAGCTCTGCACCTTGTTATCTCAGATTCTCCAGCATCTGCAGTTCCTACTATCTCTCAAGCAGTTTTTGATTTTTTTTTTAAAATCTGCTTTGCCTGGCTTGGCGTGAATATGCAGTTCCCTCCCTTGCCATAGTTCTTGTTAGTATCCAGGTGTTGTGTGCATTGGAATGTTAATTTGACTTTGGAGAACACTTCAAGCATAATGGGACAAACAGTGGCCCGTTGAACACTGCATCGTTTCTGTATTTACATGACAAACTGTCTGCTGTATCTGACAAGGCAGCAACTGTTCCCAACGTGGCCACTGCCTGTCACTGCTGCTGCCTCCAAGCAGACAGCTCTCATTCCCTGGAGCCACTCGACGTCACTAATTGGGTGCCAAGCTCACCGGCTGCCCAATTATGGTGTTTCAATTTGAAAATCGGGTTGTGAGAGTGAAGCAGCTGATATGCAGGATTCGGACCCAGCATTCATCTTAAGTGTCAGTTTCCCAACCCTACTTTGACAATTCTGCCCCGGTCTGAACAACAAGAATATTGGTGCTTTAATAGAATAACACTAAAACATACAGTTTCGGTCCACTTGCAGGTACTGTGAGAAGATGCAGCGCACTTTTCACTAAATGCTTTAGTGTGGTGTCATAAACAAACTTAATGGATTAGGTTATTGATGTCATGTTCAGGACTTACAAGATAGCCTGGAGATCGGGGTCAAAAATTGTTACAGATGAAATTGCAATGATTTGAGTGGTGTTCAGTGTTTCGAATTGTATGGTGCCATGTACTTCTATGCATTCAGACAAGTCACTGTAATTGGTTAAATGCATCTCGAAATCCCATTACATCGCACTATCCACTCAAGGATATCTATAGCACCCATCAAAACTATTTATTACATTCCTGAAATGAAATCTTTCACTTAGAAATGGAGTAATTTTCTTTAATTTCTATCTCCAAGTCAGACCAGAGTCTCGCAATGTTTTTGGAAGTTTTCAATAAGATATGGCATCCAAACTTTAACGTTGATCTTTTATCAATATTTTACAAATTGCTGAACTGAATACAAATGGCAGTGTAATTAATGGACATAGGCCTGCCAGGTTATAAAACAATACCAGTGAGGGGGTGCCCTCAGTCCATGTAGAGCATTGAGGGAGAGGCCCTGCAACGCAAACAGTAAGGGATTCTCAGAATTTGCTGAACAAAAGAAACAGTTTACAAAGCTTTTCATCTTGCACTTATTAGTACTGATATGAGAATGATAAATTTCAAAAGGATAAGTCACTTATACTGAATGAGACAAAGGCATTTGTTAATTGGTAATTTGTCAAGATGTTGCCTTGGAGCATGCAGATGGGTGTTTCCAAATGCTTCCATTTTAATTCATAAAGGGCTCAATTCCTGAACTTATTTCTTTTTCCCTTCAGAGGGTCTTTCCATCATATGAATATATGTAAATTTTATCAAATGTAATTTGTTATGAAGGATTGTAATTGCTGGAGAATGGGACTAGCTGGGTAGCTCTTTCAGGAGCTGATACAGACATGATGGGTTCAATGGGTCTCCTTCTGCACTGTAAAATTCAATGATTCTATAATACATTGCTGTAGTTTGGGAACTTGGGCTATACTTTTGAGGAATGATGTATAGCTTTAACTTTCATTTATATGATTCATTCAGAGAGAAAAGATTTGTAACAACAGAAATGCTGTTAGGTTAGCAGTCTTCAATATAATCTGAGCAGAAAGGAAAAAAAAAAGCTTCTGTGTGGCTTAGAAGAAAGTGGAAACAGAATAACTCTTTATTGAGGTTTGAGTATTTGTAATGTTGTTGTTGAGGCAAAAGGGTTTAAGTTTAGTTTTCGATACTTGCAATAAGATCTTTTTAAATAGTTCTTGTATAGTGTAACATAGTTTGCGTACTTTTTTTCCATTGAGTGCCATAAACTTTTGTGTCCTATTCATTAAAAAGTGCCTCTTGTGAATATTTTCAGTGACTGACCAGTATGGCAAATAAATAGCAAACATAACATTGATTGTCTATCAAGCTAGGTTTCACTCTGGAATCTAATTTATCTAGTATTCCCAACAGCTGGGATCATTTCAACATAACTTGATTACAATCCCAACTGATAATCTTAAATTGAGTTGTTAGTGTAATTCCTAACACACTTGGGATTGTTTAGCAAGTGCTACCCAGTTTTGGAATTACATCTATCATTACACATGATTATCGAGTTTGCTAACACAGGTTGTTTGAGTACAGTCGGTACTCTGCCTATGGGAACAACTAAAGGGACATACCAGTCATTGGGACGTGCAGCTTATGTACTTGGAACTGAGATTCCATGTTATTCATTTGTGTGATAGGCAGAACATCGTTTTAGCAGCATCCTGTTTGTGTAAAATACCCCACACTTTTCGACTGCACTGTAGCGCACTGAAATATCTTACAATACATTTTATACAATGAGTAGTTAAAATTTAGAACGTAGTGCCTGAGCATTTGGTGGAAGCAGATTCAATTGTAGCTTTCAATAGGGAATTAGATAAGCATCACAAGAAAAATAAATGCCCATCGAAATGGAAAGAGCAGGGGACTGGGACTAGCAGACAATCCACAAGAGACTGAGTGGTTTCTTTCTGGTCTAGAACCATCCTATGATACCACTGTTAAATGATACCATAAAATCAGGCAATTGAGTCATTTTAGTGGTCTCTCTTCCTTTCTCTCTCTCTCTCTCCCTCCCTCAATGCAAATTTGCTCTAGGTTCTTTCTCCGAACAAGGCTTGCTGACAACCTGAAACAACACAGTGTGGAGCTGCAGGAACGCAGCAGGCCAGGCAGCATCAAAGAAGCCTCTTGCTGAGAACCTAGTCTGCTCTCCTCTTAAGATAACCATGCCTTTCTCACTAGAATCTTACTAAATGATCTCAAAAAAATATTATTTTCTTTTCATGCTGAAGCAAGACAGGGGCTTGCCTGTTAACAGGAGAGAGTGTGCTGTTGGTGGTACAATATTAATGTTCCTTGATGTTTATTGATGTTCTCAACTAATGCTGTAGGGACATGGGCTCAAACTCTAATATGTTAAATAAATCTGGAATATAAATTAAGTTTTGGTAATAGTAACTATGAAACTAGTATTAATTGTTATAAAAACCCATCTGGTTCACTAATATCCTTTAGAGGAAGGAAGTCTGCTATCACTATTTGTCTGATCCAGCCTACGTGTAACTTAAGATCCACAGTAAACTGTTTAACTAGCAAGTCACTCTCTTCAAAGGCAATTAGGATGAGTGACAAATCCTGGCCTTGCCAGCAATGCCAACATCTGATGAAAGAATAAAATTTTAATTGTCCCATCTGTTTGAGGAAGTAGCTAACAAGTTGTTAATTAAAGCTGCTATATCATTTTCCCTGTCAAAAGTCCCCTGTCTATCCTTAAAATGTCTGGATATCTACATTAAATGAGCTGGATGGTTTATATTCTGATCTGAGGATGAGGACTAGTCCCAACTAAGGGGAAGTGACAGCCAACTGGTATTATCACTAGACTGTTATTCCAGAGACCTGGAAACCTGGCTCGAATGCTGCCCTCACAAATGGTGGAATTTGAAATCAGTAGAAATCTGAAATTTGGGTAATTTCATGACCACCAAGACAACAATTGTTGATTGTTTGAAAAGCCCATCAGCTTCACTATGTCCTTTAGGGAAGGAAACTGCCATCCTTGCCTGGTCTGGCCTACACATGACTCCAGACCCACAGCATCGTGGTTGACAACTAACTGCCCTCTGGGCAATTAAGAATGGGCAATGACGCCCTCATCACCATGAATGAGCCAGGCAAAGCAGTTTCTAATTTGTTTTTTAAAAAACTGCTTTGCTTGGCCTGGCATGAATATGCAGTTTCCCTCCCTTGCCATATTTCTTGTTGAAAAGGCACTTTTCACATCCTGAATTTTAAGTTAAAGCTTCAATATTAATGATGCCTTGAACTTCTGTAGCAAAATGATCAAACATCTCAGCACAGTACAGATCCGGAAGCCAATTCAGCATACAAAAATCTATTACTTATTTGATTCACAGTAGCCTGCTGTATAATGAAAGTAACTTGTTACAAAATGTATTTTGCATTATTTCATACATTAATTTGATAGGAATTTGACTGCTTGCTAGAATGTAAACAGCATTCAAGCAGCATGTTGAACACTCTCCTTATAAAGTAAATATAAACCCATCTTTAACATATTTTGTCAATTTGCTTTGTGGGGGTCTTAAATGCGAGAGCCCCTCTCCATTAGGAGAACACCAGGCTTCAGTCAACGAGGGAGTAAAAGGTTAAGGGTTATGAGGGCAGGCAGGAAAGTGGAGTTATAGCCACAATCAGATCGGCCATGAATTTATTAAATGGCAGAGCAGGCTTGAGGGATCAAATAATCTGTTCCTCTTGCTGTTTTTGATCCTATTTTACACCAGAAGTCAATATTAATTTGCATGTTGGCCCAGGCTCGGTTTTGATGGTTGGTTGTAGAGATATTTTTAAATAGTCGAGTTCTCTGCCAGTAGATTTCCTGGCCAAGCCACTGGAAGTCGATCCGAAGGAGCATTAATTGGCTAGAGATGAGCCTTCCAAACTTTGATAGTTCCATCACTATCAGTAGCAGTGGCTACTACTCGGACTACAAGCCATTTTCATGGTCAGGGTGTCTGAGTGCCAGGATAGAAGGATGTCTAGAGTTTGAGGCAAGGAGGGAGGGGAGGCCCAGACAAGATAGTGTAGAGGGACAAAAAAACACTGGGCTGGGGGGTGGGGTTGGTGGTAAACAAGGTAAAAGACACAATTGGAAGGTCAGGCATGGGAGAATGCACCAGAAACATCCTGACGGTCACCCTGGGGCAGGGGACAGTAACAGAGGCACCTTACATTTATTCCAAAACCAAGCAGGATAACCTGTTGGCCTCAAAGTTGTGGCGGCGGTGGGATGTGACCATTAAGTGGGATAATAGTGGGAAGGCTGCCACTGGCCTCCCTGCCATCCCTCAAGTCCCTTTAAAATTGTGGCCATGTCATGGCTGTGTTTCAAGCCAGAAATGTTACTTTCTGTCCTAATGAAGTTTGAATCACAGTCGTCTGGTCCAAGGATGCAAGTAAACCGTGATTGTGAAGAATTTCCATAGAATTTCCATAGAATCCCTACAGCATGGCAACAGCCCATTCAGCCCAACAAGTATACACTGACCCTTTGAAGAGCATTCCATCCAGCCCCATCCTACTACTCTTTCCCTGTAACCCTGCATTTCCCATGGCTAATGCACACAACCTACACATCCCTGAACACTAAGGGTAACTTAGCATGGCCAATCGACCTAACCTGCACATCTTTGGGCTATGGTAGGAAGCCGGAGCACCCGGAGGAAACCCACGCAGACGCTGGGAGAATGTGCAAACTCCACACAGACAGTCGCCCAAGGGTGGAACCGAACCCGGGTCCCTGGTGCTGTGAGGCAGCAGTGCTTGGTCCTGCTTGCTTGAAAAAGACACTTCGGTTCTTTCCTTTTTAAAGCTTTGCAGCAAAAGGGCTGATTCACCTTCTGCTAGCATGAGTCACAAGCTAGATACAGAAAATTGTGATTGAGTGATCTTTCCTCCTTTTGAATAAAACATCTAGTAACCATCATAGCACTTGGGACAACAATAGGATCCAACATGTCACTACTGATTATGTGGTAATAATGGGGAAGGGGATGTCAATCTTAGCATTAACTCCAAAAAACACCCAAGTGTGAGTATTTATGAGAAAGCGACCACCCAATGAGACGATGAATAAAAAGTAAAAGTTTGTGCTTTGATTGTCAAAAATTATTCAAATACACGAATATGAATACTGTTGTGAAGCGGGGTAGAATACTTTGTGGATTGGAAGGCAGAAACTTGGAATTTGGTGTTTGTAAAATGCTAGGGGGGATGGTATTGCGTGGTCTGCTTAAAAGATCATGCACTTTTTTCTGTCCTTTGAGATTAAAATGGATGTCTGTGAGCAGCAGCTTGAAAGCTTGCAAGTATACAGAGAACACGCAAATTGAAACATTTGTATCCAAAAGCCGAACAGTTAGCAGGCCAAGCAGCAAATCTACCAAGACAACAGGCCTTTGAATTCAGCCAATCATTTTGAAACAGGCATTTCAATACCAAAAACCTATCAAATTTAAGTCTGATGGTTTTGACAACATAGGTCCAATCCTATTGTAAGAAAAGTTGATGTCATCAAGGGTATAAAAAGAAGGGGACAGTTGGAACAAAGTCCCAGAGCTAGCTGCTATCCACCAGAGCTAACAGCCCTCAGCTCTCAAGAGAGAATCGCTGGCTCTCATAGCCTCCTCTATGCCTTAGAGAAAGAACTATCTAAATAACAACGATACCAACAGAGCAACGAGTTAATATTCCTGACAGACGAATCAATGGAGAAGGCATTCCTGACACCGGAATCGACGGAGAAGGCAAGGAACATTCCGGAAGACCCGTAACCTGGCTATAATTTTGACAGACAAAATTCTATTTTTTTTTGTATAAGTGGAACTTGTATTAATTGGACCAGCGTAACATTAGAATCTTGCTTTATTCGGGAATAGTTAGTAGTTTGAAGGCATTTTTCAGTTTATTAATAGTTGAGTTAATTTGTTCATTTTTAGAGTCAGATGAATCAGTTGTTACTTGTTGATTTTAAAGTGAGTGTCAGGGGTTATTTTATTTAACTACTAGAAGTTGCTGAAACGCAGGTTACACCATTTTTCCACACTCTTTTTACAGATTATAGGGCAAGGCGCTACTCTTTGGGTATATCCGGTTTTAGTTCTCAGAGGGGGGTGGTCAACCTCCACTTTATAACAATACTAAGAAGATTGATTCACTGCTGAAACGAGAAATGAAATCAAGAATAACTGAGACAGTGGAAACTGATATGTATTGTAGTGTCATAGAGTCATAAAGCATGAAAACAGACCCTTTGGTCCAACCAGTCACGCCAACCGTGATCCCAGAGTAAACTTGTCCCACCTGCCTGTGCTTGGCCCATATCCCTCCAAATCTTACTTATTCATTAACTTACCCAATTATGCCATTTAAATATTGTAATTGTACCTGCGTCCACCACTTTCTCTGGCAGTTCATTCCACATGCGAACCACTCTCTATGTTAAAAAAAGGTTGCCCCTCATGTACTTTTAAATCTTTCTCCTTTCACCTTGAAAATGTGCCCCTTAGCTGTGAACTCCCCCACCCTGGGGGAAAAAAAACTCTTGTCATTCATCTCATATATGCCCCTAATGATTTTATAAACCACAATATGGTCATCCCTCAACCTCCTATGCTCCAGTGAAAAAGGTCCCAGCTTTCCCAATCTGTTTTTATGTCTCAAACTCTCCATTCTCAGCAACATCCTGGTAAATCTTTTCTGAACTCTCTCCACTTTATTAATAGCCTTCCTATAACAGGATAACCATAACTGCATGCAGTATTCCAGAAGAGGCCTCACCAACGTTCTTTACAACCTCAACATGAAATCTTAACTCCTATACTCAAATGTCTGAGCAATGAAGGCAAGCATACTAAACACATTCTTAACCAGAGACAAAAGGTACTGCAGATGCTGGAGAATCCGAGACAACAAGCATGGGGCTGGATGAACACAGCAGGTCAAGCAGCATCATAGGAGCATTCTTAACCATTCTGTCTACCTGTTTTCTATGTGTAAAGTAGGCATATAACATATTCATTTAGCAATGTCTGTGCCTCAGCGACACAGGTACTAGTTCCACTGCTAATTTTTATGGAAGATCATAGGGATACCTTAAATTAAATTAATTGGGTTGCTTGGATATCTAAATTGGAGACCTAACTCCTGGTCCAGGAGCATCTATGACAACCTAGTGACTGGTTTCTGCACTGGCCTGTTAGGTCACCAAGCAAAGCCACCTATTTCCAAGCCACATACCTCCCTGTGATCATCCCCCAGTGACACCAGCTTTAACTCCTCTCCTGTGACTCCACTGAGGGCAGCAACTTACACAATAATACAGTTAAGGCACAAGAAGCAGTTCTGTTGATCATTATGTTTTTTGCTAGAAGTGTTTGCTTTCTTGACTCCTTGGGCTAAGGCCCAAAGACGAGGAGCATTTTTGAAGTTTTCATCAATTGGGCATTCCCGCTGTTTCAAGGTGTTCCCTTTGATTGGACTTCTTCCCATTAGTAAAGAAAAGGCAAAATAGAGAGAGGGACAAAAGAAAAGAACGGCAGATGCTGGAAATCTGAAACAAAAGCAGATATTTAGTGGAGCAACTCGGCAGATCTGGCAGCATCCGTGGAGAGAAAGCAGAGTTATGTTTCAGGTTTGGTGACCTTTCTTCAGAGCTGTAGAAAATGCTGCTCCTCAGCCAAGCTCTTCCACTAGTTACAATAGTGGCATTTACCCGACTATGTGAATGGTTCTCGTTGTTGAACTCAGTCATCTCAGCTCCAGGACATCTCTGCAGCAGTTCCTCAGGGTATTGTCCTCAGCTCAGTCATCGTCAGCTGCTTCATCAATGACCTTCCTCCATCATAAGGCTAGAAGTGAATAGGTAGCTAATGATGGCACAATATTCAACACCATCTGTCAATCCTCAGATACTGAAGCAGTCCACTTTCAAATACAGCAAGAGCTGGACATTATGCTGGAATAATGCAGTGAGTAACTCACCTTCTGATTCCCCAAAGCCTGTCCACCATCTACAAGGCACAAGTCAGGAGTGTTATGGCATACTCCCCAATTTCCTGGATGAGTGCAGCCCCAAAAACACTGAAGAAGCTCGTCACTATGCAGGACAAAGCTGCCCATTTGACAGGCACCACATCCACAAGCATTCACTCCCTCCGCCACCAATGCTCAGTAGCAGCAGTGTATTATCATAAAACACACTGCGTAAATTCACCAAATATCCTTAGACAGCATCTTCCAAACTCGTGACTTCTTCCATTTAGAAGGATAAGAGCAGCAGATAAATGGGAACACCACCGCCTGCAAGTTACCCTCCAAGCTACTCACGATCCTGACTTGAATATATATCGCCATTCCTTCACTGTCGCTAGGTCAAAATCCTGGAATTCCCTCCCTAAGAGCATTGTGAGTCAACCTATAGCAAGAGGACTGCAGTGGTTCAAGAAGGCAGCTCACCACCACCTTCTCAAGGGCAACTAGGAACAGACAAGAAATGTTGGCCAGCCAGCGACGCCCACATCCCACAAATGAATATAAAACATAAAGTGTCTTTGTTGCAACCTGAGCTTAAAAGCGAAAAAAAATTAGGAATTTTTTCCAACTGCATGGAGAGAAAGGAAAGGGAAAAGGAATGACTTTTAAATGCCAAAAGAAAATTGTAGTGGAATGCATCTTTACAATTGTCGAGCTGTGCATTTTCCAACCATGTAGACGGTGCGTCAACTAAGGTATGGAGTAACTGCAGTGTGCAATCAATGTCATTTAGAGACAGTCAACTATTAGCTACCAGTAGGAAGAGATGTCCCACTGTGGTTTAACATTTTCCAATGTAAATGTCACACCTTGTAAAATAATACGGAAAGACAGGAGTCAGACATATTTATACTGATGGCAGAACTTGGGTCATTAATGACTGAGTGAAATTAGCACAGAAATCATTTTAAAATGAAATAGAAGTATTTTTAACCAGTCTAGAAAGTTTTCAGTGTTTTCCTAAATGCTATGCCTCTCTCCGAAATTTTTTCTACAGTTCTTTTCATTGTTAACCTATTTGTCTCTTATTCAGCAGATAGAAGGAACTTCTTTCAAAACAAATAAAGATGTACATTTAAGTTTCAAGGATTCATATGCATATGAATACAACATATCACTGTTGAACGTGAGGATTTGTTGACTCAAGGATTGTAGGGCAGTTAAGCAAATCTGTATGCAATGGTCACTTGAAACCGATTATACTAATATACAAACTCTACATCCCAGAGACTTTAGGTGGAATCTTATTCACTTACACCCTGATGGAATAGGAGGAACAATTTTGGGTTGGGGATCCATTGCCTAATGGGCAACCATTACAAATGATAGTGTAGCATAGTCCTCAGTAGAGTGGAATGTGGAGGTCACTGACAAAGAGGACCTTAGAACACATCTACATGGAATTTTAAAATCAGGGTGCTGGTATACTGGTGAATGCAGCAAAAGCCATCTCATTGCAAATTATATAGGAAATTACAAGTGTTGCATGATTACCAATGCTTTATCTTGCCACCACACATCATCTAAGAAAGACACCAATGTACATAAAAACATGGTGGTGAATACTTAAAGTGCAGGGTGAGAGCATATCAACTGCAAGCACTTGTGCAGCCTGTCAGAGCTTATATTGTCTTTGTCCATTGTGACCTGCAGATGCCACTTTTAACCTTACCTGTGATTTTGTCTGCTTCACAGAGATGAATAACTTCAATCTGCAATGACGTGGTAAAGTTTAACTGTGACCAGGATAATTGGACACGGTGTGCATTTCGCATGCAGGATGCTATCATTACAGATGATTTCACTCTGTACAGTGAAAGTGTCTGATTAATGTGATTGCCTCTTGTAGAGCCTCACATCAGTCACCAGTTGAACCTTAGTGCTCAGATGGGGAGAACACACTTAATTCACCCACTTCAGGTGCGCTCGCAGTCATTTTCATTTCCATTGCTTATTTACAAGCGACATTAGTATGGAAGGCAGTGCAAGTCACACTTGGCACAGTAAGTCTCAGGCTCAACCTGGTCTTCAAGCCTCCCCCTAACCCCCTCAAAACTCATACTCCTTTCTCTGTGGTACTCTCTGTTGGGCCCATAAGTGCTGAGCTTCTAAGTGTGCCCACACACCAGTGTGAATTACAATTTCACCTCTCAATATTGGCATCCTAAAGCCAACCATTGGGCTGCGCTGTTCCCCCCACCCCACCTTCCTTTAAGGCCAGGGTAATTGTGACCATCAATGATCTCCCTTCCTGTCGTAATCCATGTCCTCCAATGCACTATTGTCTCCTCCCAATTAGGGAGTTTTCCTCCTTCACAGGGATTGTCCCCTCTGCCCCTGATAATGACCTTTTGCCTTTCACTGAGCTGTTCACCAGGACTGACCATGCCCAATCCCTTGAATTACTTAGGTGGCCACCCCTGATATATATGTGACTGGAGTCCTGAATGATCTCTGATGCCGCTCCTTAACTGACTGCTCTCTAATCCTCAAAGTGGTTTTACTGGTCTTGCAGGATTGACTGTGGCCCATTACCCCAAACTATATTGATAAGTACCTACTGACCCTGACAGCCCCAAGTGGCTGATGCACCATGTCCAAATTTGTGAACAGATATTGATTTACCGTACTGGGAACCCTTGACTGAAAGCTGTCCCTTTTGACTTAACTGAGGACTACCCCCCTGAGACCTCGAGACATAGCTGTTTGGTTGACGCACATGCGTATGGTTCAGTTTTGAGATTGACAATAATAGAGGGATTTCAGCAGTTTCAGATGTCTGACATCTGTAATCATTCATTCCCCCTGTAATTGGATGTAGCAATAATGAGAGAAAAGCAGAAAACTATCCAGGTATCCTGGGCAATATTCCTTCCTCCACCAACTCTGCATTTAGTCATTTATGATCCCCTGCAATAACTTCATACAGATTGCAATCCATTGGTCTCAGTGCGGCTGTTGTTTCTTTTGCATTCTTCGAACTTGCCTGTGTCATGCACAGTATCTGTTGGTCCTTCACTTAGGTTCTTAAGCTAAAAACAGTGCAAACATTGTGGTGATATTGCAAACACAAAAATAAAGACTTACACCATAGAGAACATAGAACACAGAACAGTACAGCACAGTACAGGCCCTTCGGCCCACAATGTTGTGCTAACCTATTATCCGACTCAGATCAATTTACCCTGCATACCCTACATTTTACTATCTTCCATGCGCCTATCCAAGAGTCGCTTAAAAGTCTCTAAAGCATCTGACTCCACTACCACTGCCAGCAATGCATTCCACACGCCCACCACTCTCTGTGTAAAGAACCTACTTCTGACATCTCCCCTATACCTTCCTCCAATCACCTTAAAATTATGCCCCCTCATAATAGTCATTTCTGCCTTGGGAAAAAGTCTCTGACTATCCACTCAATCTATGCCTCTCATCATCTTGTAAACCTCTATCAAGTCACCTCTCATCCTTCTTTGCTTCAATGAAAAAGCCCTAGTTCCCTCAACCTTTCCTCATAAGACCTGCCCTCCAGTCCAGGCAGCATTCTGGCAAATCTCCTCTTCACCCTCTCTAAAGCTTCCACATCTTACCTATAATGAGGTGACCAGAACTGAACACAATATTCCAAGTGTGGTCTAACCAGAGTCTTATAGAGCTGCAGCGAAACCTCACAGCTCTTAAATTCAATTCCCCTGCCAATGAAAGCCAACACACCATACGCCTTCTTTACAACCCTATCCACTTGGGTAGCAACTTTGATGGATCTATGGACGTGGACCCCAAGATCCCTTTGTTCCACCACACTGCCGAGAATTCTGCCATTAATCTTGTATTCTGCATTCAAATTCAACCTTCCAAAATGAATCACTTCACACTTTTCTGGGTTGAATTCCATCTGCTACTTCTTTGCCCAGCTCTGCATCTTGTCAATGTCCCATTGCAACCTACAACAGCCCTCCATGCTGTCCACAACTCTACCAACCTTCGTGTCATCAGCAAACTTACTAACCCACCCTTCCACTTCCTCATCCAAGTCATTTATAAAGACCACAAAGAGCAGAGGTCCCTGAACAGATCCCTGCAGAACACCATTGGTCACCATGCTCCAGGCTGAATACTTTCCATCTACTACCACCCCCTTTCTTCTATTGGACAGTTAGTTTTGTATCCAGACAGCCAAATTTCCCCGAATCCCATGCTTCCTTACTTTCTGAATGAGCCTACCATATGGAACCTTATTGAATGCCTTGCTAAAATCCATATACACCACATCCACTGCTCTACCTTCATCGATGTGTTTTGTCACATCCTCAAAGAATTCAATAAGGCTTGTGAGGCATGACCTGCCCCTCACAAAGCCATGCAGACTATTTCTAAACAAACTGTGCTTTTCCAAATAATCATAAATACCATCTCTCAGAATCCTCTCCAATAATTGCCCACCACAGAGGTAAGACTGACCGGTCTGTAATTTCCAAGATTATTCCTATTACCTTTCTTGAACAAGGGAATGACATTTGCCACCCTTCAATCTTCTGGTACTACTCCAGTGGACAGTAAGGATACAAAGAGCATTGCCAAAGGGGCAGAAAACTCTTCCCTCGCTTCCCATAGTAACATTGGGCATATCCCAACTGGCCCAGGGGACTTATCTATCCTCATGTTTTTCAAAATTTCTGGCACATTCTCTTTCCTAACATCAACTTGTTCGAGCATATCTTGTATTCATGTGTTGCCTATCATGTCCTCAGCATGTGCCATAATGATTTACAATCAACCAAATGCTTAACATCCTGAATCCAACACTTCCATAGCCTACCAGCCAAAAAGAAGTCACATGTTGTTGACGAAATGTGGGCCATAGATCCTAATCTAAAAGCTGCTATTTTCAGAGTAAAAACTTCAGATTCTTGAATTCTTAGCTAAGTGTACAAATAAATGTATTTTGCCAAATGTAACAATGGAAAATCATTTCCTCTTTTGTTTATTCAGTTTACACCAGTCTTTGGAAAAAATAGACTGACATCACTCCAAACATATTATTATTTAAACTGGAAACACCAGGAGTTTTGTACTGTGAAACATGACAGAAACACTCCCTTAGGAGAAAAAATCAGTTCCTAATACTGAAGGTTATAATCACTAAGTGACCACCTACCAAAACAAAACTCATTAAGTTGTTGTATAAAGTAACAGTTCTGATGGGGTTAATGTTTGTGGTACGTTGACTCCACCAATACCACTGATGTCTCACACAGTCTGTGGATGGAGATAAGGAGCAGACATATCTGTCCCAGCTCACTAAGGTTCTCATAACATTCCGAACTAAATATGGTTGCACTAATTGCTATCATGCCATAAAGCATATTTAAAATTTGTTCATTAGATATGGGCATAGGCAGTCTAGACTAGCATTTATTGCCTACACATAATTACCTTGCGAAAGTTAGTGGTGAACTGCCTGCTTGAACTACTATATAGTCCTTGGGGTATAGGGCATCCACAATGCTATTAGGAAGGGAGTTCCAAGATTTTGACCCAGCAAAAATGAAGGAACATTCACCTTGTTCCAAGTCAGGATCATGTGTGGCTTGCATGGGAATTTATACCTGGTTGTGTTATATGCATCTGATGCCTTTGTCTTTCCAGGTGTAGGAGGTGTGAGAGGTGCTGCCAGAGGAGCCTTGTTGTGTTATTTTAGTATATCCTACAGATGATACAAACTGCTGTCACTGTGCACCAATGAAGGGAATGAATGTTACAGGTGGTGAATTGTTTGCTACTCAAGTGAGCTGCTTTGTCATGGATGATGTCAAGTTTCTTGAGTGTTGTTGGAGCTGCACTCATCCAGGCCAATGCAGAGTATTCCATCTCACTCTTTACTTGTGCCTTGTAGACGCTGAACAGACTTTGGACAGACCAGAGGTGAGTTACCTGCTACAGAATTCCTAGCCTTTGACTGTAACCACAGTATTTCTATAGCTGATCTGGTTCAGTTTCAGGGTCAATGGTAACCCTCAGGACTTTGATAGTTGGAGTGCAGCAATTGCAATTCTATTGAACTTCAAGTACAATAATTAGATTCTTTCTGATTGGAAAAGTTCATTTCCCGGCATTTGTGTGACACAAATGTTGCCTTGCTACTTATAAGCTTGAGCCTGGATGTTGACCTCGTTTTGGTACATGTGAATTAGACTGTTTCTGTAGCTGAAGGGATGCGAATGACACTATGCATTGTGCAATCATCAACATACTTCCCCACTTCCAAACTTATGATGAAAGGAAGATCATTGATAAAGTCACTGAACATAGTTTGCCTTCACACATTTCCCTAAGGAGCTCCTGAAATGATATCCTGAGGCTGTGATAATTGACCTCCAGCAATGACGATCATCTTCTTTTGTGTCAGGTATGACTCCAACTAGCGAAGTTTTCCCCTGATTCCCATTGACACCAGTTCTGCTCAGGCTTCTTGATGCCATGCTTAGTCAAGTAATGCCTTGTTGTTAATTGCAGTTACTTTCACCTCACCTCTGGAATTCATTTTTTTTGTTCATATTGGGACAGAGGTTTTACTGAAGTCAGGCTTAGGGTCTCCATGACAGAACTAAACCTAAATTAGTGCTCACCTTACTTCTTTAAGTGCCAATTGGGTGCACTGTCAATGATCCCTTCCATCACTTGGCTGATGATGGAGAGTAGACTATGCTAATCCAAAAAACTGCAGATGCTGGAGATCCGAAATGAAGAAAAACAGAAATTGCTGGAGAAATTCATTAGGTCTAATAGCATCTGCGGAGAGAAAACAGTGTTACTGTTTTGTGCCTTATGACCCTTTGACACAACTGATTCGCAGCAACTGGCTAGGCTGTATTTATCCTACTTTCTGTGTGCAGGAGGCAATTTTCCACTTTCTAGGGTAGATGCCAGTGTTGTAGATGCACTTGGAATAGCTTGGCTCAGAGCCAGGCCAATTCTAGACTTTGGGTCTTCAATGCTATTGCCAGCATATTGTCACAGCCATAGATTTTTGCAGTATCCAATGTCTTGCTATCTAAGAACAATGCCTGTAGATACTCCACAGTGGTGTGTTGTTTACCATTAATCACCAACTAGGCCCAAGAAAAAGCAAATTCAAAGCACCTTATACTAGCAGAGGTGCCAGCAGTGTTAATTTGAGAAAATACCACACAAGTAACACTCCTTTTCTCGTTCAACAATCAATAAGTGATCTTTTGCTACATTTTCAAAGCTTTTTACTCTTCAGCTGGGGGCTGGTTAGCTGAATGGCTAGTTTGCAATGCAGAATGATGCCAACAGCATGGGTGCAATTCTCACACTGGCTGAGGTTACCATGAAGAACTCTTCTTCTCAACCTCTCCCCTCACCTGAGACATAGCGACCTTCAGGATAAACCACCCCTAGTCATAAGAGCGGCCTTATGGTCTGGTAAGATTATTGTGACGTTACTTTTAATCTTCAAAAATATCTGTTTGTTTGTAGCGGTTCAGTCAGCCATGAAAACAATAAAATCTGTGAATGCTATAAATTCAAGTAAAAGCTGAAGATGATGTAAAGGTACAGCATCTGAAAGGGAAATAAAAAATATACCTAAAAATTATTATTAGTAAAATTAACATACAAATACTTACCATTATACCCTAAAATTATTTTATAATTTAAACTGTGTCTTTATTAGGAATATTAATTAAAACCTCTTTTGGAATATATCTCCAAAACATTACCGCAACTAGAAATGTTTAGATTTTAATATTTCAGGTAACATGTTTTATCAGAACAATTCCATCAAAGGTTCCTACTAGAGTATTAACTCAACTTTCTCTTTCAAATGCTGACTGATTAGTGTGTATCGAAGTGATTTCTATTTTTATTTCAGAAAAATGATTCTGATTCTTGACCATTGTAATTGTAGTTTCTGTTCATTGGCTTACCGCTTCATGTATTTTCAGTGCTCTGCATGCTGATATCAGCTTTTAAATTGTTCCAAGTCGCCTTATGAAGACAAGTCCACCCATATTAATAATTAGCTTGGATGGTTGCTGCACACTACTCAGCTCCGATGAAGCTTGTTTTTAATGCCTTGACTTTTATTCTCGAATCAGTACCATAACTGAATGTGATACGTCATGGTCCGTAGTATAAGCCCCAAGCATGTTTATATAGCCCGATCTGATGAGATTTTATCTGAGCCTCATTTAGGAGCCTCATGCTTAAAGTTATTTGCTATAAAAAAGAAATTTATTGATTTAATTCTGGGGCATGAATTGAAGCAAATGATTGATTTGGAAATAAGAGAACTGCGAAATTGTGACCAAAATGTAACTGGCTTGAATATATGAATAGGAAAGTATTGTATAATGTAAGTTCATAAGTAAATTCTTTCAAACTAACTCGGCAGATAACTTTGAAAACTAATGGATGGTTCAGCAATGAGGAGATGGAAAGACAATTCAAAGAATAAACAGTGTGTGATAGAACATTTGTACATGACAAAAAGAAAAGATAAACAACGAATATGTCTTCAGCATAAACAAGCAAAGGAGTAGAGAAGAATGCAGGAGGATGGTATCCAATAGTAAAGTACAAAGTCTGTCAGGAATATTAAATAAATGTTTTGTTTTCATAAATGATGGTGAAAGTAACATTTGGGCAAACTAGAAGAGAAAGCATATTATACATTAGGACAGAAATAATGCAATTTTTTTGTTCAACAAGGTTGAGAAGAAATCAGGTGACTAGCTCAATTAGTCAAAAGGCTGTTAGGTAAAATGTTGTAAAAGAAGAATTCCAGAATCTCAGTCATTTACTGCAAGAATGAAGCCACAAGATTGCACAGTTTCAAACAAGACAGTTTTTACTGTAGAAAAGTCATACAAAGCAAGCACAAAACACTCTCTTGGACAATCACCTGTACTCTAAAACCCAGAATTAGCACAAGTTAAAGGTAATTTAACAGGCAAATAGTGGTCATTTATAAACTGTAAATTAAATGGCAGCTGTAACTTCCACAGATCGAGCACATTTACTCAACATATTAGCAATTGATCTCAGTCACAAAGCCTTCAAAGCTCTGACTTCTTCACAGCCAATTACAGCTCCTCCTCTTCTAGGATTTAGCCTGATGCCCAGCCAAAAGCAATGCACAAGTAGCCCATAAAAACAAAGAAACCGTGAAAAAAAAACAACAAATGTCGGCCATTTGGCTCTTTGAGCTGCTCCACATTCAGCATCATCATGTCTGATCATTTAGTTCAGTACCCTGTTCCTGCTTTAACTCCATACCCTTTGATCCCTTTAGCCCTAAGAATGCCATCTTGAAAACATTCAATGTTTTAGCCTCAACTGTTTCCTGTGGTGGAGAATTCCTCAGGGTCATCACTTTATGGGTGAAGAAATGTTTCTTCAGTTCTCTTTGCTGAGTCTTAAATGGTCTACTCCACCCATCATTAGACTGTAATCTCAGGTTCTGGGTTGTCTTGCCTCAGGTGCAGGAATTGAACCAACACTGTTGGCATCACTCAATCACAAACCAATTTTCCAGCCAACTGAGCTAACTGCTAACTACTCTTACTGCCCTCTGAAGTAACCTAGCAACTGTGGATAGGCCAGAAATATTAGCATAGCCAACATATCATGAATGACTAAAATAAAACATGCATAACTGGAGATGTAGCAGCATGGAGTGTAGATTCATTGGCAATCTATAAGCTCAGCAGTTAAGGTGTTGCTCAAGTTATAGAGGGTTAGAAATGGTGTACTGCAGGAAGTGGAAGTGATGATCCTTTTCCTTATCTTTTTGAAAAATTCATTAATGATATAAAGAAAGAAATATTGATGAGGAGGCTCATATTCCAGAGTCTGTCAAATTGGGGGACAGGTAACAAATGCAATTTAATGTTGAAGATCAAGCTGCAATACACCTGGAAAAATAAAACATGGAAGTGAAATTGCACTTCATGGAAACACAGTGAAGATGAGAGATCTGGGTGTTCAAGCATTTTCCGAAAGTGTAAGCGCATGAGGGCAAAGTTACAAAAGGGTTGGTAGAGTTTGGGTTTTGTCAATAGGGAGGATTTGAGAAGAAAGGAGCAGGGATAAATGTATAAGGCATTGTACAGCACCTTTGGAGTGTAATGCGCTGTTTTGGGTCCACCCCGAGCTGCCCCATGATAGAAAGAGCAAGGAAACCAGACAGATCATACACAGGAGAATCAGTCAGATGGTGACAAGACTGAAAAAGAAATACTTGGAAAAACTGGAATTATATCTGAAAGCACAGCAAAAGTGAAAGGAAAATTTAATGTTTGTTTTTAAAATAAACCCAGGCATGTTTGATTAATTGGAGAAACTATTTTCCCAAGGTAGGGAATTGTTAAGAAGAGGTTATCAATTTTTAAGTGGGGATTGGGAGCAGAAAGGTTAGAAATTGCTTTACTGAAAAGCCCGCTGGCATAAGAAATACTTTGTGTCAGGAAATAATTGAAACAATAGCTGAAACTGTTTAACACTTTAATATAAAAATTGAATAATTATTTGAAGCAGGGCATGATATAGGCCTATGAGACAAGTGCTCAGGGCCCAATTCAGTCCTGTGCATGCCGATTCCACAACCAGCATAAGGCATAGTTGTCTAGTTTGATCTTTTTCACTCCTACAGGGTGGACTTCCAAAGCCCAGCTGTCCAAAAACTGAAATTGTCCATAACCATTTTTGGTATTTCGTTAAATCCTTCGATTTCATAAATATATCCACAGACCAGATTCAGCGAGAAGTGAGTACCTATAATTCTTTAAGATCTGCCTCCCCCAAGCTTCCACATTCTCCAGATATATAGCTGCCTGTCACACTGGCAGGATAGAGTCAGGCATTCTCTCCACACGTCCAGCTGCAACATTTCCAGTGTTTTCAGGTTCCATATTCATAATCCAAGAAAGTCAGAAGTCCAGCATGGTCTCACAGCTGAAGGTGCTGGATTTTGGATGTGTATTTTCATGCTTGCAGTCTCCTTGTTTGCCACTTTGTTCTATACTTGTGTTCTTTTGTATCTCCATTTTCTGGGTCTACTCCCATTCTTCCATCAGTGTCTCCCAGTTTATCCCTATCATTTCTCTGCTCCATACTTCTCAGTTTTCAACTCTCTTCATAACCTGTGTTCTCCTTTTATCATATTGTTTCAATTCTGTCCTGTAATTCTGCTGATACACTTTACAACTCCCAGTTTTATTTGAGTTTGCTGCTCTGTAGTTTCAAGCTGTATTCACTGTGTTGCAAATTTACCCCTTTCCATCATTAAAGAGACCCCATCAGACAGTGACTTCACAATGGATGGGCTCTCAGTCGCTGTACGATGCTGTTATTATTTACAAGGCTTGCCATATTTGAATCTGCAGCTGCATTTAAGAATGTCCTTTCTTGTCTTCAAGGTCTCCACCCTGTGCTCAGACTCGTATTTGAGATGGGACAATCAAATGTGTTCCCTATCCTTGATGTCCTAGTTGAGAAATTGTCTGTGGGTTCTCTTCTACAAATTTACCACAAATCTACCTTTACTGTTAGTATACACATTAGAATTCCTATAGTTCCACAGGCTGTAAGATTGTCATAATCAGCAATCAGTTAAATAGGACATGAGCCATTTGTTCACCATTCAAGCTTGATATTGAAATTAAATGCATCAAAGCCATTCTGCAGGATAGTGGCTTATCTTGATCAGATCATTCCAGGCAATAGTAAGGAAATGAAAGCAGAGATCGGAGGGAGAGATCAATAGAGATGTAGTGGCAGACATTTAAAGGAATATTTCAGAATACATAGCATAGATACTGTCCATCAAGAAAGAATATTCCTAGAGAAGTACTCACTATCCGTGGTTAACTAAAAAATGTTAAAGGTAGTATTGACCTTGAAGAAAAAACATATAATTGCTCAAAGATTGGTAAGAAGTCAGCATACTGGATGGGCTATAAAAGCCACAAAGATTGACTAATAAACTAATGAAGGAAAAGTAGAGTACAAAAGAAAAGGAGCTAAAAACATAAAAACTGATAGCGAGAGTTTCTATACACATTTGAAAGAGGAAGAGCTAACAAACTCAACGTTATTGAAAGTATGGAGAATTTATAATAGAGAATAAGGGGAGGTGGCTTGTGAATTAAACATGTCTTGACTCTAGTGGCTACAAATAACATCCCAGGATAGCTCTAAGAGTAAAAAGGAGAAGGTAGCTCAAGAAAATTATAATCACCAGAGAAATGGTCTTGAGAAAATTGGACCTGCAGACTTTATTTAGATCTCCATAAGGCAGTTGATATGATGTCACTTAAGCGTTATTTTGGAAAATAAAAGTTCTTGGTATAAAGGATAATATATTGGCATGGACTGAAGGTGGGCTTCCTCAGAGGAAACAAAAGATGGGCATAAACTATTTTCTGGTTGGGAAGAGGTAAAGAGTACTCTACTGCAAGGAGCAGTGCTGAAGCCTCAATTTTTTTTTACAACTTGTGTAAATGCATTTGAAGGAAAAAAATGAAGGTATGGTTGCAAAATTTGCTGATGGCACAAAGATAGGTAGGAAAAAAAGTTGCAAAGAGGACATAATGAGGCTACAAAGGGATATATTGATGGGTAAGTGAGTAAGCAAGGATCTGACAAATGGAGTATAATTTGGGAATATGTGAAAATTCCCATTTTGGCAGGGGAAAAAAAAGTAAATTATCTAAAAATTGAGAGACTGTAAAGTTCTGGGACACAGTGAGATCTAAGTAATGTAATGCGTTAACTGCAAAAGTTTAGTGTGTACTCGACAAGTAATTAGGACAGCTAATAAAATGTTATTGTTTATTGTGAGAGGAATGGAACACAAAAGTAGGGAGGTCATCCTTCAGTTATACAAAGCGTTTGTGGGGCCACATCTGGAATATTGTGTCAGGTATTGATCTCCTTATTTCAGGAAGGTTGCAAATGCATTGCTAGCAGTCCAGAGAAGATTGACTAGACTAAAATCTAAAATGGGTGGATTACATTATCAGGAAAGGTTGGACAGGCTAGGATTTTATCTGTTGAGGTTTAGACTATTTGATTGAAATGAATAAGATCCTGAGGGGTCTAGACTCAACCTAGGACTCACCACTTAAAAAATAAGGGGTTACCCATTTAAGACAGAAATATGGATTGGTTTGTCCCTCATAGGGTCATGAATATTTGGAATTCTCTACTATTCACTGCTAGTGGAGCTTAAATGCAAATCATAATTTTGGGATTGAAAGCTTATTTTGATTATGGCGGCCATGAAACTACTATTGATTGTCATTAAAAACCCATCTGGTTCACAATGCCCTTTAGGGAAAGCAATTTGCCATCTTCGCCTGGTCTGGCTAAAAGTGACTCCAGATCTATAGCAATGCATTTGACTCGTAATTACCTTTTGAAAAGGCCAGCAAGCAATTCATTTCCAGGGAGGTTGGGAATGGAAAACAAATTCTGTGTCATTGATGGTAATGCTCACATCCCATGAAAGAATTTTAAAAAGCCATCAGAACCCAAAAATAATGGAGATAAGTCGTGGGATATAGATAAGAAATAATGGAGGCATTCTGAGCAAAACCAGTCAATGAAGGGTTCCTAAAAGCCCAAAAGCTTTCATTTCTGAAATGAAAAATACTCTGTCACTTTGGGAAATCTGAATGAACAGGCATTACGGACACTCCTGGTTTATCAGGTTACAGGTTGCACTACGGCTGCAGCCTCAGATGATGATGAAAATACATTGTGGACTCATTTCACCCTTACTTAAATAAAACTAAGAGGATGTGAGTGCAAAATGTCACTTACAAAATACAAGAAATTTGCCACTTGATGTTGTGTGCCAATTTTGACAAAATTGGACATAACGTTTGAATTTTTGTATATGCTGTCTTTATTCCTCCATGTTGATTTCATCCAGTTTTTATACATTTAATCCTTTTATTTATCTGTCTCCTTTTGAAGGTAACTAATTAATTAGACTCCATGTTTTTGTAATGTATGCAAACTTTGATAGTGTCTCCTCTTCTCAATCTGGATCATTTATGTATAAAAAAAGTAGAATATTTCTAACACTAATCCCCAGGGAATCGAGTGTTTACATTTCAGCAGCTGAAAAACATCCATGACTTATAGTCTCTGCTTTTTGTATTTCAGCCAACTTCTTCTCCATGCTGCCATATACAATTTGATCACATGTTTTAATGTTATCAACATGTCTTGTTCATCGTATCTTATCAAACAACTTCCAAATCCATGTGCACAAACTCACTGGATTTCTTTTGTCAATACATTCTATTACTCTTTCAAATTTCACACATAAATTGTCACTACGAATTAGTGATGACAACTTCAATTGGCCCTTGTTTTTTCCTATGCATTAAATTTATCCCATAATGTGGTCCGAAGGAGCTTACACAGCCAATGTTAGTATGAGTGGTCACTATTTACCTGGGCCCCTTATCCATTTATAAGAAAACAACGTTAGGTGCAGAAAGGCATAAGGGAGGAAATGCAAATTGCTGAAAGCCTAAAATAGTGGTGCATTACTAAGAGAGAGAGAGATGGAGCTCTAAGGTCAGCTTTGTTGGAAAGTGTCAATACATTAGATTAAAAGTGATTAAATTAAAATCTTATTTACTTGATAGGAGAATGTTTTTCTGTATCACAATTCAATGTATAAGTGATATCAACATTTCCTGCAGCTATTCAGAATGTCACTTTCCCAGTTGCTATAGTAATCATTTACACAAATGCATCACTTGCTTATCTGTACAATTTATACAGCACCGCATATACTATCTCACCCTCTCACAAGCAGACCCTCTCCTCCTCCAATCCTCCTACTTCATATTCCACTTGCCTCTGCCTTTACAGTTCAACTTGCAACTATTTTCCCATTTCAGTCGCCCTGAGTATTCTTCTTCCACTCATTTTCCAGTAAAGTTGCCATTAGTCTTCCCTGATAGTGGGAACTGAAGAAGGGTCTAGGCCCGAAACGTCAGCCTTTCTGCTCCTCTGATGCTGCTTGGCCTGCCGAGTTCATTCAGCTGTACACCTTGTTATCTCATTAGTCTTCCCTCCTCAAGTTGACAGCTTTCACCTATGTCATCCTGTCTTGCTCTTACAGCTCCCCCAGTTCAGATAGGCAGCCCTTCCTCTAAGCTTATTTCGTCTACAACCCCACCCTGGCCTCCATATGGAGAATTTAGTCTGTTATCAGTAGTGTTCCAGGAGAGACTGTGGGAGCCATGCTCAGTCAATTCAGCTTACAAATGTTGAATGTTTTCAGTAACTAAAGACTGAGCATTTCCTCTTGTAACTTTACATCGGTTGATCTATACCCTGCAGGATTGCCAACCCTCTGTGGTTATCCTGGACGCTCCAGGAATTAAACTCCTGAATATTATTGCAAACAACCTGGAAGAAGAATCAGAAGCTGAGAGTCCAGAGTACACCCTTACTCGTCTGGTCCAGTGTTGTGAAGGTGACCACAGACCTTTAATTCTCACACCTTGTATCTGGCACATTTTATCAACTTTCTGATCGCAAACGTACCTAAAGTTTATCAAATGACAGCAGAACACCTTTTCCTCCTGCATGTCAATTGTTGACATTAAAACAATTCATCCGTTAACAGCATTTTTCCCAAATTCTGCTGACTCCAACATTCTTTAGTATCCTGTCTTTATCTAATGAGACAGATTTAAAATGCTATATGATCTACACTCCATCCAAAAGGATTCTTTGAAGGGTAAAGCATATTTGAATTTAATGGGATAAAGGAATTGCCCAAACTTTATGTAAATGACTTTTGTCTCTGTTTAACAATCATACAGTATTGCAATCTTTAATTGCTTTAAAAATAATTGCCTCAAAATCAATTCCTCTAGAGGTCTACACTCTTAAGCCAATCATACAATGTTTCCTTTCATTTTGGTATAAAGTTTGCATTTTTATAACCTAATTTTTAACTTACATACACTTATCACATATTCATCTGAGCAGGTTTATTTAACACCTCATTATGAACAATTGATTTCTAGCTAATGTTGTCATACCTTCCTAAAGCGCCAAATAAACCGTATTTCATTGACTTTGTAATTCAGTTTACCTTGCATATCTGAATACAAATAGCTTGTGAAAAATCAGTTGCACCTTTTAGACATTCCAAGGATTTGCTCTTGATGATATCCACCTACTGCCCTTGTTTACAAACCCTTGTCCCACTGTCCACATGACCTCCATTTCCCAAAGCCCCCTTCCCACATTGCTTACCAGCAGGATAAGACATCCGCGGTTCGTGGAACTCCAGTAGGAAGGGCGTTCCTTCTGGCAACAGGCACAACCTCCTCTGTGGCATTGCTGACACAAGAGCTAATGGCATCAATGTGATTTCTACCCTTGGTAGGCCCACTGGTAGCCTTAGACCCCTGGCTGGTTAGCATCGTTTCAGTAGGCCTTCCGGAAAAGAAGCAGCGCACTTCTTCTCCACGACTCTCATATTTGCAAATGAACATAAGATTTAGGGCAAGGTGTAGGTCATTGATCCCGCTTCCCCCACCCATACCCCCCACCTTGCCAAGCATTGAATAAGATCATGGCTGATCGGATTAGTCCACCCTCCCACCTACCTCACAATAACTTGTCAGCCCCTTACTTAACAAGAACTGATCTTCCTCTGCCTTCACAATATTCAAAGATTTTGCTTTCACTGCCTTTTGAGAATGAGTGTTCCAAAGACGACCTGCTGCGCAATCCTTATGTGGAAGCAGTGACTCCTAGCTCTGTGTTCTAAAGTAAACATGCTTTCCACATCCACCCTGCCAGGACTCCTCATGATTGTAGGAAATGGCATCACACATCTGAGTCTGTAATGGAAGAACGTTTCCTACGCAGACAGCTTCCTCAATGTTGTGGCTGTATGGGTGACAACTCCCTTGTCCTTCTTCACCATTAAGCTTTGGGAGGGAATGCATTGAGTGGAATGTGAGATGTTCATCTGCAGTTGAACCCGTTGATAGAGAGAGACTGCCAGATGCTCCCATACAGAAGGATTTAGGTGTCCTTGTGAATGAATTGCAAGAAGTCATTATGTAAGCATAGCAAGTAATTAGCAAGACAAATAGAATATTGTCCATTATTGCAAGAGGAAAGTGATATAAAAGTGGGGCTACCTTCCTGTAACTATGCAGGATAATATTGAGACCACATTTGAGGATAATATTATCAACAGTGTGTCATTCCTGGAGGCATAACCTGAAGTGTATGGTATTTCCATTCCCTTGCTTTTTGCCAAGTATTTACAATTAATTAAAAGGCTGGCAATGTTCAGGGGACATTCTTATGTCAGGTGGAAGGGAAGCCTCTCAGTGGTGGAACCAGTCATCAGCTGAAAATGCAGTTGGCACGGTCAAGCTGTAAAAGAGCCTTTGGAGAAATAGCCTCCCAGCTAAATCAGCTTTGCTCAGCATCATAGCTAAATTTCTCCTGCCCAACTGCACTTTCACTAACATTAGACATATTGAGAGCACAAAGATGTTTTGTCAAACTTAAATTTCAATTGTAAATAATTCACATTTCATTGATTTCATGTTAGTCATGTGTGCATTATCATCATTTGTTGAGGCTAGCTCAGTCAGAGAGCAAAGTGTACTGCAATAGTTCATGGTTGGCATGTTTTACAGGGAAGTTGGGAATTACTTTAATGTGGTAGAAACTCTTGCATTTCTTTTGTTTATTCTTTAATGAATGTTCATGTGTTATACTCCCCACTTTGTGGAACATGCTCAGCTGGCCCTCCCTTGTGTACATTGTGAAGGATATTGGTTGATATCACTCTCAGCAGGGTTAATTGTAGGTGAACCCTAAGCTCTGTAAGACCAATACTTTTGATAACACTCTGGCAGACAGCACCCTGAGGTGGATCCACATTTGGACAGACTGACGCTGCCATTCAGGTCCTCCTGTTTTCTTCCCTTGAGTGACAATCCCCACAAGGCCCCCCAAACACCCAAGGTGCCAGGCCATTGTCATTTCACTCCTCATGCTCCCACCATGTATTCCAGCTTGGATTCTTCATCCAACTCTCTACGAACCTGATTCCACCCCAAACACCAAGCTCACCATTGACTCATCCTTGCTGGCCCAAGGCCTCTGTGCCAGTGTGGAGTTAAACAAGGAAAACTGTTGGTTTCCTGTGCAAGTGCACAAAGCTGACTGCTGCACAGCCATTTTGAACAAACATGAAGCATTGGTTGTGATGAGATTCCCATGCTCTGCTGACTTTATCCTGAAGATTGAATTCAAACTTTTTTTTTAATCATACTAGTATTCAATGTAAATTTATTACAAAGCGTGTATCTAATAGAGGCAGGCATGAGGTTGCATCAATATGTGACTCAATTTATGTCTACTTGCAACCTGCCATTGGGAAATCAAGATCTTGCATCCCCATGAAATCATTGCTGTTCAACAGTACTGGTCTCCTTATTGAAGGAGAGACTTAGTTGAATTGGAAGTAATTCAGAGAAGGTTCACTAGGCTGAATACTGGGCTGAGTGTTTGTCTTTTGAGGAAGAGTTAAACAGGCTGGGCTTATACTCATTCCAAGAGGGAGAGATTTAGAAGAAGAGGAGATGATCTTATTGAAACAGTTTGAACAATTTTAGAGGGTAGATATTGACACTATGTTTTCTTCCATGGGAATCTAAATTGAGAACACAGTTGTTATGTAATTCTCACTTATAGGGACCAGTGGAGGTTGAGTTACTGAATATGTTCAAGGCTGGGTTAGACAGATTTTTGATTGACAAGGGAGTAGAGGGTTATTGGAGATAAGCTAGACAGTGAAATCAAGTCCACAATCAGATCAGAAATGATCTTTTTGAATGACGGAGCAGGCTCGAGGAACAAAATAGTCTTCTTCTGCTTCAATTTCTTATGTTCCTGTGTCTGTCATGCAGCTGAAAGATCTTGTGTCCTGTTAGATGAAGTTTCCCCTTGGACTTTATTACTCCAGCACAAAAAGTTGTTCCACACGTTCAGATGCTGGAGATTCAACCTGCAGAGGTTTCTTAAAACATAGAAACTAGGAGCAGGAGTATGCCATTTGAGTATTTGAGCCTGCTCAGCCCTTCAGTATGATCATCCAACTCAGTACCCTGTTCCCACTTTTTCCCCTTAACCATTGATTCCTTTAATCCCAAAAATAATATCTAACTCCTTCTCGAAAATATTCAATGTTTTGACCTCAACTGCTTTCTGTGGCATAGAATTCCACAGGGTGTAAGAATTTCTCCTCGTCTCAACATTAAATGACTTACTCTTAGTCCTTAGTCTGTGATACCTGGTTCTGGTTTCTCCAGTCATTGGGAACATCCTTCCTACAGGTACCTTGTCCAGTGCTGTTAGACCTTTATAGGTTTCTCCAAGACATCCTTCATTCTTCTAAAATCCGTTGAATATAGTACTAACCGATCCAATCTCTCTTCATTACCAATCCTGCCACCCCAGGAATCAAACTGGTGAACCTTCTTTTCACACTCTCTATAGCTAAGACAGGTTTCCTCAGATAAGGAGATCAAAACTTCACACAATATTCCAGGTGTGGTCTCACCAAGGCCCTGTGCAATTGCAGCAAGAAAGCTCTATTCCTGAATTCAAAACCTCTTCCAATGAAGACCAACATACCATTTGCTGCCGTCACCGCTTGCTATAAAGTTTGCAAGGTGAACTTCCAACCCTAGAGCAGGCTTGTTGCCCAGTAAGTATAGTGACCGATCCTTCACGGTCACCAGGGAACACGGCTTGCAGACATCAGAGCCATGGAACGGTCTTTTCCATGACTGTTACCAGTCATAGATTGTTCAATAACAAAAAATGGATACAAATAGATGATTCCACCATTTCATTTCAATTATAAGATATGTATCCAATATTCACATAAAATTGTAACATCCTCTTAAAGCAATCAGGCACAAAATCTATTCTGAAATCACAGTTTTTGATGACTGTCTTTACCTTTAGATGGAAGGAATCCATGAAAGACTGATCAGTGCAAGTCTTTTACTTAAAATTGGCTCTGCTCGTATGTGCTTGGTGACTTTGGCTGAACGGTTGTATCCATAATTTCTCACATCATGGGACATTTATTTGTTGGGAGATGGCTGATGTGTTGGGAATGTTTGACCCGTCACCTGCTACATAATCACTGAAATATTGATTCAGAAGGATTCACTTATATTTGTGTGTACAAACCTGAACGTTAATCAGGTTAGAGGATCAGGATGAATGTTCGATATGTGTGTATAAGTTAACAGATGCTTAGTTTTACCATTGTAGAATTGAAATTAATTCGGTCGACATGTATCACATAGCTGTAGGCAGGATGGGCTACTGTGTAACAAAGACTTCAAAGCCAATTGGTGCAGAGAGTAATAGTTTGTTTTATTTCTTCATTGACAGGATGAGGGTGTTGCTGGTTAGGCCAGCATTTATTGCCCATCCCTAATTAGCCAGAGGGCAGTTAAGAATCAACCACATTGTTGTGGGTCCAGAGTCACACGTAGGCCAGACCAAGTAAGGATGGCAGATTTCCTTCCTGGAAGGACATTAGTGGATCAAAGGATGCAAAATAGGGCTCCTTAGCAAAATGATGATGCCAGTGCAATACAAGTTACAGTAAGTTTGACCCTTCTCCTTCTGAGATGCCCCACAAATCTGAATATACTACCTCGGTTGTGCCAGCAGCTTATGTGGCAAACACACTGCATGGGCTTCAACCAACTGGCTGTTGGGGAGTAATCCTCAGTCAGGGAAGCCCATTGTGGGGCTTGGAGGCAGCTTACTGGGATGTAAAAGGGACAATAATTGTGACCAACGTTCCCTCTAAGCTGCACGCTCTGTGGCTTCGTACACAGGGATCAGTGTCAGCATCTTTGATCACAGAATTAACTTCCATTTCCAGAAGTCACAGCCACATACGGACCTCGGAAGACTGCACAGCTGGAAAGAAAATAAGGAGGAACGCTGATTGTGACAGGCAGCACCTCAGCATGCAAGGCTGGGAGATGACAGTATATCAGAGTACATGGGTAACTGTGGGAGGAGGAACCACCAATGCTCATCATCACTCTGGCAGCGGATGATTGGCATGGCTAAGCTATAGGAACAGAGCTCTTGGGAAATGTTGGGAAATGAAGACTTAAATGGAACATTTGCTCGGGAACACGTAGAAACTCAGAGCTGCTCGGGCTAACAGAGAATGAACGAAGAAAGGAACGTGTAAGTTGGCAGGGGGGGGGTGTTACCTAGATTGACAGGCTGGACTGTGACTCATTCCGCACCGTGCAATGTGTTGCTTTGCATCTTCATCCGAATCGCAAACATGCGATGGAAATGAGAAACGGCAACAACCGCACCTAGAATTGGCAGAGTAAGTATTTCTGAAGGTGGGGGCTCTATTTATGGGCCTGTGAAACCCAGTACAGGACAATATTATTAATCTGACCACTGTTGTGTCAGTGTCTAATTTATTTGTAATCATAGCACCCTGCATGTGAAATGTAAAGTACAAATCCTGGCCACATTCAATCTTGATCATGTCAATGGCCATTATAGATTGCTCATAGACATCTCTGTGAAACAGAAGTAATCAGAGATGACCATAAAAGTGTCATGTATGTGTAACAATTCACAAAGAAATCCAGGCTTTAAAATGCTACACAAGGCCTTGGAGCTGATTTCATCTCATGTTGAAATGTAAGTATTCACCAGCATGCTCTTCTCTACTGCGTTGCTTTTATTTTGTAATACTGGGAGAGAGCATGATCTCAGTAATTCTCCTTCATTTATAATCTCCTACTGTACTCACACAGCATGGCTTGTATTCTGTAAATCAGAATAAGGTTCACTGTGCCAAAGGTGTGGAAGCTCTCCCTTGTTGGAGTTCTCCATATCCCATAGCATCAAGGACGATGCTAAACTGTCAATTAAGATGTGATGCGGATACCAACTCCTCTCTGATATTGCCCAAAGAAGTTAATTGGGACAATGACCAATCGATCCAACTATAGCAGGGATCAATGTCATTGTAGCCACAGTGCAAGAAAGGTGCAGAGGAATTAAGGAGGAACTGATGCAATTTGTGCCAGATCACATCACTTTGTCTCACTTCCCTGTGACGGGTCAGTGCTGCAGTCCTGGTAGTAGATTTCACAAATACCTTTGTATTCCGCAGCAACAGGGTGCTGTATAGATGAAGTACATAAATTAGGCTGACTTCATCCATAAGTTCGGATTTCATCCCATCAATGTACAAGTCACTTGTGATTGTTGTTACCAGATCTTAGAACTCTATGCTAGGTGCACTGGAAGTTGTCATGATACCTATATCTTGTGTAACAACTAGATCCTGGGTGAGGTTCCCCAATCCATTCAGGTTCCAGAGCCTTTTACTTGGTTACTAGAAGGTCAATTTATAAAGGATGCCTTCCCTTGTGAATCCTTCTCTCCCAGACCCAAATGAATTTATAAAAACAAAAAGAGCTGCAGATGTTGAAGTCTGGAAGAGCTCAGCAGGTCTGGCATCATCTGTGCGGAGAAATCAGAGTTAATGTTTTGGGTCCAGTATTCTGAAGGGTCACTGGACCAGAACTACTAACTCTGACTTCTCTCCCTAGTTGCTGCCAGATTAAATAAGCTTATGTTTTAAAAGGAGCCAATTTCAACAAGCTTTCTTGAATGAACAAGAAGAGTGAACTTAATTAATCATTAAACACACAAATTAGTAATATACCACACATAACACTGAGATTAAAATTAAAAGGTGAGTTCAAAAAGATAAAAGTTTAAAGAAAGGATGTACAGATCGCTCTCTGATTTTTTTTGTGAAAAGCAAATTCTGACCATTGTAGTAGATGTTAATTGACATTGATAGGTGAATCCTTCATTTAGCAGATTGGTTGAAATTTGGTAATTCTGATGCTTTATGACTGTGACCGAATCCCAGCGTTCGGGGTGAAACAGAGTCCTTTGCTGTCCTGTTTTCTTTTTTAACTGTTTACAGCTCTAAGTTAGAGAGAGATGGTTTTTATCTGCACCACAGGGTAACTTCAGGGATAGTTCTTTGATTGTGACTGTCAGAGCATGCCAACTCTCAATCCCAAGTTGGTAGACATGACCATGTTCAGTCTCGCTAATCCACGTTAGAGTTGAAACTGACCTTTTTCTTGCCCTTGTCTTTGTGTATTCCTGGACAGTAAAACACAACCTGTGACAGCAGCTTGAGATGTAATCTGCAGGAGTGGTTTGCTGCTGAGTAAGCAAATATCTGCTCTTCAATACCTCTGTAGTCACAAGAGATCAGTCCAGTTTGTTTAAAGTTTCTTTGATACCTTTAGATATTATATCCCTGAATCACAATGTTTAAGAGGGGATGTGGTAGTTCATCTAGAATGAGATTTCACATCACCCGTGGTCTCCCCTTGGGGATTATGATCAACTGTGTTAATAATACAGGGGCCAAAAACCTGTACATCATCTCTGTCATAGTCTGTTCAAATGTCTCTTGATGCCCATGAGCCAGTCTTGTTGGTCACATGATCATAGGAACTGTGAAGAAAGACAAACCAGAGCTCAGGAAAAAGGTGCATCTAGCAGTAGTGATACAGCAACAGAAAGCTAACCAGAATAAAGACTGGGTGTTCCTCTACTTCGAAGACAAGACAGGGGTGACAGTAAAAAGCAAAGGAGAAGTGAAAGGCTCTGCAATCACATGCCCTGTTGCCATGGAATGTGTGGATCTGTGGCTCAGCATCGCCTCCAATGCTGGGAGCATTGCATAAAAAGTGTAAACATTTCCTATAATGATGTCTGTACAATTCAACAAATATTTTTACTGTCAGAAAAAAATTAATCTCCTTGATCAGGAGGCGCTTTGACATTAACGAGTTGTGAGAATGGCAGCAGTCCACAGAGGAGGAAGATCACTTACAACGTGATACAGCAGTGCAGTGTTGGATGCAACAAGCCAGACAGGACTTAATTGATAAAAACCGAAAGAACTGCGGATACTGGAAATCAGAAACCAAAATAGAAATTGCTGGAAAGGCTCAGCAGCTCTGGCAGCATCTGTAGAGAGAGATCAGAGTTAATATTTCAGATTCAGTGACCTTTCCTCAGCACTAGCTACAGATGGTAGCTAGGCAAAAGTCTTTTTTATGCAGAAGGTAGAGTTGGGGGAGGAGTTAAGGAGCAAACGAAAAGTGGAGATAGAGCCCAGAAAGTGATAAGAACAGTTGGACAGACAAAGGAGTGGATAATGATTTGGTTAGGAGGGTGGACTTAATTGATATCCACTTCCAATAGATCATAACTGGGTGAAGTAATTGTTCATTGACTTAAGATGTATTGATACTGAAAAGGCAAGCGGTCCTCTTTATAAACAGAAGCAAATCCAGCTTCTTCAGTTTATATTTTCCTTTTGTTGAATAAAAGTTAACAATCTGAAGGCTTTCCAACTTGTGCTGCTCCCACATTGAACAATGGCCAAAATGTTATGCTCTGCCATGCATTAGGGAAAGAGAAAGAGTGGCACCCTCTCAGACAGGCTAAAAGGGGACATGAGATAGTTTTGGCAGATAAGCTAAAGGAAAATCCAAAGAGATTCAACAAGTATATGAAGGGCAAAACAATAATTAGGAAGAGAATAGGGCCTCTTAAAGATCAGCAAGGTCATCTATAGTATTTTCTGTCAAGAAAGGTATGGATGTTAGGGAACTTGGGGAAATAAATAGTGATGTCTTGAAGACTGTCAATATTGCAGAAGAGAAGGTGCTGGACGTCTTATAATGCATTAAGGTAGATAAATCCCCGGGACCTGGTGAAGTGTATCCCAGGGCTTTGTGGGAAGCTAGGGAGGAAATTGCAGGGATCCTAGTGGAGATATTTATATCATCAATAGCCACAAGTGAAGTGCCTGAAGATCAGAGGGTGGCTAATTTTGCCACAATTTAAGAAAGGCTACAGGGAAATGCCTGGAAACTACAGACCAGTGAGCCTAATGTCTGTGGCGGTAAGTTGTTAGAGAAGATTCTGAGAGACAGGATCTACAGGCATTTGGAGAGGGAAGGACTCATTTGGGATAGTCAGCATGGCTTTGTGCATGGGAAATCGTGTCTCACGAGTTAGATTGAGTTTCTTGAAGGGGTGACGAAGAAGGTGGATGAGGGAAGTGTGGTGGACTTTGTCTAGCAAGGCTTTGGACAAGGAACTGTATGGTAGCATTTTGAGTAAGGTTAAATCTCACAGGATCCAGGGAGAGCTAGCTAAATCTAATCAAAATTTGCTTGATGGTGGAAGACAGAGGGTCATGGTAGAGGGTTGTTTTTCAGACTGGAGGCCTGTGACCAGCCGTGTGCCACAGGGATTGGTGCTGGATCCACAGTTATTCGTCATTTATACAAATGATTTGGATGAGAATTTAGGAGGTATGGTTCGTAAGTTTGTGGATGACACCAAGATTTGGTGGTATAGTGGACAGCGAAGGAGGGTAATCTGGGAATAGATCGAAATCTTGATCAACGGGGCCAGTGAGCTGAGGAATGGCAGATGGAATTTAATTTAGATAAATGACAAGTGTTGTATTGTGGTAAGGCAAACCAAGGCAGGACTTACACAGTCAATGGTAGGGCCCTGGGGAGTGTTATAGAACAAAGCGATCTAGGGGTACAGGTTCACAGCTCCTTGAAAATGGAGCCACAGGTAGACAGGGCAGTGAAGAAGGCTTTCAGAATGCTTGCTTTCATCACTAGAGCATTGAGTAAAGGAGAAATCAGAGCTAATGTTTTGGATTCGGTGGCCCTTCCTCAGAACAGTCGCTGGACACAAAATGTTAACTCTGATTTTTCTTCACAGATGTTGCCAGACCTGCTGAGCTTTTCCAGCAACTTCTGTTTTTGTTCCTGATTTAAAGCATCCGCAGTTCTTTCAGTTTTCATCAAGTGTAGGAGTTGGGACAACTTTTTGTAACTGTACAAGACGTTGCTGAGGCCACATTTGGAGTACAGCATGCAGCTCCACTCGCCCTACTGTTGAAAGAATATTATTAATTTAGAGAAGATTTACTGGGATGCTACCAGGACTAGAAGGTTTGAGTTATAAGGAGAGGTTGGATAGGCTGGGACATTTTTCCCTGGACCGTGGAAGACTGAAGGGTGACTTATAGAGGTATATAAAATTGTGAGAGGCGTAGATAAGGTAGATAGCTGAGAAATTCTTCCCCGGGTAAGGGAGATTAAAACGAGAGGGCATAGGTTTAAGGTGATAGGGGAGAGATACAAAAGGGTACAGAGGGGCATTTTTATTTTCACACAGAGGGTGGTGAGTGTCTGGAACAGGCTGCCAGAGGTCGTGGTGGAAGCGAGTACAATTTCGTCATTTAAGAAACATTAAGACAGATGCATGGAGGGATATGGACCAAATGCAGGCTAATGGAAATAACTAAGTTGTGAAAACTGGGCAGTATGGACAGCTTGGGCCTAAGGCCCTGCTTCCATGCTGTAGGCCTCTTTGAATCTAGGTTTCTATCACATTATGGTGCTCAGGACAGTGTAGCCTGTTAACTTGATGCTTGCGCTGCAGTTACTATAACAGTCTCTAAAACAGATGATGATGTAAATTAGCAGAACATGGGCTTCCATTTTCGCCCATGCACTCTCAGAAGCTGCATTTTTTTTAAAAACTCCCTCTGACTGCGTGCAATTTTTCGTTTACATATTCTCCCCAGTGTCTGCATGGGTTTCATCCGAGCGCTCCGGTTTCCTCCCACAGTCCAAAAGATGTGCAGGTTAGCTGGATTGACCCCATGGTGTTCGGGGATGAGCAGGTAAGGTGGATTAGCCATGGGAAATGCAGGGTTAAAGTGTGGGGCAATGGGTTTTTGGAGCATTGGTTTGGACTCAATGAGCTGAATGGCCTGCTTTTGCACTGTAAAGATTCTGAAATGTTAACTGTCTTTATCACTCCATTGATGCTGACAATCTGTTGTGTATTTCCAGTAATTTGTGTCAATGTCAGGTTTCCAACGTCCAGGGTATTTTACTTTTGGATAGAATGTGTCCTTTTGAATAGTTGTTAACTACTGTAGCAGCGAGTTAAATTCGCAGTTGTAACTTGGGTGTGAATCATAAACTCCATATATTTGCTCCGGCACAGACTATGAATGATTTATTGTAAAAGCTTCATTAACAGAGTGCTAAACTTGTGAACTTGGCGCAAGTGATTATTCAGAGTAGGGGGGAGGGGCTAATGTTAATCATTATTTCCTTAAGTAGTTGGTGATTGCTTTTCCTTTATTAATAAGCTGGAAGGCTGCAACTTGCTGAAACTGCCAAAGGTGGAGCAGGTACAGAGGATGAACAATGGAAGCTAAACAAATTTCAGACAATCCTAAATAGTGCTTCCAGGATGAAGCATTTTTCAGTGAAATTCCTCTTGCTGAAAATGAGTTGCTTTTTATTTATTTGCTCGTGAGATGTGGGTATCGCTAGCTGGCCAGCATTTAGTGCCCATCTCTACATATTTTTGAGAAGGTGTTCAACTAAAAGCAGATTCTTCCATAATCTCTTATCGTAAAGGAAAACTGTCAGGCTTCATAATGCATGTTCGGGATTAGTTATGGGATGGCACTGTGCAATTTGAGAAATGTGTTGTTAAAATGATCCATCAAATTTAAAATTGAAAGTCAGGATTGTATTTAGATATTAAACAAAGAAACTCTGGAATAGCTGAAAATCAACAATTCTGTTCAGAGAATTTTACTCCAATCTGGATTAATCACAATTAACTCATCACTGAGAGACTATTGAATTAACTTTATTGTCGTGCACTCAAATGAGCACGGCGAAAAGTTTATAAGTCACCACTTACAATGGCATCTTAGGTGCAAGGTACCTAGGTGCAGAATCTTCAGTACAAGTTCTTAGGAAGAGAAGTAAAGAAAGCAAAATGCAGCGTTATGGATCATAGGCATAGATTAGAAAAATAGAAAAAAATAAGAAGTTCAGTGTAACAGTCCTTCCAACCCAGTTTACCCCAGCACCTTACCTCCAGTCCGTGCCGGGTCTTGAATCACCTTGAGGCCAGAAGGCCGCACTGGGCCAGGAGGACACCATGCCAGGCCAAGAGACCGCCGTGCTGATGCCAGAAGTTCAAGACATCACCGAGAAAGAAGAAAGAAAAATAAAATGGACTGAGTGGACGAGTTCTGGCTGAAGCATCCGACTTCACCACCATCTTAGATATTATATCTAAAGAAAATATGGAACAATTGCAAAGCTTGATGAGTCAGTTGAACTGGTTAATTACTCAGGCTAGATTAGGTATTTATTTTGGTGTGTTGGAGTTATGTGCTATGATAAGACATCCTAAAGTTGAGAAGTTTAAGGGAAAACAAAATATTAAAATTAACTCTGGAGAAATGCGTACGTGCACTTGCAACCAGTTGTTTTTAAGTGATGCTTTATTTGCTAATCTTCCAAGTGGGAGTTTTAGAACTTCTGGTTTCACAATGAAAAATAATTCCCTTATCTTGGAAGACTAAGAAAATAAAATTGTTATTCAAAAAACCATTTTAGCTGCTAAAATGATGGCTCTATTGAGGTGGTGGAGATGTCATTCTATATGTCAAATATTTTAAGTCAGATTCTGTATGAAGAACAGCTATTGACTGTTATGTAGTTAATGTACTTGTTTTAAAAAGTTAGTCTGAAAAGATTACCCTTGACCTTTCTGATTCAAGTTGTGGGGAGAAAGGAAATCTCTATTCAATTTTAGATGTGTGTGAAATATCAACAGTCTAATTGTTTCACACCAAGAAAGAACTACATACAAAGAAATAGTTAGGTCCTGGAAGAGGAACATTTCCCTTTGTACAGATTATGGTTGCGTATATCATCTCTAGTTTCATTTAAATAGAAAGGGGCATTTGTTAAATGAAGATCAATTGTGTTTAATTATAGTCAGCTGATGGGTGTTTAAAAGGAATTCAGCAGATTCCTAGAAATAAACACAGATTAAAACTGTGGTTATGTGTTGCCTGTAACAGGCTTTACATGTAAATATCCAATTGGCTATGCAGGTGATTTACTGGTGGCAGTTAATAGTACAAAAAAAGTCTCCGTGATTTGGTGGTGACGAAAGATTGTTTGGTTGTTGAGATAGCACTTCTGATATTTAAAACAATGAAAAAACTGTAGCTATGGGGGCTCTTGTGCTGCAGTGGAAGTGTCCCTACCACTAAGGCAGGAGGCCTGGGTTCATGTCCCACCTACTCCAGCGGTGAGTAATAACATCTCTGAACAGGTTGGTTAGAAAATATCTAAAACTGTGGCTATTGGGTTAGGAGTTGTTTACAAGCAATATGTGGGTATATGAACAAATATAAAGGTGTGGAATGGTGGTCTCCCGTTCTAACCTTCACTGACCTTTTGGAAGAGAGCAATGTCCTTCATTGCAAGACTGCACAACCTCGCCAAGGACCTGGACTTTCAGGGATTAAGTTACGAGGAGAAATTTCACAAATTAGGCCTAGTTTCTCCAGCAAATAGAAGGCCAAAGGGTGATCTGGTCAAAGTCTTCAAGATATTAACAGGAAAAGGCAGGGTAGATAAAGATAAATGGTATCCACTGGTTGAGAATTCTAGAACAAGGCAACACAGTCTGAAATTGGGACTAGGCTGTTCAGGAAAGATATTAAGAAGCACCTCTACACACAAAGGGTGGTAGATGTTTGGAACAGTCTTCCGCAAGAGGAGGGCGATATAGGAGGACCATACTATCATCCTGAGATAGCAAGAACTGCAGATGCTGGAGTCAGAGATAACACAGTGTGGAGCTGGAGGAACACAGCAGGCCAGACAGCATCAGAGGAGTAGGAAAGCTGATGTTTCGGGTCAGGACCCTTCTCCAGTGACCCTTCGATTACGGAGCATTGAGAAGCTCAAGAGATGCTGGTATTTCTAACCTCCCATCTCCCGTCTCCCATCTCCATGGATTTTCTGATGCCCCTTTCTATTTATTGCGTGCAACTTGGCCCTACAAGGGAGAGGGAAGACCATTGACGGGCGTGTGTTGTAATTTATTCAGCTGACCTATGTACCATAGCTAAATATCTAAAAGCAAGTGTAAAGTGTAGGATGTGGTTTAAGGCTGGAGCTATGAGGCTGGGATGGAGGATCTGAATGTTAGGTATAAATCCTGATTGCTGAAACATGGAACTGTAATGCACTGAGTAGCATGAGAGGCTTGTGCAAAGAGGGGTCAGTTGAAATTGCATTCATTAACCTTACCCACACGCAGCAGGTCATTCAACCTTTGCCAGCCATGGAGCTAGATCGTTAGTGCCAGATTCTGCAGATTGATCACGATTTCCTTTTACAGGCTCCCTGTCATAACGTGAATGCCCTCCCCTCTCTCAACCTTCTGTGCTATGATCTCCAATGCAACATCAACAAACCCGGGAGCCCTCTTTCTCGTTTTTTCTGCACTGGCAGCCTTGTTCATTCCCACAAGGACTTTCTAACATAGCTTCACCAACTTTGGTAGTGTTAGAGACCGTCACCATTTAGGAGAAGCAGGCTGTCTTTTGTAAATGCAGGTTATCCACCCACAAAATGGAGCCCCCTGCTGGGAGTGCATGACTACAAGTTGTCAGTCACGATCTTCTCCATATGCATCCATGCTAGCTGCTCAATATTTTTTTTCCCTGCTCTTAATTAATTTTGCTACTAGATCAACTATTGGAGAGGAATGGTAAAACAGTTAGCTATCATAATTAGCTGTAACCTGTAATCCAGTGAGAAATATGAAAGAAAATCAATCTGTCAATGTGACCAGTGGTTAATGGAGTGGAACTCAAACCTGAGTTATAATTCCTTCTTTGCCATTTGGACTGATCTGCATTTGGACAAATTTGCATGGGTCAACCATCAGGGGAGAGAGATGTATTAATAAAACATATTCCTATTCAGAGGAGAGCACAGCATGTATGAGCAGGGTGCATAATAAATGTCGGATCTTTTAAACAAACAGATCTTGGACGCAGATCATTATGCATGCATTAAAGAGTGATCACTGGCCAACTTTTTTCTATACATGTCCTTGATTTCACTGCATTCAGCAAACAACAAAAATCTGAACAAATATCCTTCATTCACAATAGACAGAAGAGAAATTGGGAACTATTGGCGTAGGTTTTCTGATTGATCTTAGTTAAACATATTACAATATTGCACTCATTTGGACCAACATTAAACTTCTCTAATGATATTTTTTCTTCATTTCCAGGTGCATCGTTTTGGTGTCTGCTCGATATTGTCCCAATTAAGAATGAAAAAGGAGAAGTCGTGCTGTTCCTGGCTTCACATAAAGACATCACTGATAGCAAGATCAAGCTGTCACCAGACAACACAAAGGATCTAGGTAAAGAGTGTTTGAGAGAATGGTATTGACTTATTTGCAAAGTACTAAATGAGTAAGACAGCAAACACTTCATTGTCCTGCTTTCCATTGTCCCATAAAAGAACATTTGGAAAGTATTACTGGGATTAGACAATGCCAGCATGAAACAAATCTATTGGAGGTTTTGTTTTGAAAATGTAACTCGTGTGATAGATAATGGAGAACCAGTGGGTGATCATTAATGATCACATGTACAATCGACATATACCTTTTGAATTATCAGACCCTCTCCTCTGACTCTAACTCACATACAGAAAGGGTAAGCATTGTGCCTTGTCATTATCACTCCTGTATTTTCAGGATTTGTAATTTTACAAAGCATCGCTGTGACTTGAGAAATGTGCTTTCATTCTGTTCAGCATCTTGCGATCATATCTGATTTTTTTTCCAGGACTTCTCCATTCCCTGTGACCCATCTCTTTCCAAAAAAAAAACAAAAAATCGCCTGAACCAAAACCTCCCCTAGACAGTCTAATGTGATGTGTTAATGTTTAGATTTTTTTCTGGTGTGTTAGCTTTGATAAATGCTTTCCTGCCAGTATATAGCACATTTAAGTTAGCAGAGAAAGTGGGAGGTAATAGTTGTCTCTAAGACTGGAGGATTATCACACACTATGAGAGACAAATTAAGATTACATGTACCCCCGCCATTTGTAAATACATTTTGGCATGTGCCACTCATGCCAGAGCTTGTAATTTGATTGATTCACTTGTGTAAGATTTCACCAATTATGGCATGATTTCGTCCAAATTATTGCTGAATGGTCTTTTTGTAGTCGTGTCAAATAATTACAAACTCTAAATCCTCTCACAGAACCATGAACATGTCATAGAAAAGGTAACAGGAAAATTTGGATAAATTCATTGTTATTTCAAGACTCACGCCATTCTAATTTTCCATATTCTCATCCATTAATGTCTGTTTATCCTTGTTGTTTATTTGTGACATTATGTTGAACCCAGTCGCTACATCTATGCATATGTGACAGGTAAATATTTTGATCCTTTCCCCCGTTCTTTCAGATCTGTACCCGCCACTTCAATAAATTTCTGGGTTAATGGACAACTGGTCATGATGGTGTCATCTGATTTTTGATACATATATCACATTGCATTGTGATTTATTCAACAGGAGATTCATATTCCGAATCCACAACTCTGGCACCTCTCAGTAGTAGCTTAACATTTGTGGTTGAAGGGTGGGCAAATTGTTTATATAACTTTTAAATATTCCCCTGCTTGTTAGCCACATTCTTGTCTTAAGAGGTCAGGAATACTTCTAGAACTTATCAGCAAGAAATATCAGTTTCCTTTCTGGAATCCAAATGATGTTCTGATGCAGTGAATTGTAAATTTACAATTATACGAAATACAAAGGCTTTGCCATTGTCCAAGTCCAATCTTGTCTTTGCTTTTTCCATCAAGACCTACTTAGCAATAATTGTGTCAGACAAGATGACATCAGTGCTGACAAAATGATGCATCCCCACTTTCATGTGAAAAGCATGACTGTATTATCATCCTTGAAATAACGTAGGTAGTAAGGCACTCGGACACACACACACACACACACACACACACACACACACACACACACACA
>JAHRHZ010000145.1:21786507-21863234 GCA_024137785.1 Ginglymostoma cirratum | reverse complement strand
ACACACACACACACACACACACACACACACACACACACACACACACAGTTTGTGACATGGAGGCAGCTGGAACTATTGTTGCCCACAGAATGAATTTAGGGCAGTGGTCATTTGTTCCATAAAAGAATCTTAACAATAAAGTTGAAACACTGTCAGATGTGAAAGTCCATCCATGTGTGGCATTTTGTACACAAGCTAATAACTGGAATGCAAGTACAGACTTCAGAATTCCTAGGATTTAGTTAGTCTTCTGTACAACTTATCGAATTCCATGGACTGGCTGTCCATCTTCTTAAAGTTACCAATGGTCAATCATGCTCCAAAGGCTTCCAACAAATTCGGATTATTTGTAAATCTTGTCTAAACTTTGTAATTAAATCTGTAATACAGTTCTGAAAATACTTGGTTTTTAGCTTACCGGGAACAGTAATATTAAGACTAAGGCCAGGATCTTCAGGATTAGGGAAGTAACCCAAGTCCACGTCATTCAGAACAGGATTGGAAGAAGGGTCACTGGACCCGAAACTTTAACTCTGCTTTCTCTCCACAGATACTGCCAGACCTGCTCAGTTTTTCAAGCAATTTTTGTTTTTGTTCCTAGAATATTGCTGCTGCATCTCTGAATACATGCTATAGATTACAAGAAAAATTAGCAAGAGTTGGTTGTTTGACACAACCGCTTGCAGTGACTCCTTTTTTCAATATTATTGTAGTTGATCTAATTACTTTCATTTTCCCGCCTGCCCTTCAATAACCCTTTATTGTCATTTAGGTCAAAATCTATCTAATTCAGCCTTAAACCTTTTCAGTGATCCTGTACTGCTCTCTGGGAAATAAAATCCCAAAGGTTCAGGGGTGGGAGAGGGAAGAGATTCCTTCTCCTCTCAGTCTTAAATGCAAACCTCTTCCCCTCCCCCAAACCCACACAACCTCGTGTTGAAACTGTAGGCCTACTTCTACACTGCTCATGAAGGGAGCTATCTTCTCAGCACCATTCTGCTAAGCCCCTTAGAATGTTATTTTTGAATAAAATCAATTCTCATTCTTATAAACTCCACTAAGGATAGCCTCAAGCTTTCCCTCTAAGGAAAACTCCTTCATCTGAGGAATCAGTGTCTTGAACCTTCTCTGAACTACTTCCAATGCACATATATCCTTCCTTAACTAAGGGGATCAAAAGTGTACATAAAACTCTCGGTGGAGTGTCACTAACATCCTGTACAGTTATAGTAAGACTTCCCAACTGTTATATTCCTTCCCTCCAGCAACACCTCATTTACTATTTCCACTATTTGTGTGTCTTTGTTCAAAGGTAGGCCCAGCAGCTTCAGGCCAGTCAGTTTAACCTCAGTGGTGGAGAAGCTGCTAGAGTTGATCATTTAGACTCAATCAATACTGCATATACCCAAGTAATATTCAATATCATGTAAAAGTCGACCCTTGACTTTCAGCTCAAAAGTCCTTTGTCTTTTGTTTACCTCATGCTAGTTTTGGGAGCAGGATTAATCAGGTATAGTGTAGTAAGTTCTTTTTTCACAATTGCTTTTTCCACCCCTTTTAAATTGACAGATGTAGATGGCTAGGACAGCAACTCCCTGCTGACTTCAGGACCATGGCCAGCAGTCACCAAGACAGTAAAATTATCAGCAATTCACCAGAACTGATATGGATTTTCAACCCCTCAAAAATATGTGTACTTGTATGTAACTCAATCCCTGACAATTTGACTGTACATTTGTCTCAAAAGTCAAATTTTACATCAGCATATCTGCTCAGGGAAAGTCACAATAGTATTAATGATGTAGACTTTCGTGTTCAGAGTACAATTTGGAGATTGCAGATGAAACAAAACTTGGAAGCATTGAGAGCTATGAGTACATGGTGTAGAAGTTCAAAAGGACATAGAACAACAGGCGAATGGCAAATTAGATTTACCACAGAGAAATGTGAGGTGATTTTTTTTTCTTTGTTGGCAAGTGCATGGAAAGACGATATAAAATAAAGGGTACAATTTCAGAAAGGTTGCAGTGGCAGGGGATCCTGTGTATATATGTGCATAGGTCATTGAAGTTGGCAGGGCAGGTTAAGCGTACAGGCAATAAGGGATGCAGCTTCCTAGGCTTTATTAACAGGAGCACAGAGTGCAAAAGCAATGAGGTTACATTAAAAATCAAGAGAACTGCAGATGCTGTAAATCAGGAACAAAAACAAAGTTGCTGGAAAAGCTCAGCAGTTCTGAGGAAGGGTCACCGGACCCAAAACGTTAACTCTGTTTTCTCCTCCACAGATGTCGCCAGACCTGCTGAGCTTTTCCAGCAACTTTGTTTTTGTTCCTGAGGTTAGATTAAATGTGTATTGAACAGTGGTTTTGTGTTGATACATTTTGTTTTGCATTTAAGTGTTTGTGAAAGTCCTTTAGTACAACTGGCTGATTGGATAGCCTGCTGACATAATTGCAGCCCTGCACTCAATGCCCAGTGAAAAATACTTCAATCAGTTGCAGGACCATTTCAGAGAGTTTAAAGGTAAAGTTATCACAAGATAGATCAATGATCTCTGAGGCAGCTATTTCGTGTTCAGCAGTGAGTGTCCTTGTTTTGATATAGACTGCAGACTTTCATTAGGCAAAATGAGCTCGAATAGACTAATCATCAACAGTCTGGCAGTGATTGTAGGTTTTAGGTGGATAATGTAAAAAAGTCAAAACAGCAAGTTGATCACTGTAGGTATGGCCAAGATTAAATTGACCAGCATGTTAACTCACCTCAGAAAGAATTAACAGTAGTCTAGTCACTCGGTTACAGCACAGTACACAGCAGCCTGTATGGGGCAGAAGGAGGTGGATTCTGTAAGCAGATACTCACGCTAATCTTTTGAGAGACAATAATTTCTTAGCAGCAAGACCAAAGTTACTTTCAGGATTTTGGGAGGGTTGGGTACTTGGCTGAATAGGCTTACAAGTCACCATGCACTTGGGCACCTAGATTCTAGTGTAAAGGTTGATGATCATATCCCTAGGGGATCTCCTTAATCAGTCATAATGCTGGCACAGCATGCTGAATAGGGAGCCAAAGAGTAAACACATCACTGTGAGGTTCTGGGAGTCCTTGTACACCAGTCACTGAAAGAAAGCATGCAGGTTCAGCAGGCAGTCAAGAAGACAAATGGTATGTTGGCCTTCACAGTGAGACGATTCGAGTACAGGAGCAACGATGTCTTTGTACAGGGCCGTGGTGAGACCACACCTGGAAAATTGTGTGTGATTTTGGCCTCATTATCTGAGGAAGGGTATTCTTGCTATAAAAGAAGTGCAGCAAATGTTTCCCAGACTGATTTCTGGAATGGTGGGTCTGACGTATGAGCAGAGGTTAAAGCAGTTAGGATTATATTTCTGAGGAAGGGTCACTGGACCCAAAACGTTAACTCTGATTTTTTTTCTTCACAGCTGCTGCCAGACCTGCTGAGCTTTTCCAGCAACTTCTGTTTTTGTTCCCGCGTAGGATTATATTCGCTGGAGTTTAGAAGAATGAGGGGGCTATTTCATAGAAACCTATAAAATTCTAACAGGATTGGACAAGGTAGGTGCAGGAAGGATGTTCCCAATGATGGGGAATCCAGAAGTGGGAAGGGGGTTGGTTACAGTCTAAGGATATGGGTAAACTATTTTGGACTGAGAAAAAGGAAAATACCTTCACCCAGATAGTGGTGAGCCTGTGGAATTTGTTGCCACAGAAAGTGGTCAAGGACAAAACATTTCAACAAGTAGTTGGATATAGCACTTGACACTAAGGGGATCAAAGGATACGTGTGGTGGGGTGGAGGTGTGGGGAGAGAGGGAACAGGCAATTGGTTTGGATGATCAACCATGGCTGAATGGTTCGAGATAACAAGGTGTAGAGCTGGATGAACACAGCAGGCCAAGCAGCATCAGAGGAGCAGAAAGGCTGGCGTTTTGGGCCTAGACCCTCTAGGGCCGTGGTGAGACCCTCTAGGCCCAAAACGTCAGCCTTCCTTCTCCTCTGATGCTGCTTGGCCTGCTGTGTTCATCCAGCTCTACACCTTGTTATCTCAGATTCTCCAGCATCTGCAGTTCCTACTATGGCTGAATGGTCTACTCACTTTCAGATTTCCTATCCAACTTTCCTCTTTCTGTTCTGGCCCTAAGATCAATTATAACTTGATCACTGCTGTCCCAGCTGAGATCTCAGCAGCATTGACAGGTGCTCTGATATGGTTCTTGACTTTTGTGACTCAGTCACTTATTGGAAAAATTCACTATGACGTGAGCGAACAAAATTACCATTTTACATGATAAATAAGGATTTTATTTGCGAAAAACGTCAAGCGGGAAACACAGTAAGAAAAGCAGCAATGTTTCCTTGTTAAGACTATTGCATTTGGTGAGTGTTAACTGCAGCACACCAACCCCATTCGCTCATTATTATAACTCCAATCTTGAAATGTAAGCAAGTCTTATTATGGTTTAGCCGTTAGGGAATGAAAAAGGAAGTTCATTTAAGTGACGCCTTTAATGGTCTCAGGATATCCCAAATTCTTTACAGCAAATTAGTTACCTTTGGCATGTAAGGAAACTCACAATCAAATTTATGTACAGCAAAGTTCCACAAACAGAAATTAGATAATCTGTTTTCTTGACATTCATTCAGGAACAAATATAGGCCAGCACACGAAGAGAGGGTGCCATCTCTATTTGAAAACCTGCCTGTTATTGCCTCCCAGTCCTCCGTCAGTGGTGGATTACCAGTGACAGTGGAACAAGACCCTCAAGTGATCCAACGTTGGCCACTTGAGCGGCTCAATTGATGTCAGGTCAAGAAGGCCAACTTGGACTTTCCCTGCTCTAACATAATCAGGAGAGTCTGGAAGGTCGTTGGCTTTCTGTACTGTGCCTTCCCACTTGATTAAATGACCACCCCCCTCCCTCCCCACCAATCTCCCATCCATTTGCTGGGGGGAGGATGATCCCATTAATTCCACTCCACACATCCACAAAACATAGAGCACTCAAACATGGAGGTGAAGATTGCTTCAGGATTTTTTCAGCATGGCTTATTTTAGCCATTTCACTGATGAATCTGTTCTGAGGTGGCAGGTGGGTTGTTTCGACAAAATGGATGAAAGGTCGCCCTGCATTTCCCTCATAACCAAAACTGTATTTTTTTAAACCAGAAGTCCATTGTCATAGCAATGGAGAGGATCAAGTGGTTACCCAGTCCACAACTTACCATGCTTGATTAAGAATTGGTCAATAATTGACATTTATACCACGGTCCTGTGTGAAAGACATCTTTTTCAATTTTTTAAGCTTAATGAACTGTTCAATACATAATTGGAAGCCCTAGCAACTGCATCTGGCTTAGACATTTACTGTATTCTTATAACTGTTCCTTAACTTCAGTGAATGTAACTTCTATCTAAGCCTTTGCATCTTTAAAGGACAGATATTTTCTATATAATACATCTGAAAGATATCCTCGAACAACTGACAAATCTGCGTGAACATTTTGCACAAATATTGTTTTCTTTGTCAAGGGTATACATTTATTATCATAAGACAAACAAAGAACAAAGAATATTACAGCACAGGAACAGGCCCTTCAGCCCTCCTAGCCTGCACCAATATGCTGCCCATCACAACTAAAACACCCTACCCTTCCAGGGACCTTATCCCTTCATTCCCATCCTATTCATGTATTTGTCAAGACGCCCCTTAAATGTCACTATAGTATCTGCTTCCACTACCTCCCCCGGCAGCGAGTTCCAGGCACCCACCACACTCTGTGTAAAAATCTTGCCTCGTACACCACCTTTAAACCTTGCCCCTCACACATTAAACCTATGCCCCCTAGTAACTGAGGAAAAAGCTTCTGACTGTCCGCTCTGTCCATGCCCTTCATAATCTGGTAGACTTCTATCGGGTCGCTCCTCAGCCTCTGTCATTCCAGTGAGAACAACCCAAGCTTCTCCAACCTCTCCTCATAGCTAATGCCCTCCATACCAGGCAACATCCTGGTAAATCTTTTCTGTACCCTCTCCAAAGCCACCACATCCTTCTGGTAATGTAACGACAAGAATTGAATAAAATATTCCAAACGCGGCCTAACTAAGGTTCTATGAATCTGCACCATTACCTGCCAATTCTTAAACTCAGTGCCCCAGCCAATGAGGGCAAGCATGCTGTATGCCTTGTTGATGACCTTCTCCCCCTGTGTTGCCATTTTCAGTGACCTGTGTACCTGTACACCCAGATCCCTCTGCCTATCAGTACTCTTATGGGTTCTGCCATTTACTATATAGTTTCCATCTGGATTAGACCTTCTGAAATGCATTACCTCATATTTTTCCGGATTAGACTCCATCTGCCATCTCTCTGCCCAAGTCACCAACCGATCTATATCCTGCTGTATCCTCTGCCAGTCCTCATCATTATCCGCAATTCCACCAACCTTTCTGTCATTCGCAAACTTACTAATCAAACCAGTTACATTTTCCTCCAAATCATTTATATATATTACAAATAGCAAAGGTCCCAAAACTGATGTCACTAGTCACAGACCTCCATTTAGAAATGCACCTTTCCACTGCTACCCTGCCTTTTATGACCGAGCTAGTTTTTTTATCCATCTTGCAAGCTCACCTCTGACCCCGTGCGACTTTACCTTCTGTATCAGCCTGCCATGAAGGACCTTGTCAAAGGCCTTACTGAAGTCCATGTAGACAACGTCCATTGCCCTACACTCATCAATCATCTTCGTCACTTCCTCAAAAAACTCAATCAAGTTGGTGAGACACGACCTTCCCTTCACAAAACCATGTTGCCTCTCGCTAATACGCCCACTTAGTGGGAGTAAATCCTGTTTCGAAGAATCCTCTCCAATAATTTCCCCACCACTGACGTAAGGCTCACTGGCCTGTAATTAGCTAGATTATCTTTGCCACCCTTCTTAAACAAAGGAACAACATTGGCCATTCTCCAATTCTCTGGGACCTCCCAGTAAGGATACAAAGATTTACCTCAAGGGCCCAGCAATTTCCTCCCTTGCCTCTCTCAGTATTCTGGGGTATATCCCATCAGGCCCTGGGGACTTGTCTACCTTAATGTTTTTCAAGACCCCCAATAGCTCCTCCCTTTTGATCTCAACCTGACCCAGACTATCTACCCACCCTTCCCCAGACTCATCATCAACCAAGTCCTTCTCTATGGTGAATACTGACACAAAGTACTCATTTAATACCTTGCCCATTTCCTCTAGCTCCACACATAAATTCCCTTCCCTGTCCTTGGGTGGGCCAACCCTCTTCCTGGCTACCCTCTTGTTCTTTATATTTGTATTAAAAGCCTCGGGATTTTCCTTAATCCTGTCGGCCATTGACTTTTCATGACCCTTTTAAGCCCTCCTGACTCCTTGCTTAAGTTTCTTTCGACTTTCCTTGTATTCCACCCTGTGTTCCCTGTATTCCTTCATGTATTCCCAGCTTCCTTCCCTTGAAAAATGCCTCCTTTTTCTTTTTGACCAGGCTCACAATATCTCTCATTGTCCAAGGTTCCATAAACTTGTCATACTTATCCTTCATCCTTACAGGAACGTGCCTGTCCTGAGTCCCTATCAACTTACATTGAAAGCCTCCCACAGATGTTGATTTGCCCTCAAACATCTGCCTCCAATCTACATTCTTCAGTTCCTGCCTAATATTGCTATAATTAGCCTTCCCCCAATTTAGCACCTTCACCTGACAACTACGCTCATCTTTATCCATTTGTACCTTAAAGCTTACTGAATTGTGATCACTGTTCCCAAGCTGCTCCCCCTACTGAGACGTCGACAACCTGGCCAGGGTCATTCCCCAATACTAGGTCTAGTATGGCCCCTTTCCTAGTCTGAGAGTTATTTTCTCAACCTTAACCCTAACTTCAGCCAAAAGGGACTGACTTGAAATAAAAACGGAAAATGCTTGGAAAAAATTCAGCTGCATCTGTGGAGAGAGAAGAACAGGGTTAATGTTTTAGGCTGGTGACTTACCATCAGATCCTGAAACATTCCAGTTTTCTCTCCAAAGATGCTGCCAAACCTTCCAACATTTTCTGTTTTTGTTTCATATTTCTAGCATCTCTGTACTTTATTTCTGTAATGAAGTTCCATAGGCTGGTTTAGATTCCTGACTGATGACTCAAACGTCTTTCCTATTTTTGATCCCATAAGACAATTTATAATATTGTCATCCAGTAAACAGTGACTTATGACTGCCTTATTCTGCCTAATTGATAAAATCTGTAATGACTTGACACTTGGTACAGCTTCCAGGACTTTATTGGCATCTTGCTATAATACTTCCTTTGCCACTGACTGAAAGTTACACTTATTTATCTGGTCCCATTGAAATTTTAAATTGCTCTTTACCTCCTTAACAGTATTGGTCACTATGTAGTAGCATTCCTAGTGGTCATGTCAATATGAAGTTATAAATGATGGAATGAATGGCAGCTTTGTATGGGAGCATTTAGAACTTCTATTCCAGAGCCTCAGGCTAGTTCTGTTGGAAAATGGGTTCAAATCTGGAAGATAAAGCTAGTCTCAGAAATGGTGACCGTGAAACCATTGTTGACCGTTATAAAAATGGTTCTGGTTCACTTATTTCCTTCAGGTTTAGAAATCTGCCATCCTTTACCTGGTCTGGCCTACTTAAGGCTCCAGAGTGACAGCAATGTTTTTGATTCTTAACTGCCCTATGAAATGACCTAGCAAAACATTCCAATCAACAGCCGTTAAGGTTCAGGCAATGAATACAGTCATTGCCGATAACACACACATCTCATAAAAGAATAAAATGATGGTGCACGCCCATCATTATATCAGTTAGCATGCACTTCCCCGAATAAGGTCTGGCATATTTGCAGGCCCTGATGCATCGAGCAGAAAATCCCAGAAGTGGCAATCGTGCTCAGAGAGCTTATGACTTCCTATCACCCTCCCAGCATGACATTTACAACAGTCCAGTTGGATTTATTGGAAAAAAAAGTAGACCTTACTGGATGGTCCATTAAACATAGAAATCAATATAAGATACGAAGCTAACTGAGGGGTTCGGGTGACAACTAAACCATCAAAGCGAAGCTTGATCGGCTCGAACGCTCGTCTCCATGCTAAGATATTATCATGTTATTGAAATCATAGAGACAAAGTCATTCATAATATTTAGAGAGATTTTTCTGTTCCTTCTGCTACAATTACAGAAACTGTCAGTCAGCGTGCTCACATCAAACAAATGGATATTCTAACATTATTATTGCAAAGGTGTCAACAAAATAAATAGTACTAGACTATATAACATTTCAGGTATCAACTTTACTACTTTGCCAAATATAGGTTTATGTGGCAGGGCCCTAGTTACCGTGTTGACACACAGACTTCCTACATGTACTATAATAACACAGTCAGCAACTGTTCAAAGTATCAAATGAATTGCTTCAAATATCACATAAAAGTCATTTACAAAAACTACCCAAGGAATTCAAACTTGCTGGATGTATAACTGCTACTTGTAGATTTAGTGGAATTGGTTAACTGACAGAAAATTGCTCATCTATTTCCCAATCCACTGTACACTCCCTCCACACAGTTCAATACTGGAAGCGAAAATTCAAATAAGGCTCCTAATAACCCATAACATGTCTGTGATTGTGACATTCATACTTGTGCTAAGTGGAAAATAAAATGTTTCTGGCTCATTAAGCTCTGTATATGGCTTAACAAGCCTTGCTGCAAGTGAAATATAGACTAATAAAACATGTCAATAATTTGTTAGCTAACTGCTGTAAAATAACTGCATCAAACAGTTGTAATTAAGTGGGGCACTGATGTGCAACTTCACAATAGAAGGCAGTAACTGTGATGAGCCAGTGCTCAGTGGTTAGCACTGCTGCCTCACAGTGTCAGGGACTTGGGTTCGATTCCACCCTCGAGTGACTGTCTTTGTGCAGTTTGCACAATCTCCTTGTCTGCGTGGGTTTCCACTGCGTGCTCTGGTTTCCTCCCACAGTCCAAAGATGTGCAAGTTAGGTGCATTGGCCGTGCTAAATTGCCCATAGTATTCAGGGATGTGTCGATTTGGTGTGTTAGCCATGGGAAATGCAGGGTTTCAGGGAAAGGGTAGGGGGCAGGGAGATGAGTCTAGGTTGGCTGCTCTTCAGAGGGTCAGTGCGGACTTGTTGGGGCAAAGGGCCTGTTTCCACACTGTAGGGATTCTATGATTTACTCACATAAGTGATTTTATGGTGATTTAGACAAATTAAACTAATCTCAGCTCCTGGGACAGTTTGCTCACAGTAATCCCTGACTAACATACAACTCTGAGCCCCCAGCTACATAATTGGTTAAAGATCATTTTCTCCATGAGCTTACTGACAATGGATGGAATCTCGTAACCTTGTCCCATGACGAGTTTGATAAAGCGAGTGGGCATTTAGAGTTGTTGCGGACACCCACTTTCTTGCTACCAATTCAGACCGTTATGTAGGTAATTGAGATTCACTCAAGGGTATTAATCCAGAATAGCTGGTATTGACCCAGCAACTAGCAGGGAGCTTGCTGTATGGCGAAACTGACAAGCAAATAGTGGCAGGTTTGCTTTGATGTTTTGTCTCATATTTACATTTTTGGCCTTGTTACAAAGTTACACTTGTGATTAAACTCATGGTGCAAGTAAAATTGAAATTACTCATCATTAATGCTTGAAACTGGAAAGACGGTTGGTTGCTGGTAAGATCAATATAGAACATAGGGACAGGTAGGAACCCATTGAGCCTGCTCTGTCATTCAATATAATCACAGCTGATCATCTACTTCACTGCCTTTTACCCACACTACCTCCATTTCCCCTTATTTCAGTACTATTTAGACACTCGGTGTCTTCAGCAAGTCATTCAACAAGGTTCCGCATGGTAGACTGGTTGGCAAGGTTAGATCACACTGAACCCAAGAAGAGCTAGCATTTGGGTACAAAATTAGCTTGAAGGTAGGAGACAGTGGGTGATGGTGAAGGGTTGTTTTTTGGACTGGAGGACTACGACCAGCAGTGCGCCACAAGGATTAGTGCTGGGTCCACTGCTTTTCATCATTTATTCATCATTTCATCAAAATAATTTCATTCTAATTGTGGGAGTTATGATTAGTAAGTTTGCAGATGACACCAAAATTGGAGGTGTAGCGGAAAGCTAAGAAGGTTACCTCAGAGTACAATATGACCTTGAGCGGATGGGATGGTAGGCTGAGGACTGGCAGACGGAGTTTAATCTAGATAAATGTGAGGTGTTGCATTTTGGAAAGGCAAATGAATGCAGGATTTATAAGCATTATAGTAGAGTCCTGCGGGGTATTGCTGAGAAAAACACCTTGGAGTGAAGGTTCATAGTTCCTTGAAGGTGGAGTCACAGGTAGATAGAAAGTGAAGAAGACATTTGGTATCCTTGCCTTTATTGGTCAGTGCATTGAGTATAGGAGTTGGGAGGTCATGTTGCAGCTGTATAGGACGTTGGTTAGGCCATTTTTGGTGTATTGTGTGCAATTCTGGTCTCCCTGCTGTAGGAAAGGTGTTGATAAACTTGAAAGAGTGCAGAAAAGATTTTCAAGAATGTTGCTGGAATTGGAGGGTTTGAGCTATAGGGAGAGGATGAATAGGCTGGGACTACTCTCCCTGGAGCATTGGATGCTGAGGGGTGACCTTCTAAAGGTTTATAAAATCATGAGGGGCATGGATAGGGTGAACAGCCAAGGTCTTTTTCCTAGGGCAGGGGTGTCTAAAACTAGAGGGCATAGGTTTAAGGTGAGAGGGGAAAAATTTAAAGGGACCTAAGGTGCAATTTTTTTTCACACGGAGGGTGGTGCGTGTATGGAATGAACTGCTAAATGGCAACATCCTTGTAAATCTTTTGTTAACCCTTTCATATTTCACACCATCTTTCCTATAGCAGGGACACGAGAATTGCACATGATGTTCTAAATGTCCCAAACAGCTACAGCGTAAACTCTCAACTCCTATACTTAAGGCACTGACCAATAAAGGCAAGCGTACTAAACGTCTTTTTCACTACCCGGCCTTCCTGTGACTCATCTTTTAAGGAACTATAAACCTTCACTCCAAGGTCTCTTTGTTCAGCAACACTCCTCAGGACCTTACCATTAAGTATATAAGTCCTGCCCTGATTTGCCTTACTAAAATGCAGCACCTCACATTTATCTAAATTAAACCCAATCTGCCAGTCCTTGACCTGTCTGATCAATGTCCCATTGTACTCTGAGATAAACTTCTTCACTGCCCACTACACCTCCAATTTTGGTGTCATCTGCAAAGTTACTAACCATACCTCCTATATTCACATCCAGATCATTTATATAAATGACAAAAAGCAATGAACCCAGCACTAATCCTTGCCTTCCATCTTGGGAAAAAGTCTCGAGATCCTTTGATAAAATTACGACAATAATATCCATCCTAAGATAAGGGGACGAAAACTGCACATAGTACTCCAGATACAAGGCAACCAAGGTTTATACAATTGAAGTAAACTTTTGCTACTCCTGTTCTCAGATCCTTCTGTGATACAGGCTAGAATAGGATTAGCATCCATAATTGCTAATCCTAAGCGTTACCCTTCAATTAATTATTAATGAGAACATCTGCATCCGCATCTACACTTTCTAACATCCTATCATTTACTAAATAACCTCACAGTTCTCCACATTTTCTCCATTTGCCACATTCTTACCAATTTATAACCTCTTGAAGCTTCTTTGCATCTTCCTCACAGCACACATTCACACCTAGTTTCGCATCACTCGCAAATTTGGAAATATATTTGGCCTCCGCATGCAAATCATAGATCTATACTGTGAGCACTTGAGGCCCAATTACTGATCTTTGCAGTACCCACTAGTCACAGCCCACCCTCATAAGTATAATCAGTTTATTCCTATTCTCAATTTTCTGCCTACTTGCCAATCCTTAATCAATGCCAGACCATTACTTCCTATCCCAGGTACTTTTATGTTTGCTAACCAATTTCCTACAAGAGACTTTATCAGAAGTGTTCTGAAATTCCAAATATACCAAGTACTCCTACTTCACTTTATCAATTCTGTTCGTAACATGCTCAAAAACTTCAACAGGTTTGTCAAACACAATTACCCATTTTTCCATCCTTATTATATGAGTGTCATATGCTTCCTAAAAGATACTCACTTGTTCCCCTCTGATGATGTACACCTAATAGGTCAATAGTTCTATGTTATCTTTTCCATGCTCCCCTCTTAATTAGTGGGGTGACATTTGCTACCTTCCGGTCTATAGGAAGCATTCTAGAATCTATAAAACTTTGGAAGATGATCACCGATGTATCCATTAACTTTCAACACAGTCTGGGATTTAGAATGTCAGGTCCGAGGAATGATGAACCTTCAATCACAGTAATTTCTCCAACAGAACTTCCATTAGAGCATAATAACATCAGGAATAGCAGCTGGAGCAGATCATTCAGCCCCTCAACCTTGCCGTGCCATTTTATAAGACTGTGGTTGATCTGTCCCAGGCCCCCACTCCTCTTTCATGCCAGCTCCATATAGCTCTCAACTCCTCAATATTTCAAAAAATTATCTATCTCCTCTTTAATTACTTTCAGTGATCTAATCTCTACAACTCTCTGGAACTCCACACATTCATTATCTTCTGGGAGAGGAAAATCCTTTGCATTTCTGTGATTTATGCCCCCTAGTTCTAGATACCCTTACAACTGGAAACAAAGTCTCAAACATCTACCTTGTCCAGCCTCCTGAGAATCTCACATGTTTCAATAAGATCACTCCTCATTCTTCTAATCTGTGATGAATAAAGACCTAACTTGCTCTGCCACTTTTGAAATGTCAACCCCTTCACCCCAAGGCTCGTGATTCACTTTTGAACTGCCTCCAATGCCGATGGCCTCTTTCTTAAATACAGGGACAAATGTTTTACACAGTAAAAACTCACCAACACCCTTTATAGTTAAAAAAAATTTCCCTTTTTTTAAACACTAACCCCTCTACCCTAGCAATAAACTCCAAAATTCCATTTGCCTCCTCAATTATGTGTTGTAAGTGCATGGTAACATTTTGTGTTACACCTAGGTCCTTCTGCAATGCACTATTTTGGAGTCTTTCTCTCCATTTAAATAGTCCATTTTTTGATTTTTTTTTCAACCTCACCATTTCCTACATTAAACTCCATGTTTCTGCCCATTCACTCAGCCTGTCTATACACTCTTGTAGATTCATTATATCCTCAGCACAACATGCCTTCCTTTCTATTTTGAATCATTATGAAATTTTGATACATTATGCTCTGCCTCACCTGTGTGAGTGTGAAAGAGAGAGAGGGGGGAGTGTGTGTATGAGTGTGAGAGAGAGGGGAGAAAGAGAATTTATGAGTGAGAGAAGGGAAGGGTGTGTGTGTGTGTAAGAAGGGAGGGAAAGTGTCTGCGAGAGTGAAGGGGGTGGAGGGAGTGTGTGTTTGAATGTGTGAGGGGGAGGAGATATAGAGAGTGTGAGAAAGCATAGGGATGGGTATGTGTGTGTGTGAGTGAGAGAGACAGAGAGAGAGAGAGAGATAGAGGGAGTGTGCATGTGGGAACACACTCGTGTCAAAAGCACTCAGTTCCTTAAAAGCCAGTAGAAAGGTGTCCAGTGGGATACCCCTATCTGAACATAATATCAAGACCCCTTGTCCCTTCTCTACACAAACTCAAACCTGAGAAACCAACGCCAATTCCCCCACCCCCAACCCCCAACATGCCTCGCCATTTCCGTGAATCCTCAAGACAGTGCTGGCCTATGATTGGCCAACACCTCTCACTGCAAGCAGGACTTTGGCCCTAGGGTCTTGATTCCACAGTGACCTGCTCATTGCCTGATTGGCATTAGGCTTGCTTTACCTGGAAGGGGCAGCATGAGTCAGTCAAAGTCTCTCTGTCTGGATGATGGGACGCCCAGATACTGCAAGTGGATTCCACTATCGGTAGTGTTTCCAGTAGAGGCCGTCCAATGGAGCTGGGTCTCCATCTGAGAGTTTCAGAGGCTGACCAATCTGCTGTGCATTTGCAGCAGCTTCTGTTTTCTTTTCCATGAATAAATGCCCTTTTTAAGTTTCAATCACACTCTGGTGCCAGAATATGTCAGTAATGAATGTGATAGTGCGCAGTCGATTTCAACCCTGCTGTTCGGTGCATGAGGTCTTTCAAATACTACTCTTCAGGTATTGTTCACAGATGTTGAGAGATTTCTTCTTCACCAACTCCATTCGAAGTTGTATTAGATTGAATTTCGAATCATCATCTCAAAGTAAGTCACTAATTACTGTACTAGCGTACATGCTGACGTTGCCCCATCTAGTCTTCCCAATTCAGTTGTGAGACTATTTATAGTAAACAAGCACAGCATTAGGCAAGAGCTATTGAGAGAAGGAACAGCTGATACTTGATAAATTGTTCAATTATTTGACATGTTCAGGCCCCTATACTTAATGAGTATTTTAATATTTATTTACTCAAATCTGCTTTGCGGGGAAAATGGAATTTTTTTTGCAAATAAAATGTGCAATGACTACTAATGATCAAACCCTTCTCTTTGAGATTTCAGTGTAACACTGCAATTGCAATGCATAATCTAAAGCAACTGAGTGGGTTTAATGCGATGCTGGTTTGACATATAATTCATACAGCGGTCAGTGCAGGAGCCAAAGTTCTTTCATCTTACTGTTTGGTAATTGAAAGGGAAGACCTTTCAGGCTAGCCCAGCAAGTACTTTAATCTTGATCAGTCTCACTGCACGTTTTGCAATCCTAAATCTAACAAAAAATGCTGAACTGATTTGGACTTGATCAGGTTTTAGTGAAGCTTGGTTTTTTTGTTGTGACCAACAACTTAACACGCAGCGTTTCAAAGCCATGGTTTTGCTCCAAGATGGCACCCATGTACATATTTCCATTGTGAACTATGCCACAACCATCTTGGTGTTGGGGAGGGTGGTGGAGTTTGTTACAGCCATATCTCTTTTCTGACTGAAAACAACAAATGCTGGAGAGCACAGTGGTTCAGACAGCGTCCATGGAGAGAGAGCAAGCTAATGTTTCAAGTCTAGATGACTTTTCTTTAGAGCTGAAGTGAAGTGTGGAGGGGACAGCATTTATGCTATAGTTTGGGGAGAGAGGGGGGTGGGGGTAGTGGGTGTAGAATGCTGGTGGAGAAAAGACATTGATAGTTCACATTAAGTGATGGGAATGTGAGAATGGCAGAACAATGGTATGTCTCCTACCAGACTGGAAAGGCCAGTAACTGGGATAGGAGGAGGGGAGGACATGATAACAAGCTAAAGGGAAGAAATAGTTCATTCACAGTTTAAAGGTGTTGAACTCAATATTAAGTCCAGAAGTCTGTAAAGTGCCTAGTCTGAAGATGAGATGTTGTTCCTCCAGTTTGCGTTGTGATTCACTGGAACACTGCAGCATGCTGAGGACAGACAGAGGGCATGCGAGCAGGATGCTGTGTTAAAAGGACCAGCTATGGGAAGGTCGGAGTCCTGCTTGCACACAGACCAGAGGTGTTCTGCAAAGCAGTTGTTTGAAGGCCAGATGTGGAGGTATAGGGAAGATCTTGGCGAGATGCTCATCGTCATCAATGACATGCTAAGGGCTGTGAAGAATGTGGCATAGTCTCTCTGCTCCAGGGAAATACTGGACGTCGAAGGGTAGTCTATCAGTCACATACACATATTCTCTCTCTCTCTCACTCACTCACTCACTCACACACACACACACACACACACACACATGAATCTGTGGGATAAATCATCTCAAGATGTTGTTTATTTGCAGATTTTGTTCAATTTTGTCCTATTTTGTTCAAAAAACACCCAATTTGTAGTCACAGTCAATGTGGCATCTTATAAATTCCTGCTTTCGGAATAAAACAAGCCTGATTCTAGGTTAAAACTCTGAGATAGATTCTGAACAAGGCCTCACACCTACAATTCAGTGTCTGATCTGAGATGTCACCTTTTGTATATTCCTATGGCTCTGCCTGATTGCCATGACAGCACAGCACCGACATTGACTTTATAACCACTTTACACCCCGTCTAACACTCTCAGTCACCTGAAAAGTCTTAATATCTGCCACTCCACTCACACCAATTGTATGATCTCCTGATCTCTCTGGCCTTGATCTGTCTGGCAATAAGCTCTGTGTCTGTGTGCCCTACTCTCTCACTGCAACCGACGAAGGGGCTGCGGTCCCAAAGCTTGTGTGATTCCAAACAAACCTATTGGACTATAACCTGGTGTCGTGTGACTTCTGACTTTGTCCACCCAGTCCAACACTGGTGCCTCCACACAGTTACGGATTAAAAGGAGAGATGGATAGATGAAGCCAAATAGTCTTGAAAAATAATTTTTTAAAAATTTACAGTTTATGGCTGGTAGTCTGGTCCAGCTTTATCTTTTTGCAGGAGTTTAGATCTCCACAAGATCATGTTTCAAAATGTAGCTGCAATTTCTGAAGAAGGGTCCCGACCCGAAACGTCAGCTTTCCGGCTCCTCTGATGCTGCCTGGCCTGCTGTAATCCTCCAGCTCCACACTATGTTATCTCTGACTCCAGCACCAGCAGTTCTTACTATCTCTATAGCTGCAATGTCCTTTTATTTTCATCTGGCAACATTGCTGTCAAAATGCAAAGACTTGTCCCGTGGAATTCTCTACTATCAGCTTGCAGAGATGTCAACACAGTTCACGGTTCAAGCAACACAGCTCGACAGCTTGACACTCAGTCAGACTGAGAGACATTCTGCCACCAAAGTCCACGTCGATACACAAACCTTGGCCGGTCATGTGGCTTTTCTCTTTAAAAACCATCAGAAGCTCAAAAAGTAATTACGCATTCCAGAAGGCAGCTTAATTAGTGAAAAACTGCCGAGCCTCTTGCTCATTTTTGTTTTCATGCCCACAGGTGATTGTCCTGTTGTGTACCTTTCACCTCCATTTCTGATAAAAAAGAAGCTGTTTGCAGGTCTCCAGCGTTTAATGTCTCTGGTGGCTTTTGCAGACCCTACATTTCCGTAGTGCTGCAGATTGGTAGCCACTTTATGTTAATGTGGGTGCTTTTACATCAGTGACATGTCTTTCAGAGCTAAAACTGCCTTCCATTTAACTTTAATTCAGTTGATGACATCTTAAAATAAATAATTGACACAGCTCAGCTTCATAACAAGCTATAGACCATGAGGAATGCAGACCACTAGAAGTGCCCACAGTAGGAGTACTTTTTTTTTTGCATCTCTAATCACATCGACAGCCGATTTACTGGCAACATTGCCATTTGGTCTCGTTTGATTCTAAGCTGAACTTCTGAACTCATATTTGTGCCATCCCTAATGCTGCTTATTTGCACCGTATTAACATTGCTCAACTTCCCCCAACCCAATTCCCCCACTGCTGACATCCTCATCGATGCCTTTGGTACCTCGAGGTTAGTTGCTGACGGATTTCTCCGTGTTTTTGCTGTGACTGTGGATGTGTTTAGTCATTTCCTGAGTTGTTTAGAATCGATGCTGTGACGGGGATAGATTGTGGTAGTGAGGTGGAGCACTCTGTGGAACTTTAAGCTCATGACAAAGGCTCAACTAGAAACCACTCGCTTCCAAACGGCAGGTGTGGCTGTTTGATCTCTATCTCCACAGGAAGAATGAGCGGAGGTAACACAAAATAGGTACCGGGATGGGGATGGAGAAGTGGAGGAAGAGGCAAATAAACCCTCAGCAGGAGCCATAGGTGTTCAAGGAGAAATGCTCCAACATGAACTCTGATAACATTCAATTTTGTTCACCTGTATTGGTGCTATGTAAACTCAAGAATTATGAAGCCAAAACACAAGAACTTCCAGTGCTCGAAATATATATTTCTGCCTGGTAACAAGTTTGGAGCATACTGTGAGATTTTTCAGAGGTCACTCAAATGAGTTCAAGCATCAGTGAAAGTCAACCAATATCGAAATAAGTAAAACCTTAGGAGCACGGTCTCACAAGAAGACATTAAACTATTATCTCTGATACACTTAAACTACCAGGATATGATTTTGTCATTGAGGCAGGACAGAATTGTTGTGACTTTTAAGGAAATTCAAAGGCCAGATCTTTCAAAGTGAAAATTTTATATCCCACTTGAGGGAGGTGAAGATTTAATGAGATTTGACCCTAAGGAATATTCAGTTTGTACCAGTAATGGCCTCTAGCTTTATTTATCGGTCTTTGATCAGCCTTTACTTGCAAGCACCAAAGGAGAAACAGTTCACAACAGAGCTAATTTTGGGGCCTGAAATATTGAACAAACACATTAGTTGTAGCTTACTGGTAGCAGGTAACCTTGACCAAAGGGCTGCAGTTGTCCCTCTATCAGCCACTCTGACTCTCAATCAGCTTCAATTACAGCAGAGCTGACCGGTGCCAGAACCAGAGGAGCGACTCGATAGTCAGGGTACCTGGGGAAAAGCACAGGGACACCTGGCCGACAGCTGGGGAGTTCAACACCTCTTTCCTCACCATAAACCCCCAAAACCATACATCTGAAAGCTGGATGATGAATGAAGACCATTCATTTCACACTCATGCAAAAACTAGAGGGGTGCAGTATCAGTACAGTGAATTCATAAAGGGATCTCAGCAATTGATATAACCTCAAATTATTGAATTCCTGGGGTTCAACATCTAATCTCCCACATCATCATCCCTCAATATTGTTACTGGCGACTCTTTGATGTCTGGTTGGGTTGCTGTGGAATCCACAGAATCTGTCTGGACTGCAGCAGCACTTTGATATGAACAGTTGGAGTTTACAACCACAGTTTGTCAGTCAATCCATCTTTTCCTCTTGTTAATTTTGGATGTTAGTGTAAACGTTTTATGTGTAGTAGATTGATTACTTTCCTAAGATTGCGCAGTACAGTTTATTTTGTGTGTTCAAAACTGTGGAATCTTGTAGTTCCATTCTGTTAGTAAGCAGCCAGGGGTTTGAAAAATTTTCTACATTGAACAAAGCTGCCATATAATTACTTGTTGTAAAGTGAAAGATGGGTAAATATATCCTGACTAACCTTGACCAGTTTGTAGTAACCCTTTTTAACTCTAGCACATTACCTGGTGAGATATACAAAGGAGACAAGAGTCGGGGAAGGTCCAACACAACTCAAGCAAACGTTTTATCAAGGGAAAACAAGATTTATCAGGCTCTACCCTTTCACTTTAATTAAACTCAGTCAAACTGTGTCAATGTCTTCACAGGACTTTTCAGCAAACATTCTTAAATTTACATGTACTATTTAATTTTGACACATGCTTCTGAGGATTCACTATACCCTATCCACAGGCTCCTACCACTGTTTTTGAATTGTTTGAAAAGACCAGTAATAACCATTCAGTAATGCTGGGTCAGGCTGTACCTTGATCTTTGAGGGTAGGCTAATGTTTCAGGATTTGTACTTATTGATTTGGGATTCCCCTCTCGTCTAAGACTGGTTCTGGTCTTTGGGCCATTTCACCAAGGTGGTCTTCTGGGTCTGGTCAGTCTGATAATACTCACCACGAGGTACAAGGAACTGAAATTGCTGAGCAGCTCGGCCACCATCCAGAGGTGCTGTCTAGATGCACTGTTGAAGAAGGAGCAAAAGCAGAGTGTGCTGGGGCTCCAGGTTGCCCCTTTTTATCCCCTCTTCACACCCTCTTCAAAGATTCGATGTCCTGTTTTCAATACTAGCATTAGGCAGGGGCAGGAAGATCTAATGAGGTGACTTTTCCATATTTGAAGAATGCATAACATGGTTTTGATCCTTCAACTGTCAAGTGCTGTCTTTGTCACACAATGCCTCTGGCTTCTTACTGAACTAGGTGACACCAAGTCTGTGTAGCATTCTTCTAACAAAGCTGGAGATGGAAACAACAGTTCATACTGAAACAATGGGACCATTAGCACCTGGCCAGGCAGTTCCAGGCCTGTCTGACTTCAACGGGAGTCTGTTTGGCTGCATGAATACCATTTGTTCCAGCTCTGCAGTTTGCAAATTGCAGAGTCTGATTTGGTTTAAACTTGGCTGCCACATTTCAAGCTTTTAATCCATGCTCATGAAAAAAATGTCAATACTATGAAACAATCCTGGCAGTTATAGGTCACATGACAACATAAAATGGCTACGAAAGCAGGTCAGAGGCTGGGAAATCTCCAGCAAGTAACTCAACTCCTGACTCTTTAAAAGCCTACCAACCATCTACAAGTCAAAAGTGTGATGGAACACTCCCCTCTTGCCTGAATGAGTGCAGCTCCAAACTCACTCAAGAATTTTGACACCATCCAGGACACAGCAGCTTGACTGGCACACCATCTATAAGGTACATTGGAACCATGGCGAGTTGTTGCACCAACAGCAACCTCCAAACACACAACCTCCACCATTTAGAAGGACAAGTGCAGCATATAAGGGGAACATAACGAACTGCATGTTCCTCACAATGTCATACACCATCCTTACCAGGAACTATATCACCGGCAGTGATGCTCCTATTTACGCGTCCTCTCGATTCACCTTTTGTTTCTTTATTTATCCCATTAACATTTCTTTTTGCTTGCTTGATCATCCACTTGGTCATTTCTTCTCTTCTACCTTTCACCCCGTTACAGACCCTCCCTCCTCTCCTTTCCTACCCCTTGACTTGTTTCAAATTTGTTAAATCTCCAACTTCTTCCAGTTCTGGAAAAAGGTTATTGACCTAGAATGTTAATTTCAGTACTGCTGCACTGTATGTTTCTGTCCTTATTTCAGATTTCCAACATCTGCTGTATTTTACTTTGGTAGCAATATCTAGTTTATTTGTTCACTTAAAATAATAAAACCTAGTTGTTTCATCATCACTGATTATAGATATTTCAAATGCAATATTACTGTAGAATAACACTGTACAAGATATAAATGTGTATGTTTAACGTTATGAATCTATGCAGTACACAGTCAACTTGTAATCTTGTTGATTGATCCATAATTATAGATTTAATGTAGACCAATCACACCCCAGAGTCAATGTATACCATCCATGTGCCACTGCAATTCAATCACACTTCTTGGGAAAAAAAAATTACATCAGTTTTCTTTTGATCAGCATAGCTTTGTGCCCTCTCCCAAGAGGAATCCTTCCCTCAACATTTGTCAAGTCCTACAATTTTTTATTCCCTTCCAGAACTGCTGCAGAGGGGCTATTCTGTCCCAGTCCTGACCTCAGTTTTTCCTTCAAACTTCCTAGATCGTAAGAGAATAAAATACAGGAGCAGAATTTGGCCATTCGGCTCATTGACCCTGCTCCTCCATTTGATCATGTGTTTCTCAATCCCATTGTCCTGCCTTCTTCCCTTAATCCTTTTCCTCATCCAGAACTATCTATCTCCGTCTTAAATATGGTCAATGACTGGACTCCACGATTTCTATGGCACTGAGTTCCACAGCTTCACTACCCTCTGGCTGAAGAAATTACTCCTAACTCAACTCTAAAATGTTGTCCCTTCACTCCGAGGCTGTGCCCTCAGGTCCAAGTCTCTCCCTCTAGTGGAAACATCTTCTCCACGTCCACTCTATCCAGGCCTCTCAGTATTCTGTAAGTTTCAATGAGATCCCCCAAACCTTCAAAACTCCATTGAGCACAGACGCAGAGTCCTCAACCCCGACTCCTGATGTGACAAGCCCTTCATCCTCAGGATCACATTTGTAAACTTTCTTTGGGCCCCATCCAACGCCAGCATGTTTTCCCTTAGACACAGGCCCAAAGCTGCTCACAGTGTTCCAAATATTGTAGCCCTCTTGAAATTAATGCTAACAATGCATTTGTCTTCCTAACTGAACGTGCATGCTGGCTTTAAGAAAATCCTGAACTAGGACTCCCAAGTCTCTATGGTCCCAGAAGACTATAGGGCTGCTGTCTCATTCAAGATGACTGGTGGTGGTTTAACCTGAGAGTTACCACAGCTCAGGCGAGGGGAAAGGTTGATAAGAAGAGACCTTCACGGTAAGCTCAGCAGGAGAGGTTCTTAGAGTTGCAACAATATTCATACCAGGGTGTACTCAACCCAATATAAAGCTATTATTTCTGTTCAATCCAAAAAGAATACTTGGGTTATTTTTACTGTGTTTAAAAGCTTTGAATCTTTGTTATTAGGGAATAGAATGGCATGTTTTTTCTTTACCTTCTGTTGTTAATAGACTTTGATTTGTTTTACTGTTAATAAACTGAAAGGTGGTCGGGCTTGTTAAATAAAATATCTTTCTCAGTGAGGGGAGGAAGGGGGTCTGCCTGCGAACTGGGATCTTGTTGTGCAGTAAGGCAGTCAGTGAAAAGGCCAGAATGTCTCTGGCCGAACTCCCTGGGGTGGGATCAGGGATCCAGTGAGGGTGAAGGGGGGATTTGGGTATTGCACATGGAGGGAGATGCAGTGGGATATCTATGCACAGAGGAACGAAGAAAGAGAGTGAAGTACACAGGCAGCTATCAGAAACTGTGAGGTTGAAAATTTTCGTTGGGTTAAAAGTCATGGGGGAAATATTTAAACAGGTGCAAAAATTTGTGGGGGGCAATATTTGAGATGATATAAAGTGGGGAGGTTGCAAAATTGGGATGGGGAGCAAACTTTTGGGGAACTGAAATTGGGAAATGCAATAATTGAGGAGACAATATTTGGTGGGTAGGGCAGCAAAATATTTGTGTCGGGGAAGTGCAATATCTGGCAGGGGCAATATTGTTTTCAGCAGCACAAGATTTCGGGATGGGGGTACAATACTGTAAGGGTGGGACAAAATTGGGGACATGCTTCTGGGAGGTAAAGAGAGGGACAAAACTGGGCAGCAGTGAAACTTGTTGGTGGTTATATTGGAGGCAGAAAATGGAGGAAGAAGAGAGTGTGAAATGAGAGGGGTACACGGAGTCTCAAATTGAATGACAAAATTCTAGGGTCAAATTTGCAGGGACAGTCATATTTGTGGGGGTGGGGGAGGTGGGTGGGGGTTGGAATTTGGCAATTTTGAATGGAAACAAAATTTTGGGAGTGAGGCAGGAAAGAAAGAGGCATGCGACAAGACACCAGGAGATGAAATAGAGAAAAATGAAGGGAAAGGAGAGAGAAATATGGAGGGAAAAGACAGAGAGAGAATGCTGGGGGAGGGAAAAAAGAGAGAGGGGTCGGGGGCAAAGAGTGGTTGCTAGTGAGAGAGAGAGAAAATGAAACCAAATGATACAGAAGTTGACTGTGTGAGAGACAGAGACGCAGGCAAGAGAAAGAGACAAAGAGTGAGAAAGGCCAAAAGGGAGGCAAGGGGAGAGACTTTGAAAGAAAGAGACAGAAACACAAAGGGAGAAGAGAGAGAGAGAATGAAACAAAGAGAGACAAGAGTTGAATTTGAGAGACAGAGAGAGAGAAAGAATGAGAAAGAGACAAAGAGACTGACAGGGAGACAGAGAGAGAAAACAAGGAGGGACAAAAGGAGAGACTTAGGGAGAAAGACAGGGACACAAAGCGAGAAAACAGAGAGAAAGAGAGACAAGAAGAGAGAAGTCAGTGAGAGACAGCCAGGAGTTCAGGAAAGATACAGAGTCTGAAGAGCCAATACTCACCAGGGCTGCTTCAGAAAGAGGGTGGTACAGGTCCAAAACGGGCATTGAGATTCCAGCTGTACCCACACTGTCTCTCGCACAGACACAGACAGCCAGAATAACTCTTGACACTCACCTCCTGGCTTCATCCACATGAAAAAGGGAAGTATGGCTGCCAAGACCAATTTTATAACCCCAAGTTCTGTCATTTAAACTCCTCTCTCCTCCCAAATCCCAGCTACCCAACCAGTTCCCAGCTGTCTCTACCTGGAACACATATCCTCCAGATATGGAGCAAACCAAGAAGCTTTTTTGTGAGGTTAGAGGTGGGGGGGAGGGGTGTGGGAGGAGGAGGGGGAGAGAAAGCAGCAACCCAGAAGTTCAGTCCAATGTCTCCTGATTGTTCCTCCCTTGCACCCCTCCCCCCCTCCACACACACAAAATCTCTGTTTCTCTCTCACACACACAAGCGCGTACACACAAATTGGCCCCAGACCTAAAACCCACACAGAGACTAAGCTGCAGTTTCAAAACGGTTATAAAACACCTTTATCAGGAATAAAAGAATGACGAGAGTAAGATTAGGGCCAGTCAAGGACAGTAGTGGGAAGTTGTGCGTGGATTCCGAAGAGATAGGAGAGGCGCTAAATGAATATTTTTCGGCAGTACTCACACATGAAAAAGACAATGTTGTCGAGGAGAATGCTGAGATACAGGCTATTAGACCAGATGGCATTGAGGTTCATAAGGAAGAGGTGTTAGCAATTCTGGAAAGTGTGAAAATAAATAAGTCCGCTGGGCCGGATGGGATTTATCCTAGGATTCTCTGGGAAGCTAGGGATGAGATTGCAGAGCCTTTCGCTTTGATCTTTATGTCGGCATTGTCTACAGGAATAGTGCCAGAAGACTGGAGGATAGCAAATGTTGTCCCCTTGTTCAAGAAGGGGAGTAGAGACAACCCTGGTAATTATAGACCAGTGAGCCTTACTTCGGTTGTGGGTAAAGTGTTGGAAAGGATTAGAAGAGATAGGATTTATAATCATCTAGAAAGGAATAATTTGATTAGGGATAGTCAACACAGTTTAGTGAAGGGTAGGTCGTGCCTCACAAAGCTTATTGAGTTCTTTGAGAAGGTGACTAAACAGGTGGATGAGGGTAAAGCGGTTGATGTGGTGTATATGGATTTCAGTAAAGCATTTGATAAGGTTCCCCCACGGTAGGCTATTGCAGAAAATACGGAGGCATGGGATTGAGGGTGATTTAGCGGTTCGGATCAGAATTTGGCTAGCTGGAAGAAGACAGGGTGATGGTTGATGGGAAATGTTCATCCTGGAGTTCAGTTACTAGTGGTGTACCGCAAGGATCTGTTTTGGGGCCACTGCTGTTTGTCATTTTTATAAATGACCTGGATGAGGGCGTAGAAGGATGGGTTAGTAAATTTGCGAATGACACTAAAGTCGGTGGAGTTGTGGATAGTGCGGAAGGATGTTACAGGTTACAGAGGGACATAAATAAGCTGCAGAGCTGGGCTGAGAGGTGGCAAGTGGAGTTTAATGTGGAAAAGTGTGAGATGATTCACTTTGGAAGGAGTAACAGGAATACAGAGTACTGGGCTAATGGTAAGATTCTTGGTAGTGTGGATGAGCAGAGAGATCTCGGTGTCCATGTGCATAGATCCCTGAAAGTTGCCACTCAGGTTGATAGGGTTGTTAAGAAGGCGTACGGTGTGTTAGGTTTTATTGGTAGAGGGATTGAGTTTCAGAGCCGTGAGGTCACGTTGCAGCTGTACAAAACTCTGGTGCGGCCGCACTTGGAGCATTGCGTACAGTTCCGTTCGCCGCATTATAGGAAGGATGTGGAAGCATTGGAAAGGGTGCAGAGGAGATTTACCAGGATGTTGCCTGGTATGGAGGGAAGGTCTTATGAGGAAAGGCCAAGGGACTTGAGGCTGTTTTCATTAGAGGGAAGAAGATTAAGAGGTGACTTAATAGAGACATACAAGATGATTAGAGGATTAGATAGGGCAAACAGCGAGAGCCTTTTTCCTCGGATGGTGACGGCTAGCACGAGGGGACGTAGCTTTAAATTGAGGGCAAAAAAGATATAGGACAGATGTCAGAGGTAGGTTCTTTACTGAGAGAGTAGTAAGGGCGTGGAATGCCCTGCCTGCAACAGTAGTAGACTCGCCAACTTTAAGAGCATTTAAACGGTCATTGGATAAACATGTGGATGATAATGGAATAGTGTAGGTTAGATGGGCTTCAGATTGGTTTCACAGGTCGGCGCAACATCGAGGGCCGAAGGGCCTGTACTGCTCTGTTATGTTCTATGTTCTAAGGGATCAGAACCTTCTGCAGCCAGGAACACAAATTTATCCCACAGGTGAGCACAGTATTTTCATACAGACTAACACAAGGTGAGAGTGGGACTGTAGTTAATCAGTAAAGACAGCGAGTTTAGTTTTAATTAGTTTCTGAGAATGAACAGCAATCCATTTCACAGATGAACATCAGGGGATTACATGGATCTGTTGCACGAGTGGAAGTTTGTTCATTGTACAAATAATCATGAGTTTATTAAACACATTCACCTCTTTCCTGACAATAGAGCTGGGGACATCACATTATTGTCTCACTTTCCCATTGATATTCATCAGTAAAAGCTGGGAATTATCAGATTGACACAAACAGCATGGATTTGTGAGGGGTAGATCAGGCTTCACAAACCTTATTGAATTCTTTGAAGAGGTGACCAAACACATAGACGAAGGTAGAGCAGTGGATGTGGTACACATGGATTTAAGTAAGGCGTTTGATAAGGTTCCCCATGGTCAGCTCATGCAGAAAGTAAGGAGGCATGGGATAGGGGGAAAAGTGGCAGATTGGATTCAGAATTGGCTGACCCTTAGAAGACAAAGGATGGTAGTGGATGGAAAATATTCAACATGGTGCTCAGTTATGAGTGGTGTACCGCAAGGATCTGTCCGGGGTCCTCTTCCTATATGTGATTTTTGTAAATGATTTGGATGAAGGAGTGGAAGGGTGGATTAGTAAGTTCGCAGACGACACAAAGGTGGGTCGAGTTGTGGATAGTGCAGAGGGCTGTTCTAGGTTACAAAGGGACGTTGATAGGATGCAGAGCTGGGCTGAGAAGTGGCAGATGGAGTTTAACCCTGAAAAGTGTGAGGTGATTCATTTTGGAAGGACAAACTTGAAAGCAGAATACAGGGTCAACGGAAAGATTCTTGGCAGTGTGGAGGAGCAGAGGGATCTTGGGGTTCATGTCCAAAGTTCCCCAAAAGCTGCCACCCAGGTGGATAGAGTTGTTAAGAAGGCGTATGGAATGTTAGCTTTCATTAATAGAGGGATTGAGTTCAAGGGCCGTGAAGTTATGCTCCAGCTATACAAAAGCCTGTTTCGGCCACATCTGGAGTACTGTGTCCAGTTCTGGTCGCCTCATTACAGGAAAGATGTGGAAGCTTTGGAAAAGGTGCAGAGGAGATTTACCAGGATGTTGCCTGGAATGGAGGGAAAGCCATATGAGGAAAGGCTGAGGGAGCTAGGGCTTTTCTCTTTAGAATGACGAAGGATGAGAGGTGACATGTTAGAGGTGTACAAAATGATCAGAAGTATAGATAGAGTGGACAGCCAGAGACTTTTTCCTAGGGTGGAGGTAGCTATTACGAGGGGGCATAGTTTTAAAGTGAGTGGAGGTAGATATAGGGGAGACGTCAGAGGTAGGTTCTTTACTCAGAGAGTGGTAGGGGCATGGAATGCATTGCTAGAGAGGGGAGTGAAGTCAGCCTCATTAGGGGCATTTAAGCGCCAATTAGATAGGCATATGGATGATAGTACAAGGTAGGGGTGGAGGTTAGATAGACCTTAGGTTTCAGGTAAAAGTTCGGCACAACATTGTGGGCCGAAGGGCCTGTACTGTGCTGTACAGTTCTATGTTCTATGTTCTAATACCACAGAATTGTATGCTAATGTTTCAGTAATAGATCACATCGGTAACAAAAATAAAAAGAAAGCTTATGCTCTATCTAGACAGATTCCTGTCAGAGATCTGACTTGTCTGGTACTGACTTCAAATGACCATTACTCATAACAATTTGGGTCACTAGATCATAATACCTGCCTTGGTAAATTTGCTGGAAGTCCCACTGTTTCATTAATTCATCAAACTCCAGATAGTTCCTACCTTCCAACAATTCTAGCGATCCTAGTGTCCCCATCCTTTCTTCCCAATGCTGCAACAGATCTGAACTGTATTCATTAAATGAAGGCACATGGTCCTGTAAGCGAGCAATTTTAAGCAAACAGATAAATTTGCTCAGATCCAAGACTGACAGATCAGCTGTCTTGAAGTTTGTTTATACACTGATTTTTTTCAATAAATCTTATTGGTATCAATTGGATGTAATGATTTGCTGCACTGATCAAATAATGTCTTGACTGAATCTTAAACAATTTTTTTTGCTTCCGTATCCACCAATGAAATATTTCGTGAAATGTAGTGTCCATCTTTTGAGTGAATAATGGCTGGAAATATTGAGAAAGGTGTATACATTGTCCTGTCAGCTGTGATGTGGTTGGTGGGATATCTCACCTTTACGTTAGGAAATTCTGGGTTCAGGTCCAACTTAAGCCTTTAAACAAAAAAAAGGGCTGACACCTCAGTGTTGTGCTTGGGAGTGCTGTGCAGTTGGATTTCAGACGAGATATTAAAATAAGACCCTGTCAGACAGATGTAAAGGATCCCTGGAATTATTTTGAAGACAGTGTTTTCCTGGCCAATATTTATCCTTTAATAAACATCAAAAAAGAAGTTAGCTGGTAATTATTATACTGCATTTAGAGGACTCAATTGTATGCAAATTTCTATAGTACAGCATTTGGCTTCACTTCAGCACAGCATAGATATTTGAAGGGTATTTAACAGTAAATATCTGCATGGAAGCAAACTCAAATCTTATTGCAACAGCTTTCACTAAGTCAGAACAGTGTGTGGCTTCAAGCCCTATTCACAGTCCTTGATGCACATCTCAATACCAGCTCTCTAGTCAAGTTCCGGGCTCAGTAATAACTGTCGCTTCCATTCGTCACTCCTTGTCTGTGCAATTCTGTTAACATTTCTCCATATTTTTCTGTCATTTTCAACTAATGCCAATATTTTCATCTTGTCACCCCAACTGCAGATGTGGAAATCTACCAAAACACCAGGCCACCTGGTTTCAACGCCAACAGAAGAAGAAGCAGGGCAGTGTTGTACCACCTGTCCGGACACTTGCAGAAACAGGATAAGAGCAAGCTCAAGCTCAACAATGTACGTACAAGAACACACAGATTACTTGACGCGGTGGTTCAGACCCCTGTCAATGCTATAGGTTGAGTTTTTTTAAAAATGTAATCCTTGGTGGCGATCAGTTTTTGATGTAAGGGAGTGGCATCAATTAGTGCCTTATATAGAAAGTCAGACTAAAATAACAAGCACTGCCATATCCTACCAAGAACAGATTTATTATTCCTAATTTTGTTTCATGCACTTGTGAGTCCCAACATGAACTATTATATGACATACCATGTACCTTTACATGTGCTAAATAGGAACGATTTCAATATTAGAACATTTCCACATTGTTGCACTGTGTCAGCATCAAGCATCACCAAAAGAAAACCACATTGTTTGATAGTGCCAAACTTCTGTTTTGCCCTCTTATTATCTAATCACAGTATCAGAAGAATGCCTCATACTGTACTTACGTATAATCCCTTTTCATAATCAACACCAGCCTTCCTTATAAATTTCCTGAGTTATGCTGCAATTTGAGCGCTGATCTATCACGACAAAAATCAATTGTATTCATATAATGGAACAGTACCCAAGGCAGTTTCATCCAAGTTTAGTTAAAAGCAGTGAGATAAAAGAAGAAATATTGAGTGAGAACATACCCTGAAAGTCCGTCAAAGAGTTAATTTTAAGATTGGAGGGAGCTGGGTCAGCGTTTTTAGTGCAGGCTGTTTGGGCACTTCGGTTCAGACTGCCCAAATTTAATTACCCTGTAGCATTTAGTAAGGACTCTGAAGCTCAACAGAAAGGAATAATCATTCCTTCAGTCTGGCTTTGTTTGGCCAAGGGCATGAAGTGTGCTAACCCACAGAGACCCTCTGCCACAAGTCACATAAACCAGCAGTGACATTAACAGAGCTAACAAAATAACCTCATGAGGAGTCAAATTGCTCTTCCCTTGATACCCATAATTAGAACAAGTTAGCTAAGGCTAGATTTGTCAAAAATAGATTGGATTTTTGATTTAAAATTACATCTTAAGCATATAGTTTATTTCAGGGAGGTTAATATTAAAGAAGGGCTAAAATTACATCAGGTATTCCTTATTTTGGATTATCTTTATTAGTGTAAATTTCTTTTGGTGTCAACAGATGAGCTGAAAACCAATCATCAAACTATGGGTTAATGTTATTTCAGAGTTGATTTTTCACTTACTAAAGAAAAGCGTAAATGCAGCATTAATTAAAATTTCTAACTCTGTTCCATGTCAAGCATTGTAAGTAGGTAGTACTTGGCGCAGGATTGCTGACCTTGATCAACGTACACTTAGCAGCTAAGGGAACATTGGTGTATTTGAGAACTCTGTCTTACCCAGCTGCTGAATACCTGATGCTGACTCACAGGGAATTAGCTACAATCACCAACTCCACCAATAAAAATCCCTGCAGCCCGAGAATGCTACAGACAACTGCAAATCCATCCCTGTTTTGGAACATCTTGTTTGAGTATTTTCTTTCGGAGATTAGAGGAGATTCCTGTTGACTCCGGCACGTGTTTAATTAGTTTATGTTAAAATGTAATGTTGTGACTCAGTCACGGAGGTAGACGTTATTGTAACTAATTAAAATAGAACTTTATGGGCGCTGTATATGTGTTTGATTTGATTTTGCACAGAATAATGATTCTTGATAGGGAATGCTGAGACTGGTTGGAAAGTTTACAGTCGACTTTATGAAAATCCTGTTATAAATCATTAAATGTAAACATCGTTCCCTTGACTTTTACAGCAGCCAGATGAGTAATAAATGTTCCGTTCTGCTGATGCAAAAGTTATTCTGTCAGGTTCATGGCTTATAAAACCAGCACAAATGTGCATGTTATCCTTGCCAGCCATGGTTATTGTCTTGTGACCATAATTCACTTGAGCCTATGCTGTAAATGTAGGCTAGCCCATGTAGGAAACCACAGCTAAACCTGACCGTGCACTTATTCAGCGTCCATTCACGAAAAGCCAAGTAGGATTTATTGTACAGCAAACTGGAGGTGAGGATCCTTACTATTTTTCCCTCTTTCTTTGTGACTTGCCCAGGCAGAGATCATTTAACTCAAGACCCAGGAATAAGACCTTGGGACATACCTCGTCAGTATGGCTTATCAGTGGGTATTTTACTTGTGTTTTAGCAGTGCCCGCAATCTACAGACCATTTGTACATTAATGGGTTAAAACTTTGGGCTGGTGCTGTCGCTTTCAATAAGTTGCATGACACTTTGGATACCCCATCTAAATTTTAACACTAGCTGGAACCCATGAAAGTGCTGCTGTTGAATACATTGTAACAATGCTTTTAAGAAAATAAGTGTTTATTTGCAGATATCAGTAAGATGGGTGTATCTGCTACTCACTGCAGAGTTTGCCTATTCTTAATACAATGGTTGATAACAACAAATAAGTCATTCTAAATTAAATCCAAATGTCGCTTGATTCTTAGAGAAAATGGATGGAACTGCAGAATGCATCCCCCAAAACACTCAAAAATCCCATTAAATTAAAATAACATTTGTTGTTCTAAGCATGGTAAACCATTGGGGAGACTGGCTGAAGAGTGGTCTGTGTCTAATTTCCTGTGTCACCTTGTTGAATAACTGCACCAGTGCAGGAGGTGACAGGCTTGGTTAACATGTAACGTATTAACTCATGCAGGGCTTTTAACCAGAACACTGTGACTTATGACATGACCGTCACACCCTAGGTGCTTGCTCTCCTATTGGGTTCAGTACCTGCTCAATAATCACGTTGTTTTGCAGACACTTTGGAAAGGCTCTATGGACATAACCACCTCCACTTGCCCCACCCTTTGATCCCTGGGACGTAGTTTGAGAACCACTGAGTTACTGATCTTAAAGGCAGAAAACTAACTTTTGACTCTGCGGCATCAGGTTACTACGGTCACAGTATTGTCCTAGTCTGGGTCTGCACTATCCAGAATTTAGGAGTGCGGATTCATGTGGTGCAACACTACTGCTTGTAAACTGAAATATTTATCATGTTCATGTCACACAAGGAATAGGCCCACCAAGTGTGGATAATGAATCTCATACAACTACAATCACTCATGGCATCGAGCATTCTTTTCCATTTCAGAATGGTTGCCAGCTTTGTGTTAATAGATTCTTGTAGAACGGACTAGTACTGCACTGATAAGAATTATGCAACATTATAACGCTACTTGCAGTGTTACCAGAACACTACTGGAATACTATAAAAAAAATTGCCTCACATATTACATACAATTCTACATGTGGACAGACACTGTCATTTGTTCTGCAAATACTTCAGATACCTGTCATTCCTCAATGTTCCAAACTAGCTTTGCAGAGTTTGGCCTGAATATGTTTGTGATTTATTTGAAGATAAAATCAAATGGAAAAAGTGCATTCCTTGTGCCTTTGGGATTTAAGGCATTACACATTATCCTTCAGTATATCATTGGGCACGGCAGCAGGCAGCAAGACAGGCAAAAGTAAAGTCATTGTTACATTAACATGCAATGAAATGGCCTCAATTTTAAGTTTGAATGTTTTGCATCCAAAAAGAGGAAAATTTAGAAATGAGAGCAGCCCATTATTACCCATTATGATCCTGTTCCATTATTTAATTATATCATGGATGATTTGTACCTCAACTCCAAAAGTGACAGCTTGATAAACTATATTTCCTATAATGTAAAGAAGCCTAGATGTTTGAAATATTACTAGATACCTACATTTGTCACTAATTAATTTACGTCTATTATAATTTTCTCTTCAATAATGCATGCATTCAAATAATGAAACAGAAAACTCAAAATCTGGCAAGAGATCGCGAGAAGAACAATCTCATGAGAAGAACAAACTCCACAGAAATTGTTATCTCTCTTGAATCATCCTCTGAGTTCTCTGTTTTCCAGGGGTTTGTCTAAATTTGCCTCACTGTGTAAAGAGATTAACCTCTTTAAATTAAAGCAAACTTTGACAGAAAATACAAGGGATTACTATAAGAGTTTAGCTGTCATTGGTATCCTCTTTGAAAGCATTTGAAAACATTCAATAACCTTCATAGATAGTAGTATAACCTTTTCATTATTATTCTTAACTATTTATATTTTTTTACTGCTTATTTTATCTTTAAATTGCCATTGAACATGTTGAGTCATTGGTTTATTGTTTGCTAATACTTCATCCTGACCCATTTTCTTTGTCAGCATTTGTCATTATGGTTCGCTACTGCTTTCCACTCTCGGGCAGAATGAGGAGGCAAGACTCAAGTCTACCTCAGCCGGACCATAATAGAACCTGCAGTGACAGTATTATTGAACCACACGCTAGCAATCTAAGTTGGCTCCCCTATAGTACAACATTCAGATAGGCTAAATAGGTTTGCATTACTACATAACTACAGATTTCAACAGGAACAGTATACATTTATCAAATAAATACAGAGTTCACAGACTTTGTAATCAAATAAAAAGAATGAAACTATCTCAATGTCAAATGTCCTTAATCAACAATTTGGTGGAGTGCAGCCTACAGGAAAGAACAATACCAAGGCTAAAAGTAGTAGATGATGATGAAAGTGAAGTTACAATCATTATGTGAAGAACCAAGATTCACCGTGTTGAAGTTCTGTAAAAGAATCTGTTCAAGTAGATGATGACATGAAGAGGTCTACTTCCAGTTTCATTGATAGTCTGAGATAACAAGGTGTGGAGCTGGATGAGCACAGCAGGCCAAGCAGCATCATAGGAGCAGGAAAGCTTGACGTTTCGGGCCTAGACCCTTCATCAGATAGTCTGTCTGAGAGTACATACCAAACAGCTCTTCAGCTTGTTTAGTTTGGCAGGTATCATACGCAATGCTCTGGCTCATGTAGTCCTTAATCATTGTTCACGCTTGGCCAAATGAGCATTTCTCTTACCTTCCTCAGACTAGATTCAATTTCTTGACGGCTTGCACCAATGTGCTCCAGCATCTCTTTTCTCATCTTCTTAAGAATAATATTTCTAATACCTTTGTACAACCTTTTGGACTATTGCTTCATCTCTGTCTGACTAATACTCTCTTATAGCAATAGGTATGTCCTCAGTGCTTTAGGCTATATTTTTATCATGCTACCTGCAGCATTTGAAGAGTTGCATTGTGTTGCATAGTTTGCTTGATTTGAGCAAGATGCTTGTCTTTCATGTTCATTCTTTCTGCTGAATTGACGTCCTCCAGCACATGTCAGGCTGATACTTCTCATTAAATCTGGAAGGTTTCACATTCACAACTTTCCTTATAGGGAGTGCTACACTTTACAGGCTGTCCGCAGTGTGCATTTGCTTCCCTGGTTTGTATTTATTTTGCTTTTTTTAATTCATTCATGGGTTGTGGGCATCACTGGCTAGGCCAGCATTTATTGCCCATCCCTAATTGCCCAAAGGGCAGTTCAGAGTCAACCACATTGCTGTGGGTCTGGAGTCACATGTAGGCCAGACCAGGGTAAGGATGGCAGTTTCCTTCCCTAAACGACATTAGTGAACCTGATGGGTTTTTCTGACAATCGACAGTGGTTGACATTAGACTCTTAAATTCCATAATTTTCCTTTCTATTGAATTCAAATTCCACCATCCGCCATGTGGATCGAAACCCAGGTCCCCAGAACATTAGGTGAGTTTCTAGATTAATGCGGATAATACCAATAGGTCATCGCCTTCCCTAGGCTTGTTCAATTGCAGATGCTGAGTTGGTCTCACACTATCATTTACTTTGAGATGATATTTACCAGGAAGACATAAAAGACCTATAAAAATATCTTTATAGTGTTTTAGGATCTGTTCAATCAAAGGCTTTTAATGGCCTATGAAATGCTTCAGATCTCTTCTGGTCTACATTACAAGTCCAAGATATAGACTTGCTTCAGTTAACATGAATGGATTTTGCTTAACGTCAGCTATCAGGAACTCCAAATCTTCATTCTTCTTATTGCATTGGGCTCTCAGCTCTATGTTTCCTCTTGGGATGAGTACTGTTCCGTCATAAATCTTCACCCTTACTTTTGAGGGCTTCATTTTTGGCTCACCACCTTGAACAAAATTGCACAGATCTGTGAAGCTCATGATATGGTATGAAGTCTAACTGACACTTCCCATTGACTTGTAGTTCTCCATCTGCAGTCATCAATCCAGCTGTCACAAACCATTCTGTAGGCCCATCATGTCCACACTGACCCTCCAAAGAGCATTCCTCCCAGACCCACCCCCACATAGCCTATCCATGTGAACCCTGCATTTCCCATTGCTAATCCACCTAGTTTGCACAATCCTGGATACTACATGACAATTTAGCATGGCCAATCCACCTAAGTCCCACATCTTTGAACTGTGGGAAGAAACTGAGCACCCAGAGGAAACCAATGCAGACGTGGGGAGAATGTACAAACTCGACAGACAGTCGACCAAGGGTGGGATCAATCCTAGATCCGTGGTGCTGTGAGGCAGCAGTGCTAACCACTGAGTCATTGTGCTGCCCTATTCATGAGTAACATTAACATGATGTCCAATGCCTCTCAAATCTCTGCCATCTGGCTTTTCTGCTCCTCAGGAAAGCTTGTAGCACTCTTTCTCCAGCATTATAGCAAGGTCGCTGGTCTTATTTGCTCAGCCTTTTAAATGAACTCTGTAGCTATTTCATACATTTGCCGCTGAGAGCAGGAAGGAAAAAAAAACTCCAATTCTGCATCATGTTTCCTTTCATTTCCACAGCAGCAGAGTATGGAAACTGACTGATCATTTTGGCTCATCGAGTAAGTTAGAGCTGCAGATTGCTGCCCTTTTAATTTTTTTTTCTTCCTAGCATTTCCTTCGATAGCTGACCCTCTTACAGCACTGGAATTCCACACACTTTCAGCTACACCTTTCTTGATTCCATGTCTCAAGTAATGTGTTTAATGGCTGCCACACATTCCACACTGAGGCACTTGAGCAGAGCTGGAGGTCATTTGGCTGCAGCAAGACAGCCAATAAATTAAAGTTAAATTGTATTTCTCCAATGTGCACTTAGATTGAAAACTACAGAATGATAGCCTTTCAACACTAACTCACACTTCATAGACAGTCAGAAATCAACCGTTTTCCAACAAGATAGATGATTCATTCATTTATCTGAATAGTTGTAAATAAACCATCTATAATTTACTTTATGTGTAAATAAATTCTCTTTAGCTTATCCACCACCCATTGCCAGAGTGACTTATTTTAAACCTGTAAGAATAAACATTCCTTTTAAAGACCTGACATCAAAGTAACTCTTTTTTGCAAATTATTTATAGAGAAAATGGTTAAAAGACTCCTGAACATAACAGGCAATTAATGTAACCTTGACAACATTACTCACATCTCATTAAGAAATGATAAAAATAATTATCCTTGATCCGGTTTAGATTTTAAAGCAGGCCTCCTGGTGTCAGAAGTCTCTCTTGAATGCTTTTAATTGAAGTTTAATGTCAATTTACCTTTGAATGCTATGCTAATTGGAGATATTTCAACTGCGGTACTTTTTGTTTGGAAAGAATTAATTTCCCCCTTCGAACCTCTGATTTCATGCAGATGTATGCACACATCCTGATTGACGAATCGGAGATGTAGATACGATGGGGGCTCTGACCCGATAATCTGGGGTAGGGAGAGCAAGGGGAGGATTAATGTTATCCCCAGCGGTCCCAATAGATAATCTGGAGAGGTGCTATCATTGAAACATAGGAAGAGGAATACGCCACACAGAGCCTACCGTGCCTCTCATCATGGCTGGCCTGTGACCTTTCTTCATCTACCCATTTTTCCCCATATCATTGAATGGGTCCAGCACAGAAGGAAGATATTTAGCACATTGTGTCCATCATATCTGTTTCGACCTTTAGCTCAGAAATAAAACTATTGATCGCACTTTTAATATTAACAATCGCTTTAGCATAAATTGCTTTTTGGGGGAAGAGTTTCAAATTTCGAGAACATTGGTGAACAGAGGCAGTAATAGATAACACAATTGCTGGTTGCTTCTTCATGGTTTGCCTGGTAAGCAGATGTTAAGACACAGGCTTGGAAAAAATTGGCACTTTTTTTATAAAAAGAAAACTGCTCAGGTCATGAAAGATATGGAGAGAAAGTTCTACCTTGGTCTGTAGGTCAGAATGCAGGACCGTCAGTCTGTTTACGTGAAATTATGACTCATTACATATACATAATTTTGATATCAAATAATCTAAAGTTAAAAACTAGTGCAGTGTAGGATTGAGTAGACCATTGATATTCCTCAACAAACCCTTTTAGACTGATAGATTGGGGAGATCATGTTTGATGGGTATGATTGGGTTTTTCAAGGAGGTGACTAGATGATTCGATGAGGATAGTGCAATGTGGACTTCAGTAAGGTCTCGCCCAAGAGACTGGTGAAGAAGTTAAGAACCCATGGGGTCCAGGGAAATTTGGCAAATAGGATCCAAAATTGACTTAGTGACATGAGGCAGAGGGTGACATTTGAAGGTTATTTTGTGACCGGAAGCGTATGTCCAGTAGCATGCCGCAGGGTTCACTGGGCCACTTGATGTTTGTAGTGTACACTAATGATCTAGATAAGAATGTACAAGGTTTGATCAGTAAACTCGCAGATGACATGAAAACACAATGTATTATTTAACCACTAATCATTAACTATTCCAATATAGACAGCATCCTGTAAACACACTGTTCGGCAAAATGCAATGCAGCAAAACCGTTATTATTCTCATGAGCTGTCTCTCTCCAGTCGAGTGGGAAAAAAAACTTTGCCCATTTTGATTTCTAAGAAGAAAACTCTCTGTCTAGTCTTCAATCTAGCAGCTAACTATTTAAAAAAACCCAACTGAAAGCAAAACCAAAGTTCTCAGGGTCTGGTGAGCCTGACCCCACACACTCATGATTCCATTGTCTTACTCTTAAATAAAATACTCCAGGAGAAATGATTTACAAACTGCCTGCCAGGAGGAGACACTTTTGCACTACTGTAACAAAACCCATCTGCAAGAGGAACAGGACAGAACACATCTCTAAAAGGCATATAGAATAATCACATCTTCTGCACACATCTAGATGGGGAAGACTATTTAGGTATTGAACTCCTCAAGAAAAATTACCTCACAAAAACTTTCACAGGTTGCCTCAATTTTAAGTGCTTTTACTCCTAATCAGATGCAAGCTGCTTAACATATTCAAACTCCAGATATTTCAGATCAGGCAATATCATACTGTACAGAATTTTTGCCATATACATCAGGCACTAACAGGTTTGCACTTGAAATATCTGTGTAATGCTGCCTCACAGTCACTTGTACTCTCTTCAGGCAAGACAGTGTAAACGTTGTGAGCTTTCCCTGTCAGCCGGCTTTGTAACAGCAAAGTCCACTGTTGGACTGGCCACTTTAATTGCTGTGAAATGAAAAAGGCATCCATCGCTTCCTTATTAAACTTTGGGACTAAATGTGGGAATTTGAGTACTTCAGACCTTAAACACAAGTTATGTGTGATTCCATCACGGGAACCTTTCTCAGCTTGAGCTGTCTTAGCTGGAACTCCGTTTCCTGAAATTTTCTCTCATTCTACTTTCTATTCCTGGGATTATCTTTCCTTGTTTTGTTGTCTGTTGGAATTCTAATTTTCTGGCAAGTCTAATTTTAATACCGGAGACTTCTGTGAACAGAAGTGGTTTTAAAAAAGGAAGAAACAGGGGCCCAAATTGGCTGCAGCAATAACCTTACCACAGATTGGGGTAAATTCAGAAAATCCGTGTAAAATGAATGTGAACAGCTGAACTAATCGACTGAGTCAGGTATCAAGAATCCTGCATCTCCTGATTTCATTTACACTTGTATCTGAAGTTGTGCACATTGGACACAGAAAGATTGTCTGGAAATATCCAGCTTGGAAAGACAATCAAACGAAATTCCGGAATACATGATAAATCATATTTCAATAGCTACTTAACAGAAAAGCAGGGAGAGAAAGAAAATAAATTCATAATAACAGAACCCAGATGGTATGCTCTCTCTCCCTCTCCCCTTCATTTCCGCTTGAAAAACAGAAGTCAGAAATAAAATAGAACTCAAATATACTTACAGATTTCACACTGCTGAGGATTGATGACATCTATTAAACAACTGCTTTTTAAAAATAATAAATTGTGCTTTCTTGAACTTCCCTTCATACCAGACAAGGTCTCCTCTTAATGCTTTTTACTTGTGTTTGTCTATGTATCTGATGTCATTTATTATTTTCTTGCCTAGTAAGTCATAAAGTTCCTTTCTCCTTTACTCAAGAAAATCTTGTAACTGGCTCCTTAGTTCTGATCCAGCAACTACATTTTACCTGAGTATGAGTTCGCTGTGTGCTGAAAGGAATTTTTTTTGTTATTATGGCACAACCAGGAGTTGGGGGGAACTAAAACGAGGGGAACTGATTCTTCCTCTTCACCTAGTCATGACAAAGCATAAAGCTAAAGGAATGAGAGATTTGCATAAAATTAACTCAGATTTCTTTCCACAGGTGCTGCCAAACCTGCTGAGTTTTTCCAGCAACTTCTGTTTTTGTATCTGATTTCAGCATTTGCAGTTCTTTCAGTTTTTATTTAGGATATCAAGGTATTTGGAACAAGGGCGAATAAGTAAGTTGAGGTGCATATCAAACATGATTTAACAAAATAAATCAAAGAACTGCGGATGCTGGAGATCTGAAACAAAGACAGAAAATGCTGGAGGGGGTCTGGCAGCATCAATGGAGAGAACTGTGTTGAGGATCTGAATGGCCTATTCCTATCTGTTCATGAAAGAGCCTATGATTGAGTACGGGAGACCATATTGTGAGCAGTGAATGCAGTAGACGAGAGTCATAGATATGGAGTCATAGAGACATACAGTATGGAAACAGATCCTTCAGTCCAACTAGTCCATGCTGACCATGTTCCCAAAACAAACTAGACTTCTGAAGAAGGGTCTAGGCCCAAAACATCAGCTTTCCTGCTCCTCTGATGCTGCTTAGCCTGCTGTGTTCATCCAGCCCCACACCTTGTTATCCCTAGTCCCACTTGCCTGCTTATGGCCCATATCCCTCCAAACCTTTCCTGTTCACATACTTATCCAAATGTATTTTAAGTGTTGTAACTGTACCTGTATCCACCACTTCATTCATCAGTTCATTCCACATACGAACCACACTCTGTGTAAAAACAAGTTGCCCTCTCTCCTTTTTGAATCTTTCTCAACTCACCTTAAAAATATGCCCCCTTGTCTTGAAATCCCCCACCTTAGGGAAAAGACGCTTGCTATTCACCTGATCTATGCCCCTCATGATTTTATTAACCTCTATAAGGTCACCCCTCAACCTCCTACACTCCACTGAAAGAGGTCCCAGCTTATCTTTATAACACAAACCCTCCATTCCCAGCTATATCCCAGAAAATCTTTTCTGAACCTTCTCCAATTTAATAATATCCTTCCTATAGCAGTGTGACCAGAACTGTACGCAGAACTCCAGAAGGGTCCTCACTAACATCCTGCATAACCTCAACGTGACATCCCAACTCCAATCTCAAAGATGTGAGCAATGAAGGCAAGTGCGCTAAACGCCTTCTTAAACATCCTGTCTACATGTGATGTAAACTTCAAGAAATATGTACCTGAACCCCTAGATCTCTGTCTTACAATGCCACCCAGGGTGCTACCATTTATTGTGTAAGTCCTGCCCTGGTTTGTTTTACCAAAATGCAATACCTCACATTTATCCACATTAAACTCCATCTGCCAGTTCTCTGCCCATTGACCCAATTGATCAAGATCTCTTTGTAATCTTAGATAACCTTCTTCATTGTCCACTAAACCACCAGTTTTGGTGTTGTCCACAAACTTACTAACCGTGCCTCCTAAATTATCATCCAAATCATGTATATAAATGAAAAACAAAATTGGACCCAGTACCAATCCCTGTGGAACACCGCTGCTCACAGGCCTCCAGTCTGAAAACAACCCTCCACCACCACTGTCTATCTCCTACCATCAAGCCAGTTTTGTATTGACTTGGCAAGCTCTCCCTGAATCCCGTGAGATCTAACTTTACTAATTAGTCTACCATGCAGGCCCTTATATTGAATGAAGTGCTAGTAAAGAGCTGTTTCACCTGGAAGGTGCATATGGGCTCTTGGAGACTGAGGGAGGGAGGAAATAAATGGGCAGGTTTTACAACTTCTGTGGTTTGAGTGGAAGGTGCCGTGGAGCTATTTGGGGTAGGTGGTGGAGGGGGGGGGGGGGGGTGCGGTGGAGGGGTAGGTGTTGGGATTGAAGGAGGAGTGAACCAGGATGACCCAGAAGGAATGGTCCTCATGGTAGGCTGACAAGGGAGGGAAGGGGAATGTGTGTCAGGCGGTGACATAGTGCTGGAGGTGGCAGATGTGGCAGCTACTTAGAAATGGGAAGGAAACTGCCACCCTTACCTGGTCTGACCTATAAGTGACTCTAGACCCACACATTGTGGCTGACTTTCAACTGCCCACTGGGTAATTAGGGATGGGAAATAAATGCTGCCTAGCCAGCGACGCCATCATCCTGTGAATGAATGAAGAAAAAAAAATCATCCTCTGGATGTGGATGCTGGTGGAGTGGTAAGTCAGGAGCAGCGGACCCTATCGCTGTTGTGGGAGGGAAGAAATGGAATGAGGGCTGAAGTGTGGGAGATGGGTCGGACCCAGCTGAAGGCCTTGTCAACTATGGTGCTGGGGATGCCTTGGTTGAGAAAGAACGTGGACATTTGGAGGCTCCCTTGTTGAAGTTGGCATCATCAGAAGAGATGTGACGGAGCTGAAGGAACTGGGAGAATGGAAGAGAGTCTTTGCAGGAAACAGGGCGTGAGAATGTACAGTCCAGGTAGCTGTAGGAGTGAGTTGGTTTATAGTGAATATTGGTGGCCAGGCTATACCCAGAAATGGAAACAGGGATGGATCAATTGAAGGTGAGAATAGGGTGGAAATTAGAAGCAATTTTGATAAACCTTACCAATTCCAGATGAGAGAAGGAAGCAGGACTGATGATATCATCAATATATCAGAGAAATAATTGTGGGTTGGGGCCTGGAATACGACTGGAACAGGGAACGTTCCATGTACCCCACAAAGAGACAGGCAAAACTGGGGCATAACTTGATATCTTAATCTAACGAAAAAAAAACTTTTGTTATCAGTCTCGAACATTCCAATCAACCTTCTTTCCACAGATTTGCAAGGATGAGAATTTCAGATGCCCTCTACCCTTAACGCAAAAACTTCTTTCCGATTTCACTCTCACATGGTTGCACTCTAACTTTAAGATTGTAGTACCTGTTTCTAGAACTCTCACTCTCTGTACCCACCTCATCAAATTGCTTTATCATTTTGGAGACAGTTATGATCCCAGCTGAAGATAGTACTGGTTAGATCCCAGAGTGAAACCTGATTTGATGGACCATACATTTTATTTTCCCTCTTATTTACTGTGGAGTTCAGTCACTGAACATATTCACAAGAGGCTATCAAAACACTTATAGCAAAAAAAATCAAAGTTGATAACAAAAGAAAAAAATTGCAAACTATATTACATTAGATATAACGGTTGAAATGATCTCATTACAAACATCAAAAAGGAAGATTTATTCCTTTCACCTCAGCAAAAGGCAGTTAAACCTTAGTGAAGAGTCAGCCTAATTTTCACACTAAAGCTTCTTGCTCAGCTGTGTTCAGTTTCTGTTTGGCAAATTGCCTCACATTCACTAGATGCTATTTTCTTCTGTTTAATCTATCCCTCAGAGACCCTTAAAACAAACTGCTAACTCAGCTCACTATTAGTTAGTATGGATTTCCCAAACGCTCACCTTCAACAGCCTTGTAAGATGTCTTCCTCCCTGACACCCTCAAGCCTTTTAATTTAAGAGCTTCCTTCTCAATGACATCTAAGGAACCGAAGACTCTTCCTAACACTGACTGCTTGTACACTGCTGATAACAATACTTCTGCTGTTAAGTTCCTTCTCGCTGCGTGAACCCATTTCGGATCCTTTCTCTCTCTCTCTGTCTGTCTGTTTGAGGGCCATTACAGTCAAGCCAGCAAGCACCTGAACTAAATGTATGGTTTTTCATTTCGCCAAAATCACGCAACTTCTTTTAAATATAGGTTTGAGCTCCATATTCAAAATAACTTTCTGGCCTTCTTAGAAAAAAGGTCAGATCTGTGCAGATCAGAAGACTAATTCAATTTTCCTCCTCTTTAGAACCAGGTTTCCAAATAATGAGGATATATGATGAACCTTCATCATAAGGCCCTAATGAGATCTCCTTGAATTTTCTAAACGTAAGGGAATACAACCAGGTTTAGGCAAGCTGCCCACATGACCTAATCTTAATATTATTCTGACAATTATTGTGCTGTCATTCTTCCACATCTTCACTGAGGGTTGGTGCCTGAATTTGAACACAGCCCTCCAGAAATATTCTAACTAAGGATGTGTACAGCTGAACTCTCATAACTCTCTCAGTTCTGTATTCCAGCCTCATTGAGATAAAGGACATCATTCCGCCAGACTCAAAATCTCTATACCTGTGCATTTGTTTTTGTTGAGCTCTGTCTATGGATGTTTAAATAACTTAAACCTCCACAGCTCCCAGTTTATCACCATTAAGGGACTATTCTGATTTGTCTTTCTTGTATCTATGATGAAATGTCTCATACCTTTGTCACATTGAATTGCATTTGCCATAATTTGCATACCTTTTTATTCAATTACTGAATGTTGTAATGATGTCAGCAGTTATTGGCCATCCCAAAGCAACGTAGTGGCTTGCTCAACCATTTGAGAGGACAGTTAAGAGTCAACCAGATTGTTGTGGGCCTGGAGTCACATGTATGTCAGAGCAAGTAATCGCTATGGGTCTGGAGTCGGGTAAAGATAATAGATTTTGCCTCTAAAGGAGATGAATCAGCAGGATTTTTACTATAATCTGATAGTTTCATGGTCAAGTAATTAGGTTTAAATCCCAGGTGCCATGGGTGAGATTTGAACTCTTTTCTCCAGATCATTCCTCCTAGTTTCCAGATCACTAATGTAGTAACGTGATCACTATGCTACCATATCTTCAATCTAGCTTTGTCCCTTTATAACTTTCTGGTCCCATCTGCATGGCTTGCTGTGCATCGTAACCTAGTGTTATCTATAAACTTGAATATACACCAATCATTTCCATTACACCAGTCATTGATTGAAAATCGGCTGATCAGCTGAAACAAAGTACAAATTCTTTGGGAAGATCATTTTCAAATTTTGACATTCAGACAGCATTCTATCTATCACTGCTCCTGACAATCTACACATCACAAGAATACCTCCAATTCATTCATTTTCCTTTTTGTTAAAAGATCTTTTTGAGAAGGAATCATTAGATAAATGCCAAGAATACAACTCATCCCAACCTTGTGAAACGTTCATTGATACCAATGATAACATGAATATTATTTGGCCAAAGATCAGCTAGCAGTTTTGTCTGAACCAGAAACATGGGGCAAGGTATTTCAATTTGTTTAAAGTGTCAGGATGAACATGTTAGGAGCTAACTAACCCTCCACTGAGAAAACTTGACATATTGCACGTCAATTCAGTCTTTAGGAGCAGACAGGAAGAGCATAGGCAATTTTCTTGATATCTTTCAGATCTGGTGTTCCCTGTTTACCAGAAGTTGCCAACAAAGTTAGAGGTCAGCAGCTTTTGCATCATAAGGATTCCCAGTTGAGGCCTACTCTTTGGGGAATCCAGTGGTGAGAAAGTAGACAACTTCTACACTCTTCTTGTGGGGTGGAGACATGGGAGAGGCGGCTTCTGAGGCATGACAGGCAAAAGCAGCCTTGCAGATGTTACCCCATGCTTTCCTCATCCGTGCCTCCATATTATCCACACCACAGTCTGGCAGGCAGACCACCCTCATGTTCCACTTGAAAAACTAGTCAGGAAGACAAGAAATCGAGGAGATGAGGAGTTGAGTTCCTTAAGTGGTTATTAATTGCCCTTCCAAGCGGCTATTAATTGCCCTTCCAAGTGCCTTAATTGGTGGCACATCACCCACGGACATTTTCACACAGAACTCAGTGACTAAGGCGACTCAGTTTGCATTAGATTTACAATGTACTCATGATCGTTTCAATTCTGCACACGAGAGACTCAGTCTATCCTTGAATGTTGTCATAGCAAAAGTCAGGTATCAACCCAGGGCCTGGCCAGCCAAATATTCTACTTCTAGCGTATATTGAAGGAGAGAATCTGGAATATGTTGAGCACATTGAATAGCTTAGCAGCCGGCTGTCTCAAAAGGTCACCATTGATAAGGAGATCCAGCACTGGATCAGCTGCACCAACATAAATTACAACAGCAAGTATTTGACAACAAAGACCTCAACGATTGCAGTGGACAATTGTTGCTATTGCCAGACTCCTGTATCAAACTGAAACCTAGACTGTCTCAGCAACACATAAGAAATGTTCCGTCAGCAATACCTCTGGCTCATCACCTGAATTCAATGGGAATCTCTGTTGAACAAATGTTGGTGTCCTACTTGAAGCCAGCTCTGCATAACTCCTGCAAAACTAATATTGATGAATTTGATAATGTATTTGTATGGCAAAAAAAAATGTTTTGTCCTGTTCTTTCAACTCTCAAATAGAAAACATTCCAGGAGACGACAAAGAAAATGTTTCAGATGGACGTTCTGAAACTCTTTTTGGTGCATGGTAACATTACTACGAGCAACTGGGAGGAGATGGCTACCAATCATTCAAAATGGTATCAAGTTGACCCTCAAGTTTTGTCAGACTTTTAGTTACAACATCTTAGTGATTCGGCAGAAAAGGAAAGAAAGAGAAGCAAACCCTGTACTCTGGCTCCCATTTTGTCGGACGCCATGCCCAATGTACCCAAAGATCTGTGGGGCCAAGGATCAGTAGCAGAGTCACATAAAGACCCATGACATAAATTTGCAACCTTGTGTAGGTAGCAACAATTTCCTCCTAATTTTTCAAAAACTACAATCGAATGTCCTCTTCATATCCAAAATTCCAGCGAATACTGCCCTAGTTTGTGTCATCTCTCCTCGTAATTTGACACTTGGAGTCCTGGAGTGTCATTCTGCACCACCATCAAGGCCAAAATCTCCTTACTAGGTAAGGATGTGCAGAACTACTTACATAGCTCTAGGCAAGGTTTTAGGTGCCAGAAGCATGGCTTTTACCTCCTTATATTTTTATCCTCTAGATTAAAAAGGCTAGTATTCCATTAGACTTTATGATTATTTCTTGTGCTCGTTCATGACAATTTAGTGGTCTGTGTACCCAGACATCCATGTTGCTTTGGGTCTTCTCTGTTTGATGTATTCATATTTTCCTATATTGAATTCCATTGGAGATCATTTTACCCGTTCACTTCATCCGATAATATGTCTGTAGCTTTACGCTTCCATTGACTGTCCTAAATTCGGATAAAAATGGTCAATAAGTAGTTTCCTAACACAGTGCTTTCCATGATACTGCTAGACACATTATCCCAATGAATGTTCCTGTCCATTATCCCTATGCTCTGTATTCTGCTGTTTAGCCAATTTCCTAACCAGATCAATAATTTGCCTTCAATGTCTCTGTGCCATAGAGATACTTGACAAATACATATACGACAGATGTTTTCCCTAGAAAGTCTCACTGTCCACAAAATTCATCGTTTGCAGACTAGACACACAACCTGTTCTGCCATATCTCAATGTATATATTTTTTTAACTGGTGGTAGTTTGTTTTTATTTCTGCACATTAACTTGGACAACAAAAATGCACAAAATTTAAATACTTACGGCCTCAAGCTTACAATAATCACTTTATGTTTTGGAGACAGAAAGTAGCATTTTATTCTCCCAAAGCACTGAATTCCTCCATTCACAAATTTTGCCCTCCGCGTATGCTACATTCTATTCTGTGATCACTCATTGTGTTAAAGTTGCAGTGGTCAGCAATGTTTCTCGAGTAAGAATTTGCCATTTTGTTTTCAAGTTGTTCCCATGAAAATTATCTTTATTTATCTATAGTTAGTACTTGGTTGGAATTGCCTCAGCTATTAAGTCACTTTGCGGCATATTTATTGCATTCTGAATGTTTGTTTTGTAAAGAATTTTGGAGACAGTTCCAACAGAACACAGAACGCTCTTTCTCTTTACTTGTTTTACACAGAATGTCTTTGGAGAGAAACCAGCACTTCCAGAATATAAAGTTGCAGCTATTCAGAAATCCAGGTTCATTCTACTTCATTATGGCACCTTCAAAGCCGGATGGGACTGGCTGATCCTCTTGGCTACATTTTACGTTGCAGTCACTGTTCCATACAATGTCTGCTTCAGCATCAGCAGAGATGACCATTCTGCTGCTTCAAGAAACCCTCCCAGTGTGAGTGACATCTTTGTGGAGATCCTCTTCATGCTCGGTAAGACTTTCATCTCATCAAATTAGAAAAAAAATCCCTAAAATGAGCAACCATGATTTCAAGAGAAATGGTCCACATTTTCCTAGTGACATGCACCTTTGCACATTGTTATGGACCCATTATAGCACAAAGGATAAGGAAATTATGGAGTAGGAGACTTACTCCATCAGTAATACCATTCCATTGTTTCCTGGGGCTTGTACACTACTTTTACCCTCACTTTATTCAGTTAGAATTTGGCTATGTCCCCTTTAAGTCAGTTCTGTTCATGATTTTCATACAGTTAAGCCTATTTTCAAGTTGCTGCCTCTTAAAAATAATGGCGACCTGACAGCAGCTTGATTTGTTGTCCCAGATCAATTTCCTTTAAGCATGTTTGGCTAGCTTAAGAGATAGCACAGTGTGGAGCTGGAAGAACACAGCAGGCCAGGCAGCATTTGGGTCAGGACCCAAAATGTCAGCTTTCCTGCTCCGCTGATTCTGCCTGGTCTACTGTGTTCCTCCAGCTCCACACTGTGTTATCTCTGACTCCAGTATTGGCAATTCTTGCTATCTTGGTTAGCTTAATGTGTTTCTCACTTTTTTAATCTTTGTATGATGCTTTAAAAAACTTTCCAAAAAAGTTTGGTCCAAAATATCAAAGCTGACTAAAGAAATCTCCAGAAATTTTAATTGCAGAAAAGAGCAAACCGATAAACAGTTGACACGCACAAATAAATGGGAAGGAATAGTGAAAATGGTGAAAAAGAACAGTAGGATGGGGTAAAGAACAGTACAATTTTGAAACAGGGAGAATGAACTGGATAGGTTACATGCACTGGACACGACAAGGGCCAAGTATTGTCTCGCTCTCTCTCTCTCTCTCTCTGATCTGTTAAACGTTATTTAGTAAATCCTGACATACGTATATCAACCATGTAAAGCAATACAGATCATTTTACTGTCAGCAGCAAAGTGATAGCACTCACCACTGACCTCAAAGAAAGCTTTGCAGAAAGATCTGTGCATCCCTAGTGGTACGGATTACCCCTTTCCAGCTGTTAGTTTAAATCTGGCACAAAGTCAAGGAGATTCCCAAGTATTTGGCAGAAATGATACCACTAGCAGAATAAGCAAGCAGCCACAATTCTCTCAAACAGAACCTGACAAAAATTCTATTTTTTATATTATTTTATAAATATCCAATAGACGATAGGGATGCACACATAAAATCGAAGTAGAAACTAAAATATCTTAAGCAAACTTGTAAAAGAATATGTGGACAAAAGTGAGTTTTATTTTAATCATAACAGAGACCTTTCGCAGACTATAAAATTTGCTTTTTCTGGGCCAGAGGTCATGATTAGGATCTTGACATGACATTGAATAGCCAGTTCATCTCATTCTACAGAGTGAACTTTTGCAAGGCCTTTTACAGGGGTACTAATGAAAAATGCAAGTTCTTACAACAGCCAAGGACGGTCTCTCTCTCCTCACTTCTTGAATTCAGTGCTGTTTTCCATGTATGGGCCCAGCTCATAATGAAGCCTGATCCTTGCAGACCCAAACTGAACATTGGTGAGCATGCTATTGGTGACTAACAGAGAGGACCATCACTTATTTCTTTCATTACACTACTGACGATGGAGAGTAAACTGATAGTGCATGAATTGCCAAGATTTGATTGGGTTTGCTTTTTGCAGACAAGACTGTAGAATTTGCCTATTTTCCTATTTGTTGGGTAGTTGCTTGTGTGGTAGCCGGTTTAGAATTGCAGGTAACTTTCGACCACATATCTTAAGTATTACAGGCAGTAGACTGTCAGGCACATAGCATTATCTTTATCCAGTGAACTGAGTCATTCCTTTTTATTATGCGGAGTAAATCAAATTTATTGTCCATTGTTGACCTGATTTTAAATTCAACTCCACATTTCTTCCTGTTGCCAATAACTTTTGATGCCTTCGCCTGTCAGCCATGTATTTTTGGGCACTGGCATCACTAAAATAGTTAGCACAACTAGTAACTTCAAGACATACAAAGTAGGAGCAGGGGTAGGCAATTCAGCCCCCTGAGCCTGTTTTGCCATTCAATACAATCATGGCTGATCTCATCTCAGCTCAATTCCACTTTCCTGCCTGCTCCTCATAACCCTTCAACCCATTGCTAATTAAAAAAGTGTCAGTCTCCTCAAGCTTACTCAACATCCCAGCATCCACCACACTCTTGCTTAGTGAATTCCACAGATTCATGACCCTTTGAGAGAAGTTACTTACCTCATCTGTTTCAACTCTACCAACCATCATCTCAAAACCATGATCTCTCATTCTAGACTGTCCACAAGAGGAATCATACTTTCTACATCTACTTTGTCAATCCCCTATATTTCTAATATACCTCAATTAAATCTCCTATCATTCTTCTAAACTGCTCAATCACTCTTCACAAGACAAATCCCTCAACTCTGGAATCAATCTAATGAACATCCTCTGAACTGTGTCCAAGACAACTTCACCCCTCCTCAAGTAAGGGGACCAAAATTGTATACAATACTCCAGGCGCTGTCTCATTAATACCTTGTACAGTTGCAATAAAACTTCCCTACCAATTTATTCCCTTTGCCATAAATGCCAAAATTCCATTATATGCTGTACCTACATACTAGCTTTCTGGGGTTCATGCACAAGAACACCCAGATCCATTTGCACCAAAGCACTCTGAAGTTTCTCTCCATTTAGATAATAAGTTACCTTTCTGTATTTCTGATCGAAATGGACAACTATTTCACTTTAGACTCCATTTACCAAATTTTGGCCTATTAATCACCCTATCCATATCCGTTTGTAAGCATTGGTTTTCTTAATTGCAACTTACTTTCCCACCTATTTTAGTGGTATCTGCACTTATTCAAACTTTTACAAATGCACCTGCCTAAAATAAAATTCATTTTAGATGCAGTTGCCACTTGAGTGATTAAATAGGTTGAAGTCAGAAAAAAAAGACAAATTGATCATTCACTTTGCTCTTCCCATCTCACGCTGCATCACTGAATTTGTAATAATGTCAAATGAAAGTCATAATGTGTCCTGTCCACAAATTAATCTCAATGATGCATTACATCAATTGATTACTGCTCAAGAAACTAACTTGAGTAAAAGACTCAACGACAACAATAACTACAGTCTGCGAAAAAGATGCAATTCCTGATGGGACCTGAAGTGTCAGATTTTTAGGTGCAGAAATTGGACCTCAATATGCCTGTTTTATGGACAGAAAGCAGGTATAGAGTGTCCCAAGTTCAAGGACCGAGATCCTGTTCCACACAAATGCCTAACAGCAGCAAATCCAAATTCAGACACCTCAAATGGCCACTGATATATTAGATAGTTAGAATATGCAACTACAGGGTCTGCTTTAGGTCCCCTTGCATAAATTGGAAATCAGAGAAGAGCAAGAACCAGACCTACTCTCCACATCTTCATTGGTTACTTCAGCCTAAGGAACTGCTGCTAGCAAAAGGTAAATTCTTGTTAAATTTCAAACCATTGTTATGAAGCCAAGTGGAGTCAAAACCTGATCATTCCCTTTCTTATTACTTTTCTATCAGCCACTATGCCTCAGGACGTGATTTTGAGACCACTATTGACAAGGTATTGGGCAATATTAGTTTTCTAAAATGTTCTGCTTTTAGAAGCAGAACAGGATCCAGCAGATAACAAGGTGTAGAGCTGGAGGAACACAGCAGGCCACGCAGCATCAGAGGAACAGGAAAGCTGACGTTTTGGGTCTGGACACTTCTTCAGAAATGGGGGAGGGAAAGGGGATTCTGACAGTTCCTACTATCATAGGATCCAGCAGGTTGCCCCAAATTATTAAAACAAAGTCCATAGTCTAACTACAGGCTGCTGTCAGGCATCCTTGGTGGTATATGTCATGAGTGAAGGTGATAAATAAAAAGCTACTACTTACCCATAGTGCAAAAAATTCTTTAAACTATGTACAGCAGTTTGAATGTTGTTATTTCATAACCCCCACTCTCAAAGTATGTCCGGATGAATTCCTACACCATAATGTGTTTTAATACCAGGAAGTTCAAAACTTTCAGGTATTTCAATGATTCAAACAACCACTTCAGGTTCCAGACATTTTCAAGGGCTATCACATTACTGTTTTAATGTAGGAAACACATCAGCCAAATTGAATATATCAAACTCCACAGATTGTAATGAAGCAAATGACTGGATAATCTTTTTAGAGGTTAGTTGTAGATCACCAAGAAAACTCCTCTTCTTTTTTTTAAATAGTGCCTTAGAAATATTTACGTCCAGCTGAAGCGCAGTTGGAGCCTTGGTTTAATACCTAATCTGAAGGATAACCAGCGATCACTGAAGTCTCAACCTAGATGTGCGCTTGACTTTCTGTCATAACACTGCACAATCTTTGACTCAAAGGCAAAAGTGTTACCCATGATTCGTGGCTGACACTTAACTTTCTCTCAAAGACTGAATGTCAATGTTATAGTGGCCTTGTTATTCTAGTTAACAATATCATTTATATTCATTTGGGGATACTAACTGGGCCAGCATCTATTGCCTTGAGAAACACAGTTCTGACCTTGGGATATAGGAGCACCAACAGTGCTTTGAGGAAGGGTGTTCCAGGATTTTGAACCAGCAACAATGAAAGGGCAGCAATAGGAAAATGGAAAATTTTCCGAAAAAGGGTCCTGACCCAAAACGTCAGCTTTCCCGCTCCTCTGATGCTGTCTGGCCTGCTGTGTTCCTCCAGGTCCACATGGTGTTATCTCAGACTGCAGCATCGGCAGTTCTTACTATCTCTGAATAGGAAAATGGTGTTCCCTTACATTTACTGTTCCTGACTTTAAAAGGTGCTGTCAGAGGAACCTTGCCAGATTACTATAACACATCTTGTTGATGGGGCACACTGCTGCCACTGTATCTTGGTAATGAAGTGAATGAATTTTGAAGTGCCAGTTAACGTACTCATTGAGGTCAGTGGAGAGTACTCACACATAACTCATTCCTGACTTGTGGCTCATAGATGGTGCATAGCCATTGTGGGGACAGGAAGTGAGTTACTGGCCACAGAATTCTTAGCTTCTGACCAGCTGCTGCAGACACAGTATTTAAATGGATGGTCCAGTGTAGTTTCTAGTCAATGTTAACCCCCAGGACATTAGTATTGGGAACTCCTACAGTGATGTTCTGGAGCTGAGATGATTGACATCCAGCAACTACACCCATGCCCCTTTGTGTGAGATATGATTCTCACCAGCGAAGGGTTGGTTCCTATTTCCAATGATGACAATTTTGCTAGGCTTCCTTGACACCATATTTGATCAAATGCTGCCAAGGTACCAAGGGCAGTCAATCTCACCTCACTCTGGAGTTCAGCTGTAATAAAGTCAGGAGCCTAGTGACCCTGGTGGAACCCAAACTGACGGTCAGTGAATAGGTTATTCACGTGCAAGGGCTGCTTGACAGTATTGTTGATGACCTCTTTCCATCACTTTGCTAATTATCAAAGGAGGTTGATAGGGCAGTAATGGACCTAGTTTGATTTGTCCTGCTTTTTTGTGCACGGGGTATACCCGGGCAATTTTCCATGTTGTGGTAGCTATACATCACAAGTGGCACAGCTATCTAGTGGGCATATATATTCTATACCATCGCCAGAATGTTGTCTGAGCACATAGCCTCTGCAGCATCTAGGAATTTCAGCTATTTCTTGACATCATGTACAGTGAACTGACTTGGTTGAAAACGAGCACCTGCGATGCTGGGAAACTTTAGTAGAGGCTGAGATGAATCATCCACTTGGCACTTCTGACCAAGGATAGAAATGCTTCTGCCTTACCTTTTGCACTTATGCGCTAGTGCTGGCCTTCCCCATGGTTGTGGATGGGGTTATCTGTGGAGCCTAAACGTCCTATTAGTTGTTTGCTTGTCCACCACTACTCAAGACTGGATGTGGCAGAATTGCATAGCTTTGATCTGATCTCTTGGTTGTGGAGTGGCTTGGATCTGTTGTTTCTATTGTTTGGCAAGTAGTCCTGTATTGTAGTTTCATCAGTTTGACACCTGATTTTCCATTTTGCCTAGTGCTGCACCACGATGCTCTTCTGCACTCCTCATTGACACAGGGTTGATCTCCTAGCTTGATTTGTAATAGAACATAAAACATAAGAAATAGGAGGAGGACTAGGCCATTCAGCCCCTCCGGCTGCCATGTCATTCAATAGTGTAGTATAGTGGGGAATATGAAAGATCATCAAGTTAGAGATTGTTATTGAATACACATGTGCTCTGCTCATGGCTCACAGGACCTCGTAGTTGCCAGTTGGAGTTTCTAGATCTGTTCAAAGTCTATTCCATTTAGCATGGTGGTAGTGCCTCACAACACAATGAACAGCATCCTCAATGTGTGTGAAGACAGGACTCTGTTTCCAACGGGCTGTGTGGTGGTCCCTCCTACAATACTGTCAAGGACAGACACACCTACAGCGAGTAGTTTGGTGAGGATGAGGTCAAGCAGATTTATGCCTCGTGTAGGTTCTATTACTGCCTGCTGCAGACCCAGCCTGGCAGCTATGTCCTTTAGGAATTGGCCAGCTTGATCTGTAGCGTTGCTACCAAGCCACTGTTGATGATGGACATTGAAATCCCCCATCAAAGTATGCATTTATACTGTTTTACAACCACAGGTATTTCATCTGCTGAAGTAAACAAAATTGTTTGCTCGACTCAGAAGTCTTTGAACTGTTTTGTGGTAGCACCAGACATACTATGTGACCAAAACAGGACACTCGTAATTTATTGAGATAACAAGGTGTAGAGCTGGATGAACACAGCATTTGTGAAGAAGGGTATAGGCCCGAAATATCAGCGTTCCTGCTCCTCTGATGCTGCTTGGCCTGCTGTGTTCATCCAGCTCTACACCTTGTTATCTCAGCTTCTCCAGCATCTGCAGTTCCTACTATCTCTGAAACTCGTAATTTATTCAGTCCTTTGTTAGCAGCTTTTTGAGCCCATCTTTATTTGCTGCCCAATGATTGCACACTGCGTTCAGGTTGATATTTTCTCCAGAAGAAATGGACAACGTAATTTATATTGAGTTGTCTAAGTGATCTATCCTAATCTTCTCCTGAATTTATGCTTAATTAATTTCATGAGGCTAAATTCACAATTACAATCAGCACTTGATATCTCAAATGTTCCACAAATGTCTAGAAGAAATATTTCTTGAAACTGGTTGTCTTTTGGAGCATAGTCCACCAAATAACTGAATGCCGGAATGGAACTCACCTTGACTTTTTTCCACGACAGTCAATTTGAAATTGGAGCATTCCTCACATGTCCTTGTGGCCACACTTTCATCATAGCTTGGAATAAAAATGGAACGTTTTGTTATCAATCGCACAATACTAACTTCCCAAAATTCAGAACCATTATTCCGCTTCTGAAATATTTGCTTTCCAAGAGACCACGTAGCAGTTAAACAAAGGCAAGGATTGCAGCAGCATCACTGTCAAGAGCAGCCAGAACCTTTTTAACTTCGTCACTTCAATAAACACCTTCATGTAGATACCGAGTTTATTAGTCTAGGCCTTTGCAAATTTCATACCATCAACAGCTTCTCTGCAAGAATTTGTACAGTGCTGCCAGTTCACGAAGAACATCATCGAAAGCTGTCAATGCAAAGCAATATTTGTGGCTTTTTGAGAACGTTTTAGGCAATATCTGCATATTAGATTGTTGCAGTTATTCACTTGTCCTGTGCAGAACACGATCAACATGTTGTAATTTTGCATTCGTGCCCCGATTGCACAGTGCCTTAAAAATCAGACACTTTATTCAGAGAATGAAATGCCACTGCATCAAACTCTATGATTTTTGACTAAATCTTCAAATCGTCCTTTCGTCACAGTTGACCTGCTGAACATTGTGTTCGTTGTTCTCAAAGACAGAGATTCAAACTGATGTAGACATCACCATCCTTTGTAAATCTAGGTCACTGTTAACTTAAAATTGCTTGACTGCTGTCAACAATGGAGCCACTGTCACAAGCATTCAGTTTCAAAATTCCTGCAAAGACAGTCTTGGAAGCAAGATTCTGGTGGAAGCTTGATACACGAAGTCAGCATTTTTTGTGCTGAAACATTCATGCTTTTGTCCACTATCAAGTTATGAAAAAGAAATTTGCACAATTCATCCAGGAGCCGTACACTCTACAAATCTGATGGTGTAATTCTTGCCGTGTACTTCGTCACATGATCATGAATGCCTCACATGAAATGCATGGACACATTCATCCTTACAGCAAGGATGGCATTATCAATGAGAACTTTCACCATATCAGGATTGGTCTTTTAGCGCACAGTATGCTCCGCCCTCGTCTTACAATCTCCTGGTGTTTTAGTGAGCATTAGTGAAATTCCACCTTTGCTTTGGTTTCACAAACTAAGAATGGCACCCATGTGCACTTTTTGGCTCAATAGTCGTTTTAGATTGTCCAATTTCCAATCCTGCCACCTTTTCCCCCAATGCTGAACTCACCTCCAGTGTCTGCGATAGAGCAAATAGTGCCTCCGACATCATTCATTTCACAATAAGTGAAAATCTCACTGATTTGTATGTTCTGTTTCTGTGTGGAAGATGGTGTTTCAGTTTCGGTGACTCCAGAAAGCCATTCCCTTTTGAACGGTCTTTTTTTTAAGGAGATTGAAGATTCATTTGCTTTCGTTTTGGACATCTTTGAAAAACTTACCAAGAAAAAAAAGCCTTGTTCCTGCAGCTTTCAACTCGAGTCCCCAACTAGAATGCTGTGACCTTGCTTCTTCCCTAATTATCAGATCAGCCAAGAATAGCAGAGCAAACTCGATGGGCTGAAAAGCCAACTTCTGCTTCTATGTCTTTCATGCTGCTCAGTCCAGCTGTCGGAGCAACCTCCAACTAGTCAACTACAGACGCTGCATAATCTGACTGCAAGTTTTTAACCCGTTCACCTTGGAAAGAGAATCGTCAAGTAAGCAATGACAGACGTAGCCTTTAGTTCTACTTTAAATTTTTGAACCTGTATTTTAGCTAGTAACTATACAGCCTCTCAATGAAAATTACTTTCAACAATTGTTGCCTGTTAAACAAGTGTGATATCTTGTTCAAAGCTGTGCTGCTGGTAATGTTTAAATTAAAACATTCGAAAACTTGGAGTGGGCTGCAATCGATCTTACGCAAATTCAAAATTAAGCTGCACGGTGGCACAATGGTTAACACTGCTGCCTCACAGCGCCAGAGACGTGGGTTTGATTTCACCCTCGGGCGACTGTCTGTATGGAGTTTGCATGTTGTGTTGTCCATGTGTCTGCATTGTTTTCTCCCACCGGCCAAGAACATGCAGGTTTGGTGGATTAGCCATGGTAAAAACCCCATGTGGCGTTATACAGACAAGTGGTGGGGGACTGAGTCAAGGTAGGAAGCTCTTCAGGGGTCAGGGTAGACTTGATGGGGCTGAAAGGCCCCTTTCTGGACTGTAGAGATTGTAATGATAACGCTGAGGACATGCCTGGTGTATTCATGACACGTTAATAACAATATTATCCAGGATTTTTTCTTCAAATGGAGAAGTTTGTCCCATGACTAAGTTATCTGTTTCCATTTTACTTATGGTTGAGCCCAATCTTTTTCCAAACATATTCCAGAATTTGTCTTTAATTTTCCTGTTATAACAAAGGTTTCAGCACTGGAGCTCTTTCTGATGTATATCATTGAGTTGCTTTCCTTTTCTTCGTTGAGTTCCAGTTAAAATTTTTATTTCATTTTCAAAGGGTAAAATGATTGTCATGATCCTTGGCAGAGTCCGCATGACAATGGATCTTTTAGAAAGCAGCTAGAAACTAGGGAAGTTCCTGAACTTCTTTTAACTGTGGATCAATTTCAAACCGCCTACGTGAGGCCAAGATAAAAAAAAGTGCCTGCAACTTCAAAGAAGATTGTTTTAACAGCTATGCATGAAAAACATAAAATGCTATGCTTCATTTGTTTAATCTAAATTATCGTTTTTCTCTCTTGCAGTTGTTACAATTCAATAAATTCCTGCCATACTGCAAGGCTTTTATGTAGTGACTTTTTGGGTTCTCCTTCTAGAAGCTTTGGTCAGGGATTTGGAGACAAAAAATTACTTATCTTAAAAATATATCTTTCTGCCAATGTTTTAATTCTGCCTTTCCCCCCTATTTTTACCAATGCGGCGAGGATAATGGCATGATAGTGGTGCTTCTAGACTAGTAACCTACAGACCCTGATTACAGCCCTCGGGGTGCAGCTTCATTTCCTACCACATCAGCTGGTGAAAATAAAATTCAATTCATTCATAGATTCTGGAATTGAAATCTAGTCTCAGTGATGGTGACCATGAAACTGTAATCACTTGTTCATAGAATCATAGAATCCCTACAGTGTGGAAACAGGCCCTTCGGCTCAACAAGTCCACACCAACCCTTGGAGCATCCCACCCAGACCCATCCCCCTATAAACCACACACCCCTGGACACTACGGGCAATTTAGCATGGCCAATCCACCTAACCTGCACATCTTTGGACTGTGGGAGGAAACCCAAGCAGAAACAGGGAGAATGTGCAAACTCTGCACAGACAGTCGCCCGAGGCTGGAATCAAGCCCGGGTCCCTGGCGCTGTGAGGCTGCAGTGCTAACCACTGAGCCACTGTGCTGCCCCACATTATAAAAATCTATCTCGTTCATTAGTGTCCTTTAAGGAAGGAAGTGTGCTGGCCTTCTGGCAGTTAGGAATGGGAAACAAATGCCTATGTTACCAGTGATGTTCACATCCTGTGAAAAGATGAAAAGAATTTGTTTGCTCTGCGGTATCCCTGCATTCTCTCTACTTCCCTTTTCCCCTCCCCCTTCCCCACTGTCAACAGAATGCTATGTAGTCCCTGTTAGTTACGCAAGGAAGACTGGGAACTCACAATTTACTCTAATCTTCACTGGCAGTGCAAAGGGGTGGGATGTTGTGGAAAGAGAAAACACTAGCAGTGTCAGGTGGTGGTTTGAATTCTGCACAATGACAAGATCATAGGATCCCTACAGTGTGGAAGCAGGCCATCAAGTCCACACGACCCATCTGAAAAGCATCCCACCCAGACCTACCCCCTACCCCTACCTTTCCCATGGCTAACCCACTTAACCTACACATCCCAGAACATTCTGGGCAACTTAACATGGCCATTCTACCCAACTCGCACATCTTTGGGCTGTGGGAGGAAACCAGAGCACCCGGAGGAAACCCATGCAGACATGAGGGGAATGTGCAAACTCCGCACAGTCACCTGAGGCTGGAATCAAACCTGGGTCCCAGGCGCTGTGAGGTAGCAGTACTCACCACTGACCTATTAAGTCTTCACGTTGATTTACGTCAAAAACAATGTTAGTTTGATGCCAGTGTTTTTTATAATGCCCATGAAGTGCTTGCTGATGGCTGTTTTGTGACCTTTTGTTGGGCATGATAAATTCTCCGATGGTGTTCCACCTGCTCCAGAGGTTTTGGAGCTTATCTTCATTCTGACAGCCTCAGAATTACTCCCTTATATTTCTGCTTATCACAAATATTTGACATGACATCTTCCAAACCTAGGATCAGTTAGGAGTATCGAGCAGGAACTGCCTCAGATTTGGGATTGTCTCCAAATAAAGGGCAGAGCTCAACAATTGCGCCAACATAAAGAGAAAGTTTAAGTTTATGCCAAGAGAACAGCAGAGCCTGCCCCCACCTACTCAACACAGCCAAAGTGAATTTTCATCAGGCTACCTCAAAAATCACTGCTGCCCCTCTGAAGATCTTCAGTGTCCAATGTCAGGTTTCCACTGTATTCTTCACTATAGATGACCACCCAGCAGAATCTCCAGATGGTGATGTAGGATGCTACATAGAACTTGAATGTTTCCCATCCATTCAGCCATAGAAATGCACATAATTTTCAAATGAGATTAGACTCTAATGCTTACTGAACTAGCATACATGAAGATTTATACAGAAAGGAAAATTGGCTCCATTATGTCTCTGGGATAATTAATGCTGGTAGCTAATACAACTGTTGTAAGCACCATCCTGCATCATTGGAATAGGCAGAGTTGGAGAAAGGTTTGCATAAAAAGTTCAAGTACCAACAGCCCTGGAGCCATATGTACAAGGTATGACATAGCTATAGACTAGAACACTAAATTTAAGGAATAAATTTCAGAGAGAATTGCATCCCTTGTGGCTTTTAAAGTGATTTTTCTGGTTAATGTCTACATTGCTGATAGCCTACAGGCTCTGAGGACCTTACAGCTACTATCCATTATTTGGTCCACAAGCCATAGATCATGTGACTGATGCTTAATTTCACCATGTCTATTGGAACATCAATTTTTATACAGAGATTGAATCTAGGATCCCACTGGATAGAAGTGACACCAGTGTGCTGTTTCCTCAAAGTTAGGGAATAGTATATTGCACCCTGTAATTAAAGATTTTGAAATACATCCACTCCTTCAAAGTCCGGATGGGATATGGCCTCATCCACTCCATTTTCCAATTCAGGATTAGACACATTAATGTATATTCTCTTGGATACTTATGAAGCATACATTACGGAACTGACCTATTTCAAAGGCAGGAAAATCTTGGAGGTGGTTATGTCTTCCAAACCTACAGAGACAAATTGCACCGTATGAGTTATAGCAGTTCCTCTTGCAATGTCACCAATTCTTTTATTATTGGTGAAAAAGCCAATCTTACCAATGTCTACAAACTTGACCCAATGTTCATTTGAGAATCCATAGGATGTAAACTTTTTTTTTATTCTTATGGAGCATACTACAGAAAGATTCACAGCAGCTGACCCTTGCTCTACTCACCAACTCTTATTAAATTTTGCAAGAAAAATGCTCTTCCGGGAATCAAATGAAGCAGCTTCAGCAGAAAAAGATACAGCATGCTGTGCTCAAAAGGTGCCACGAGACAAGAATTCTTTAGCCGTGTCTACCATTAATTTCCAATGGCTATTCTTTTACACCTTAATCTTTGAATCTCCTGAAGATGGCTATGGTAATGTCATTTTGTTAATAAACTGTGAGCAATTCAACAGTTATCTACAGCCTTTATGAGGTCATTTGTCCATTATAAAAATAGATTCTGGAATTTACAGTCTCACTTCAAACAGATCATAACCTCTTGCTATAACAGTGAACAGTTGTGAAATCAGCCCTGCAGCCCTAATTCTGTAGTAATAACCCACTGTCTTAAGTTAAAAGACAGAAATAGTAATGACTAGTTTTTTGTTTAAACACTCAGAAGTTTCTTTTTCAAATACTTAAAGAGCAGGAGTTTTAAATACCTTGAAAACTTGATAGCTCACATTGACAGCTCTGTTGACAGTTCCAACAGTTCTCTTGGCAGAATTATTGACAGTTCTTTTTGGCATCTCTGTTGGCAATCCCAACAATCTTGACTATTCCAAAGAGCTTCTGCATATGTATGTCCACTTACGTGCACATTCATGTCCATGACTGTATAAGATAGCATTTGCCCCTTCCAAAGGGCACCAGTCCTCTCCCAGAGATATCTGCTATCATACCTGAAAGAGTGCCATACCTCACCAAAGAATGCAGACAGTTTAGACTTTCTCCTTCTATGTCTATATGGTACAACTGGCGGTGTTGGATGTCGTACTAGTGAAAACCAGATCCAGCTATGGCAGCTGCACTGTGACAGGCGATCACAGATGTACAAATCTGTGCCTGCATATTTGCATCACCATACACAACTCGCTGCAGCCAAAATGGTAGGTGCCAGATTCAGAGCCGGAGCTTCCAGACTCATGCCACCACTTCCATTTTTCTTAATGATGGACAATCTCTATGCCTACGTGGAAATTCAGGTTCTAGAATAATGGGGAAGGGCAATATAATGACACTTATAGTAATGGAATCAAGGATTATGGCAAAAGGCTGGAAAATGGAGATGAGGATTCAGAGATTGACCATAATCTCATTGAATGACACGGCAGAATGGAGGGGTTGAATTGCTTAGTTCTGCTCCTGAGTCTTATGGTCTTATGGTCTTGTCCCATCAGGGCCCAGGTGACTGTGTATTCAGATTTTTCTTTCTGAACTGATGATTTGAAACCCCGTGGAGTAGGTTAGAGCTCTGTAGTATTCACATATATCATTTTAGCTAACATTTAGTATTAGACCTTAAGCATTAAAAGCTTGATAAATTTGTTTTTGTTTTCAGTTTATAACATCCTTAGAACCCAACTCTAATGTTGTCCAAGTTTCAGTTTTGTATAATTCAGAGAAACAGCATGAACGTTTCAATTGCGTTTTCTAATGTCAAACAGAACTCTTTTACTCCTTCTTGTTATTCTTTTAAACTTCAAATGTGTTAATTTCAGATGCCATCTATAATATGGCTTTGTATTGTTTACAGCCTACCACCCCTTCACTTACAGGATTAAGCACACTATCTGTTTAGCAGGCATCCAAGCCCCCCATAATTGGACTGGCTAGCTGTGTGTGAAAAATGTTGACCAAAAATGACATGCTTTTTCCTTCCGTTTTCCATGCTGTGAAGGTAATGAAAGTAAATCTTTACCAAGTTTCATCTGTTGTTTTTGGCTTTTCTTGCTCTTCCTGTGAACAGCAAATTGACAATAGTTAAAGCGTTTTACTCAGTGTGTAGAGAATTGTGTGTACAGAAAACATCTTGCAGGACACTAGCCCTTGAGGAAGGCATTGTTTGTGACTATGATACTTGGGGACAAAAAGCTAGAGAGTAAGACTAAATAATGGTGGTAATTATTTGTATCTTAATTGGCCGATAGGTTTTGTTGTACAGGCAACATTTCAGAAACTGGTGAAACCCATGGTGACCAAACCTTATCAGTTGTATGCATTAACGTTACAAAAAAAATCATTTTCTCTAACCTCAGCTGGTCTAAGTTGTCGAAATGAATTCTGGAGATTGTATTGAATTCCACGGCATGTTCCCTGCGCTCAGCAGCTAACCAAAGGTTCACACAACCGTTAATTCTACAAGCTAAAAAAGTGCAAGCTCCTAGGCTTGTGAAGATACTCCACCACATGAAAAACTCACAATTTTCCTTGCCATTCTAAGCAAAATGGCGGCTTTTCCTGTTGTCTTAGCTGGTGCCTACATTTCTCCCTGAAGCGACACCATGAAAAACAGACTGTTTGATTATTCACTACATTTGCTTTTTTTTGGGATATCTCAGTTTGCCAAAATAAAAGGCTGTTGTCTTCACCTACTTGGCAACATCGACAGCACTTCAAAATAATTAATTCTTCAAGTACTGAGACACAAAAGATCATATCAATTCAAGTTCTTTGAACTTTTTTTTGTCACAGTAAGTACTTTTGATAAATACAAAGCCTTCCAATCCCACACACAAGTTTCAAAGAATGTTTTGACACTAGGAAAGTGAAACATTTGGAGAATGTTTAGAATTACTGTAAAGTCAAGTGAAAACAAAGGCAGACACACTGTAATCAACAGAAAACATACATAAAGGCCTCTGGACGATCTAGCTGCATGCTCTTTGTGCAAAAAATCTTCAGCCTGTGCAGAATAGTGTACCTTGAAAACAACTCCTCATTAAAAAATGAAAACCTGGAAGCCTTGAGATTTGTTCTGCAGGTGAGTGTCTGAGTGGCTCGTCTCTTTACCTTCTCCTCATCTAACAACAAGTTTATTTCGTTTATAATTAGCCTATTCTTGCTAATTGAGTGAGTATTTACTGTTTATGATAATAAAAGACAGAATCAAACAAGTTTCCCTGATATTTAAAGACAGGAGGAGAATTTTTATTGCACTTAGCCCTGTGTAAGTAACATGATAAAATATGCTGTGACCTTCACAAATCCACACTCAGATTTCTCTGTCACACACACACACACACACACACACACACACACACACACACACAGATTTGAGTGAGGAAGGTAAGATTAAACAGGTTAGACTCCAGTAGAATTAGAGGGCTACGCAGCTCCTGGTGATTTGTCTGGATTCAGGCTGACTTTGGCAGCCCTTCCGCTTTTACTTGGTGGTTGTAATGCTTCCAGCTTCAAGGCAGTTCAAAGGCTTGACTTCTTTCAAAAAGGTCTGTCTGCAGATCCTGACATACTCATAATCAGCAGACAGGCTTCGCAAACACATTAGGTAAGTGGGTTGGGGGGTTGGTGTGGTTCAAGAGAGAGAGAGAGAAGGTGATTCACACTCTCAGTCTTTTCCCAGCAGCTTGTCTTGTTCTGCACAAAACGCAGGTGCTTCCGTCACCAAAAGGTTACGTTACCTCACGACCTTCTGTCTCCAGTTCATGTCATGTCAAATAATGTCATGACCAGTGTATTCCATTTGTAGCCCGATTAAATCACGTCTGGGAATATCTCTCAGCCAGGGGTTTGAATAATCTGTCTCCGTCCAGTTAAGTAAATGTTGTGCTGGTGGAATTGAGGATGTTATTCATCAACATTCTCCTGAGTTAACATCCCAAACAGTGACATTCCATCCCAATGGTAGTCTGTAAGGTATATGGTGTAAATTGTGTAACCATCTTTACCTCAAGTCCCTAGAAAGCCGATTTAGTTGGCTTTTTCAAAAAATCAATTTGGGGTTTTCAGTCAGTAGATTCAAATATCAGTTTTTGAACTAAAGCATAATTTTATGAGAAATAAATCAAATACCAAATTATTACCAAGTTTGCTTCACAGTGCTTGGTTATTTAAGGTCTCACTGAGAGCACAGACTCTCATTTCAAGGTTTTTTTTTGTCTTCAAGTGCTTATTTCTATTTCCATTTCCTCCCATGTGATTCCCTTATAATCATACTTTATCTTTCATTTACATATTTTCTAATCAGCCTGTTCAGAGATGTTTTTACACACATCCAGAGCAGGTGGGACTTGAACCCGGGCCTCCTGGCTCGGAGATAATGGACAGTCCCATTGCACCACGAGGAGCCCTTGTACTTCCTATTTTCCATCTTTTATTTACATCCAGAAGTACTCTTACACACAACAGAATGGTTTTTCCATCACCAAATCACTCGTCGTATTTTTTTCATCAATTAACCATGACCAATCAATCACCTGTGTTTCCAATCGATTAATTTACATATAAAGTCCATTAGGAGCAATGCAGGTCATCAAAGGTGAGGGAGAGAGGGAGGGGGCTAAGCCAAAATGAAGTTGGATACATCTATTATTTATTTCTCTTCTTCATGAGGTTTGCATTTGAGAACCTTCCACAGGGGAACAATGAACACATTCAATGTGGGAACACAGGCACAAATGTCTTTTCCATCACTATCCTGGAGTGGTTTGTTAGGGCTGTACTGGGACAATGCTCTGACCACAGTACTAAAGCAGTTAAGACCTTGGAATGATGAGCAGGCTGAGGCAACCCCATAATACTTCCCTGTTATGTGTTCACGGCAAACTCTTGATATCTAGATCTGGTTTGCCTGTACAAGTTTGCTGAATGCAGTGGACAGGAATTGGGGAACAGTTCCTAAAAGATGACAGTTAATGTTGTAGAGCAGAGAGAGAGATGGTAACAGAAGCAGGACAGAAAAAAAAGCAACTCAATATTTCGAACCATTTTAGGGAGGTTCTGTGTAAAGCACATCAAAGCAATTAGTCCCTTATTTTGCTGTCAATAACAGGTGTCTGCTGTTTGACAAGATGTGGTAGTCAGGGTAAATACAGCCTTAACCATCCAAAATACTTGTCAGCAGTTAGAAAATAGGTTAATAGCTTCTTTTAAGCTGTCTAGGTGGGCTAGCCAGTGCATCACTGTAAACATCAGGTGAGCCAAGTATACAGCCCATCAATGTTAACTTTACTGCACTCTGAATCTGTAAGCTAAGTTCTGACAAAGATCTTTCTAAACCATGCATGCTTTCTCAGACCGCAGAACAGTGCACTTTATTACTAGAAATTCAACCAAACTGCCTTCGTATAATTGATTGGCACATTGATTCCACATCGAAATCTCACAGCACGAGTGTCCAGAGTGAAGCTTGTTCAGATACTCAGTCACAATTTGTTACAGTCATTAACTCTCACATGAGAGTGGCTGGATGTACTGGCATACTTCTCTGCTCAAAGACAAAGTGACAAACTACCAGAAGGAATGTTATGACTGTATCTGCAAGCCCTTGATCTTTGGCAAGGATGTTAATGTTGCAAGACAGTGATTTTGTCCTTGTGAAGTACATAGCAGTCATTTGGAAAATAAAGTCACTTTCATTGTATAAATACTGGAATTCTCTCCCTAAGGGCATAGTGAGTCTACCTACAGCACGAGGACTATGGCAGTTCAAGAAGGCAGCTCACTACCATCATCTGAAGGGCAACTAGGGATGGGCACTAAATGCTGGCCCTACCAGCGACACTCACATCCCACAAGTTAACCAAAAAAAATTGTTTTGCATTGTCAAATAACTATCACTATGTAATATTGAAGATTGATGCAAATGAACAGGATGCAAATGAACCCTAACCCTAACCCTAACCCGCTGTGTCTCTTTTCACTCTATCAGCTATTAAACTTTCAAGGAGAACATAAGGTCTCATTTTTAGTTATTATAAACCAACAGGATTTAGCAATCCAGAATATATTTGATCAATTTTTCTGACCATGTTATGTCTTACAATAGTCAGTGCCATTTCAAAGCTGCTCAACAGGAACGTTTTCCTCTGCTTCTATTGTTCTTCACCCCCATTTATCATCCCTTTCATATTCCACTGTCCCATCCTGCGACATTCCCTAAATTCTATGGCCTGTCACCGGCTGCAGACATTAGAATTTTGTTTTGATAGGAGCATGATATTTGTCAGTTACCTTAAGTTTGTGCCAAAAATGTTTCAGTTGCATTTTTTATAATTAATAAGTGAGAAAGGTTGCGTCAGTTGTTGCTAGGGCTGCAATAAGCTGCACATTGGCAGAGAGAAGCCACTAATCCCTTGATAAACAGAACTAAAAGGAGATATGCTTCTGCAATTGGAAATTGGAGATGTTACCTACAGATTTTATCTAACTATTCTTGTTTGATGTTTTATTACTAAAGCTCTGCTTGCTGGCCATCTGTTGCATTAGGTCAATTTAAGGTGTGGAACAAAGCAAAATTTTCAAAATTAATTGATATATCTACAGAATAAATGTACCTCATGCAAAAGAAAAGTTCAGAAAGAAACAAACTAAAATGGAGTGGCTAGGCTAAAGTAGACCTACGGAGCTAAATAAAAATATTGCAAGCCCAACTCTCGTCACAGCCATTTAGGCATAAATACAGCAGCGGCAATCTCCACTTGTATTATTCTTTTACACTGCCAAATGTCACAAGATGCCTGACAAGATATGTCAGCCATTGAGCAGTAATCAAGAAAAAAAATGTTATGGGAAGTGACCAAAAGTAACATTGAAGAGATGGTTTTTGAGGAATATTTTGAAGGTGAAAGTGGATGAACTGTATAGTTCCAGGGATGACGACCCTGTTTGGAGACCATGTTGGCTTTGCAAAATTCTATTACCTTGAAAGAAACAGAACATAGTGGGTTTGGGAGGTGAGTCATCAGAACATGTTAAACAACGGTAATATTTGAAACAGGAGATATTTGAAGGGAAAGTGGCAGACAACATATATGCGAATGTCTGACAAATGGCCAGCTGTAGGAAAGCAAAATTTCAGTTTCCTTAGTTCCTAACCTGATTTGTTATAGAGATACAAAATTTTAAAAAAAGCATTACTCCTGTTTCAGGATATCCAGGATGTGCTTCATAATTAAGCTTCATATTGTCTCCTCATTTAATCTGATTCACGGTCTTAGCTGAATATTAAAGGGTTCAGGACCATATGCGGCTAGTAGATGTTCCAGCTAACCTTCACCTCTTAAAGGCAGCCTGCATTTCTTAAAGGGAAGCTTTAGCTGCTGCTCACTACCTGCATTGCAAATGGCTGGATGGAGAAGGAACCCACATGGAGTGACAGCCAGGAGACCTGTTCTCACAGATGGAATACAGGACATCTGAGTCCTTGAGGTCAGCATGAAGAGAGAGGCAATGTTTCCGCAAGGGACCCGAAGACTTCAGGAACACTGTCAAAAGAAAATGGGAACAAGTGGTCAGGGAGGGCAATTCCCAAAGTTCAAGGATGTGACGGCAGTGCTGCAAAAAGTTCATTGACATTCTATGTGTGGAGAAGATTAGTGAATGCCCCTCAGATGCATGTGATGAGATCCACACTTGCTGTTATGCTGGAACTGCCGATGCTGGAGAATCGGAGATGACAAGGTGTAGAGCTGGATGAACACAGCAGGCCAAGCAGCATCAGAGGAGCTGGAAAGCTGATGTTTCGCGTCTGGACCCTTCGTCAGAAATGACCTCTATGAACTTTCAGACCTTTCTGAAGAAGGGTCCAGACCCGAAACGTCAGTAGTAGTTAGGAAACAACATTAAAGAAACAAGACATTTTCATGCATGGTGAGATAACAAGCATGGGGCTGGATGAGCACAGCAGGTCAAGCAGCATCATAGGAGCAGGAAAACTTGACGTTTCGGGCCTAAACCCTTCATCAGAAATGGGGGAGGGGAAGAGGGTTCTGAAATAAATAGGGAGAGAGGGGGAGGCGGATAGAGGATGGATAGAGGAGAGGATAGGTGGAGAGGAGGCAGACAGGTCGAAGAGGCGGGGATGGAGCCAGTAAAGGTGAGTGTAGGTAGGGGGGTAGGGAGGAGATAGGTCAGTCCAGGGAGGACGGACAGGTCAAGGGGGCGGGATGATGTTAGTAGATAGGAGATGGGGGTGTGGCTTGAGGTGAGAGGAAAAACAGGTTAGGGATGTGGAGATGAGCTGGGCTGGTTTTGGGATGCGGTTGGGGGAGGGGAGATTTTGAAACTTGTGAAATCCACATTGATGCCATTGGGCTGCAGGGTTCCCAGGCTGAATATGATTTGCTGTTCCTGCAGCCTTCGGGTGGCATCACTGTGGCATTGTAGGAGGCCAAGGATGGACATGTCATCTGAGGAATGGGAGGGGGAGTTGAAATGGTTCGCGACTGGGAGGTGCAGTTGTTTGTTGCGAACTGAGCGCAGGTGTTCTGCAAAGCGGTCCCCAAGCCTCCGCTTGGTTTCCCCGATGTAGAGGAAGCCACAACGGGTACTGCCAGAGACTGCATCTGCCTCCCAACCCACCACTCCAATGGATCAGTGAGTAAAGGCACCAAAGAATAGAAGAGTAATTCAGAGAAAGCTCAGCTTCAGTCATTGGGTTGTAGGAAAGTAGCAAGGGCTAAAGTATAATTAATATTAGTGTCCTTTCCATTGGTCGGAAGAATTCATTCAGAATTCCCATTCCTTAGCCCAATTAAATGACCTGCTTTGAAAGTTTGTGAAGTGCATGTGTGCTCAGCATCAATGCCTGCCAGCACCCATCATAGTCACATAGGAAAAAGAAAGATTGGTATCTAAGGGATTCAGGTACGTAGTTCCTCGAAAGTGGCATCACAGGTAGAAAACGTGGTGAAGAATGTAAAAATCGAAAGAACTGCGGGTGCTGTAAATCAGGAACAAAAACAAAGTTGTTGGAAAAGCTCAGCAGGTCTGGCAGTATCTGTGAGGGAGAAAACAGAGTTAACGTTTCGGGTCCGGCGACCCTTCCTCACAACATGTAGTGAAGAATGTGTTTGACATGCTTGCTTTCATTGGTCAGAGCATTGAGTATAGGAGTTGAGACATTATGTTGAGGCTATACAGGACATTGGTGAGGCCACTTTTGGACCACTGTGTGCAGTTTTGGTTGCCTTGTTACCTGAAGGATGTTATCAAGTTGGAAAGGTTGCAGATAAGATTTACAAGGGCTGGAGGGTTTGAGCTATAAGGAGAGACGAGATAGGCTGGAACTTTTTTTTTCCCTGGAGCATAGGAAGTTGAAGGATAACCTTACAGAGATTTATAAAATTATGAGAGGCATGGATAAGGTGAGCAGACTTGGTAGGGGAGTTCAAAACTAGTGGGCATAGCTTTAAGGAGAGAGGGGAAAGATTTAAAAGGGACCTGAAGGTAACATTTTCACACAGAGGGTGGCACATATATGGAATGAACTGCTAGGGAATGTGGTAGAGGCAGGTACAGTTACAACTTCTAAAAGACATTTGGATAGGTGCATGAATAGGGTGTGTTTAAAGGGATATGGACCAAATGCAGGCAAATGGGACTAGTTTAGTTTGGGAAAACTGGTCAGCATAGACGAGTTGGACCGAAGGGTCTGTTTCCATGCTGAATGACTCTATGACTCTATTAATGCAAGCTACTCAAGGCCTGTCAGTTCCCAGGTAACTAACATAGGAAGAGTCAGCCCAACTGGGACAAGAAGGAACAAGAAGGAATACAGTGCATGCTTGTGATCAGTCTCTGTGGTAAAACTCAAGATGAAGGAACCACAACATGTACAGCTAGCTTCGTTGGAAACTGTATCCCAAAAACATGCTTGCAAGATTTCCTTTTATTTGTGGAACAATTTAGCAGTTTGGACACTAGAAGTTGGAGTTTATTTATTTTTAATTCAGCCACTCTCGTAGAATAAAATTGATTGCAGTGTTTCATGGAAATTGATCTTTTCCTGACCCTACAGTTAAGTGAAGAATGAGGCCGCCTGAAATATGTGCTCTGTTCAGCTGGCACTGAAACAATGCTGAGAGATCGTGTTCACAATGCTCCAAACAAACAGGCAGCACATAGGATGGCATGAGCAGGACAAGCACCTGCTTGACACTTTTGGAAGCAGGCTCTGAATCATAATTTGAAAGTTCGAATCCTGTTGCAGGATTTAGGTACACAATCTATTACTTTCCAGAATAGCACAGGATTGAGAATGCACCATCATTGCGGATATCCTCTGCTGCCAATCTGAATACTTTAGTGGCTCAAGTTGATACCAAAGATCCAGCAATATTTTCAAAGTAAACCAGGAAGATTAAACAAGGTAAACTAGGAGCCAAGACCACCAGACCTTGTTACCTCATGGTCTGCTATTACATACAACCCATTGTTAGCCACTAACAGTCCCCGTTAACAGCTATTCACCCTCCTAGCCCGAATGTTATCCACTCCTTTGTCTGTCCAACCGTTCTTCTCTCACTTTGGGCTCTATCCCCACATATCATTTACTTCTTAACCTCTCCCTCCACCTCATCTTCAGCAATAAAAATCAACATTTTCCTTGCTGCCAACAATTCTGACGAAGGTCACTGGACGATAAACGTTAAATCTGATTTCACTCCACAGATGCTGTCAGACCGGCTGAGATGGTTTCCAGCATCTGCAGGTCTTCTGTTTTTTTTTTGAAAAATAGGGAGATGCCTGATCAAAATACCTCTGTTAACTATAACAATGGCAAATGAATTACTTTAGGAAGCAATAACTATATTACTGCCTCACAATCCTGTTTTGATGAGCTCACTCATACCCAAGTGTATAATTTTCCAGTACCATGCAGAAATGGCTACAATTTTAAAGATTATTTTGATTAAATATGACAACATAACAGCAATAGGATTGGGGAATACTTAAATGATGTTTGGTTTGTTTCAGTTATTTGAGTTGGAGCCATTCTTTTTATAGGGAACCTTCCCTCTGATATCAAATTATTTCCAATGTCAGCAAAGAGATATTAATGCAGTTTTTCTTCGTGGAACTTACATAATTCCCATCAAGAGATCTAATTTTGCGAGCTGTAGATCTATATCTTTGATTATTCTCTATGGCGTGAATAAGTGCTGCTGTCAAAACAAAGTAGTCCAGCACCATCCAGGCAAACCAGCCTGTTTATCAGTTCACCATCCACCAATTATATATTGAAATATTCCTTCCATCATTGCTGCAGTCTGCCTGCAGTCTGTATAATCTACCAGATGCACTGCAGCTACTCACCTAAGCTCATTTCAAAGGCATTCCCCAAACCCTACGATCTAGAAGGACAAGGGGAGTGCAGACACAGTGACACAAATTCCTGGAAGTTCCTCTCCAAGCCATACACCATCCTGACTTGAAACTTCATCGGTGCTCCACTGCTGCCAGGTTAAAATCTTTGAACTCCCTTCCGAGCAGTTGCTGTCTGTGTCTTTAAGCAACATACTCTGCAGCAGTGGCTCACCACCAACTTCTCAAGAGCAATTGGGGTTCACAACAAATTCTGGCCTTAACAGTTACTCTCACATCCAACAGACTAATTTAAAAAAAGGCAAACTGTAAAATTCACTCCTACAGCAAGTTATGGCCTACTGTAATTAGGAAAATGCTAGATATGTTGCTGAAATGGATCACCTTGAGCCATATGCTCTTCGACAGAGCTTATCCTGCACCCTTCAATTCAATTTGTTGCGGCTTTACTTGCTGGATATGTGAGCTGATAATAACATCAGCAGTGAATAACAAGTGAACAATAGCACCAAGAATGTGAAAATCTTAGAACTCCCTTCCTAACAGTTACTGTCTGTGTCCTTAAGAATGTCTCTTCTTATTCAGTAACATTTAAGGATGAGAAAGAAAACGAAGGAACAGCAGAGAAGGAACTGGTGTGGGTGAATTAGTGTCACATCAGGTGCTGAGAGAGAAATGAAATTGGATAAAGAAAAAGAAAAAAGACAAAAAAAAGTAAACATTTTCTTTTCAGGATTTCACCTTCCATCATTACTGGAATAAATGTGAGCTTTCTCATTTCATAATTAAGTACAGAGCTAAGGGAAAAGGAGGGGTTGAGATGTGGGGGAATCTCAAGGATATTCCAGTTTTGATGAAAGCCCATCGACTAGGTGCATTAATCCTGTTTCTTTGTTCTTGGACGTTCTTTAGGGAAGGACACTACCATCTTTACCCGGTCCGGCCTACATGTAACTCCAGAAAACAATGTTGGTGACTCTTAACTGTCCTCTGGGCAATTAGGGATGGGCAATAAATGCTGGCCTAGCCAGCAACACCCTCATCCCGTAAACGAATAAACAAAAAGAAAACATGCTGCTTGACGTGAGAATGTTCTCTTGGTATTTCGTAATTCCATCAAATACATCAATGATTGATGAGAGTTGCTTGATATAATTAATCCAAATTCTGCATTTATGCTATTACAAAAATAAAGAACACACAATGACTGGTTCAGTTAAAATCATCAAGTCCAATTAAAAAAAAAGCTCTTTGTAGCCTGTTCTAACATCCACAGCAGATGTTCACTCCCTTCTGTTCCTGGATCACCGCTTGATATCTGTGATCTAATTCTTAAAACATTGTTTCACAGCTCCTACTGAGATTTAAAAAAACAGTTTCTAAAACCAGGAATGGTGTCCTTTTGAACAAACAGATGTAATAAATTATTTATCCGTTTTTAAAATTCATTTCTTGTTGTGTCATTTGTTGCACATCTCGAACTGTCCTTGCTAAAGTGGCAATTAGACGCTGCAGTCATTGTGCTGTTCGGAAGGGAATTGTAAAATTTGGACACTGTGAGCTGGGGCCGTAGATTTGCAAAGTGTGTGGTTTGAGGAAATGTGTGGGTGGTATGGTGGTGCCGTGCATCTGCTGCCCTTTTTATTCCAGGTAGGAGAGATATGCATTTCTTAAATGCTGTTATACTTCCTGTGTTGGTGGAGTACTAAGATATGCACCATTATTTTCCAACTTACATCATCTGATTTTAATACCAGGGACATTGAATGGACTAAAGCAGTTTTAAAAATTGAAGAACACTAACTTAAGATGACTACAGTGAGCACTTAAGCCAAGTTAAACCAACCTTCATGACTCATTGGTAAAACGGGAATCATTTAGAACTGAAACATGTGTCATCAAAATGACTGAAACTAGTCACTCAGACCTATGCTTCCTGTTTGATTTAAACCTTTCTGGAAATTTCACACGTTGGCATGAAAACTCACCGGTCAACTATCTAACTTAGAAAAACAATCAAATCAGACATGGGAATACACAAATGGACCATATTTTAGGCAACTGGTCTTGGCAGAGCAGGGGGGAGAGTGATGGATTTGTAACAGTGAGACTTATTCTCTCTATCCCTGTTTTCTCGGAGCATCTGAGAAGGCAAGGCTGACCTCTATCTTAAAAATATTTAACAATCCCACCTCCAGAACATCCTGTTGCACAACGCTCAGAGAAAAAAAAAATCTCCACTGCTGTGACCCAAAAGGCCAAACCTAATTTTGAAATAGTGCCCTCCAGTCCTTGACTCTACCACAAGAGAAAAGATCCTTTCCACATCAACTTTGCCAATACCATTCAAGGTCTTATGATCACAAGGTCCATAAGATCACAACATATAGAACCATAGGATCATAGAATCCCTACAGTATGGAAGCAGGCCATTTGGCCCATTAAGTCCACAACAACCCTCTGAAGAGCATCCCACCCAGACCCACAACTTTGTATTTCCCATGGCTAATCCACCTAAGCTGCACATCTTTAGACACTGTGGGCAATTTAACATGGCCAATCCACCTAACCTACACATCTTTGGACTGTGGGACAAGACCAGAGCACCCAGAGGAAACCCACTCAGATGCAGGGAAAAACTGCTAATACCACACAGACAGTTGCCCGAGGGTAGTATTGAACCTGTGTCCCTCGTGCTTTGAGGCTACAGTGCTAACCACTGCTCTGGCTTTCAATCATGGTTGACGTGCAATACAATCAAGTCACTAATCCCTCTTCTAAATTCTAGTCGGAACAAGCTCATATCTATCCAATCTTTCCTCATATGACAGCTCATTGATTCCGGGTACCAATGTAATTAAATCATCCCCTATACATTTACCTCTTCCTAAATGGGAACACCAAAACAGCACTCAGTACTTGGGTAATGATCTCACTAATGTCTTGTGTAACTGAAGCAAAACATCCATGCTAACATTTGAGAAGGTAATGGTGAGTTGCCTACTTGAACCACTGTAGTACATTTGATCTATGAGCCATTAGCGAAAGAGTTACAAGTTTTGACCTAGGAATATTGAAAGAATGGCAATATATTTCAAAGTCAGGATGGTGAGTGACTTGGAACGGAATTTGGAGGTGGTATTCCCACTTACCTGCTGAGCTTGTCCTCTAGATTATAATGGTTATGGGTTGGAGGCTGCTTGAGAAGCAGCTGTAAGAAGCCTTGGTGAATTTCTGCAGTGCATCTCGTAGATAGTACGCACTGCTGCTACTGAGTGTTGGTGGTAGAGGGATTGAAAGTTTATGGATGATGTGGTGCCAATCAAGTGAGTTGCTTTGTCCTTGATGGTGTCAAGCTTCTTGCATGTTGTCATCCAAGCAAGAGGAGAGTATTCTATCACACTCCTGACTTGTGCCTTGTAGATGGTGGACAGGATTTGGAGAATCAAGGCGTGAGTCAGTCACCATAGGATTCTTGGCCTCTGATGTGCTCTTGTAGGCATAGTATTTATATGGCTAGTCCAGTTCCTTTTCTGGTTAATTATAACCCCCAGGATGTTGATAATGGAGGATTCAATTACAGCAATGCCATTGAATGTCCAGGGGAGAAGTTTAGACTTTCACGTGTTGGATGTATTTATTACCTGGCGTTTGTGTGGTCTGAATATTACTTGCTACTTATCAGCCCAAACCTGGATATTGTGCAGGTCTTGCTGCATTTGGACAAAGACTGCTTCAGTATCTGAGCAGTTGTGAATGGTACTGAACATTGTGCAATTGTCAGTGAACACCCCCACTTCTGACCTTATGATTCAGGCAATATCATTGATGAACTAGCTGAACATGCTTGGCTTCAGGCACTATCCTAAGGAACACTTGCTGCAGACATATTTGCCCTGAATCACAATGGCATTCAGGAGTTCACACATGCCACAGCCTCGACACATCACCTGTCTTACCATCCTTAATGAGTTTTAATTGTTTATTTATTTGTATTATTTATTTCATTATACTGCCTTTTATATACTTTGTTAAATTTACCACCAATTTGAATAAATATGATAAAACTTGGATAACAAGGTGTAGAGCTGGATGAACACAGCAGGCCAAGCAGCATCAGAGGAGCAGGAAGGCTGACG
>JAHRHZ010000145.1:21740375-21786107 GCA_024137785.1 Ginglymostoma cirratum | reverse complement strand
CTCTACCCCTGGTTATCTCAGATTCTCCAGCATCTGCAGTTCCAACTACCAATGGAGAAAGTTTAACCACTTACAAGAGACTCACCAAATAGTTATTTGCAGTAGAGCAAGGACTGGTTTCAATCAATTCTAATGAGTCAGTTTTGTTCCAAAGGTGAATCGTATTGGACTTGAAACATTCTGTTTCTTTCTCCTCAGTTGCTGTCCAACCTGCTCTTTCTCTGGCACTTACTTTATTTATTTCAGGTCTTGGCCTGCACAAAATTTCACTTTTACTTTAGTTGCTAAGTACCTGTGGGTAGTACTTAGTAATGTGAATAATTAACCAACATCCCCATTACTTTAGTTACGGAGGGAAGATCATTAATGAAACAGCTGAAGCTGGTTCACAAAAAAAATCAAAGCTGATACTCCAGTACAGTGCTGAGGAAGTTCTGCCCTCTCAGAGGCAATGTTCTCTCTATGCTGTGCAGCTGTATGTGTGTGAGGGAAACAGCTTGAGGTTCTATGCGGGGCAATCGGGTGCCACCTCTGTTCACAGAATTGCCTTCTGGCTCCAGAAGTCTTTGCTGTACACGGATCTTGCAGTTCTGCACAGAAGAAAAAAAAATTAGCAGGAACACTGGTCAGATGTGCCATTGTTTGAATGAGACGTTAAAACAAACACCTGTCGGCTTTCATAGGGGGCCATAAGAGATCCCCTGGCATCATTTTGCAGAATAGAAGTGGAGTAATCTACAGTGGTATGGTCAGCATTTAACCTTCAATCAACGTTACAAGAACAAATTAATTTACTAGTCATCAGCTATTTGTGGGAGATTCTGTAACTTGGCTGCCTTTTTATCTACATTACACCTGTGACTGCAGTTAAAAAGTAATTGATTGGCTGTAAACCACTTTGGGACAGCAAGTGTTCATAAAAGATGCTGTTTAAATACAACTTTCACTTTGGGAAACCAAAATGGCCAAAGAATCCTCGACCCCAAAATTATTGATAACCAATCATTTGGATATGCTCACCAACATCTGTCTTGGCACTCACATAAAGAATGGGTACCTGAAGAAGATGACAGGGACATTGAATGCCCATGGATTTTTATGTAAACAACAGTACTTACCTTCAGAAAATAAGTGATTAATGTTTCATACCAAAACATTTTTGAACATCCTTCAGTTTTCAAAACTGTTTAAGTAGGATTCAACAGGCAAACATCTTAACTGAAATCATCAAGTTTCTCTGGTATATTTGGATTTTCTTTTCCATTTACTTTCAGCTGCTCTTATAGAGCAGATTGCAAAAAATTACTTTACAATTCCACATTCAAGCTCAACAGCATCATGAGACATTCTCATGCTCCTTGCTTTGCTTCAGTGCATGCACTGCTCAGAGAGGATTAAATGCTCTGTTGTATCAGTCAGTGGTCATTTATTCTTTATCTAAACTTTGTAGACAGGGCCCCGTTTCAATAAGATGACAGGGCTAAGTAGGACTGTTCCTCACTAATCTATCATGCAGTGAACCACAGTGTCAATGACCCTTTCATATTCCCAGTTAATTTCACTTCATATAATCCTGATGAAAAATAATTACAAACATTAGAGTTTCTGCTTAAATTCACATTTGGTATATGAATATTTGAATATGAGCTGAAATGTTCATTAATTTTATTGTTATTAACTGAAGAAAGTCTCCAGAAACCCAATCATAACCTTTCTGTCTTTGCAAACTACCATTCATCTGCACACTCCCTCTCCTCTCCGAAGTCCTTGAGTATGGTGTCGCCTTTTAAATGCATCCCTGTGTTTGAATCCTTCTAATCAAGTTTCCAATCCTGCCACAGCACTGAAGTGCTTCTTATCAATGACATCTGTAGTAATTGGAACCGTGGTAACGTGTCCATCCTCTTGCTTCTTGACCTTTCTCCAACTGACCCAATACAAACACTCACTTCTATCACACAGCCGAGGGTGACTGCCTACATTGCCCTCTGTCCACTCATAGCTAGAGAAACACTTGTGATGGTGTTGCTTTTCTCACTCCCACTGTAACCTCCGGTTTCCCCCTAGGGATCCATGCCAGGCTCCCTCCTTTATCTCAGCTGCATGCTGCCCCTTGACAACATCATTAAAGAACAAAAAGTCAGCTTGACTCAATGTTCACAACCTTGGCATCTTATTTGATTCTGATTTAAGCTTCCAATTCCATCCGTTACCAAGACCACCTACTTCCAGCTCTGCAACATTGCCCACTTCAGCTCAGCTCTTTCTGAATCTCTCACTTAAGCCTTTATTATCTCTGAATCTGATTATTTCAATGCTCTCGTGACTAGTGTCTCATCTTCCCGACTACTAGTTCTATAAGACCATAAGATTTAGGAACAGAAGTAAGCCATGCAGCATCTTGAGCCTACTCTGCCAGTCAATGAGTTTATGGCTGATCTGACATTCCTCATATCCACTATCCTGACCTTTCCCCGTAACCCTTGATTTCCCTGCTGACCAAGAATCTATCTCAACCCCAAAATACACAAGGTCTCTACCCCGACAACACTCTCTGCAAGTGAGTTCCAAAGACTCTCAACCCTCCTCAGCTCAGTCTTAAATTGATATCACTTTATTCTGAGACAATGCCCTTGGGTCCTAGATGCTGTCATAAGGGGAAACATCCCCTCAGCATTGACCCTGTCAAGTCCCTTAAGAATCCTATTTATTTCAATAGCATCATCTCTCATTTTTCTACTCCAATGAGTAGAGTCCCTGTTTAACCTTAGCTCATAATACAATTTCTCCATGTCAAGGATCATCCTGGTGAATCTTGTCTGAACTACCTCCAACGAAATTATGTTTTTTTTAAATAAGGGGACTAAAACTGATCACAGGACTTCAGATGTTATATCATCAGCACCTTGTAGAATTGCAGTCAGGCTTCCCTACTCTTATACTCCAAACCCCTCGAAATAAGGGCCAACATTCCATTAACCTTCAATGGTTACCTGCTGCAGGTGTGTGCTAGCTTTGTGTTGCCTACACAAATACCCAAGTCCCTTCGCCTTGCAGCTTTTTTCAATTTTTCTCTATTTAAGTAAACTCCGTTAATTTGTTCTCTCTTCTAAAATGAACAACTTCACATTTTCCCACAGTAGAACCATTCTCCAACTTTCTGTCTACTTACTTAACCTATTAATATCTCTCTGTAAATTGTTTATATCCCTCTCACAACTTACCTTTCCACCTATTTTTGTGTTGTCTGCAAATTTAACTACGGTGTACTCACTTCCTTCTTCCAAATTGTAAACAGTTGCAGTCCCAGCACTGATCCCTGTGGAACCACAATGATTACAAGTCACTAACCAGAAAAAGAATTCCTTACCCCCACTCACTGTTTCCTGCTCTTTAGTCAATTCTCTATCGATGCCAATGTACAACACGGACACCATCGGATCTACTTACTTTTTAACGTTTTACGAGGTACCTTATCAAATGCCTTCTGGAAGTCCAAATATAATATACTGGGTCCCCCTCTATCCAATCTGGTTGAAACTTCCTTGAAAAATTGGTCAGACACAATTTACATTTCATGAGGCTACGTTGAATCTGCTTGTTTAGATTATGAATTTCCAAATATTCCGCTATTCTTCCTTAATAATTGATTCCAATATTTTTCAAGCTATAAAATGTTAGGCTAATCAGCCTAGAGTTACCTGCTTTCTGTGTCTCTCTCTTTTTGAATAGGGATGTCACATTAGCAGTTTTACAATCCTCTGGTACTTCTCCAGAATCCAAGGACTTTTTGAGAATTACAACCAATGCATCCGTTACTTCTTAGCTACTGCTTTTGGGATCCTTCTAGGATTCAAGCCATCAGGACAATCAGGGGTCTTTAGCTCTATTTGTTTGTCCAATACTACTTCTCTCGTGATGGTAATGGTACTTAATTCCTCTCCTGTATTCTCTTGAGTCAATGGGATGTTCAAGGTATCTGCCACCATAAAAAAGAGGCAAAATATCTGTTTAACTCCTCTGCCATTTCCTTGTTCCCTGTAACTATTCCAATAGCTGTTCCATTGCTTCACTCTAATTCTCATCTAGTCCTCTTTGCTCATCATCCTTGTGCTCACTGAGTACATTGGCTTACAGTCTGGCTTAGTTTTAAAATCCTCACCCTCATTTTCAAATTCCTCCATAGTCTCTTCCATCCCTATCCCTGTACCCTCCTCCAACACCAGAGCTTCCAAGCACTCTTTGCTCTTTCAATTCTAAGCCCTAGAAGCTAAAATGTAGAACTTTTTCTTGAACACTTCCACCTTTATTCCCTTCTTTGACCAAGCTTTTTTTTCACCTATCTTAATATCTTTTTGCATCTCTGTATCATATTCTTTAGATAGCACTTCTGTGAAGTATCTTGGGATTTTTTTTAACCTTATTAAAGGCGCTATCTAATTCCAAGTTGTCGTTGCAGTGAACTGCAAAATGCTACGAAACTAACGCACCCGGAGTAATCTTTCAACTTGTGCTGCTTGACATGTGTATTGAAAACAGTCTTCCAATTATTTTATGGCTAGGAAATAATGTAAAGCCAGTGCTGAAATTAACATCATGCAAGATCAGTGGGCAAGGCTCATTATCCAGCTCATAGTTTGAAAATCACTCTTTCTGACTTCACAGTTCACATTCTGACTCAGGTTATAGATTCAATCATTTCAATCTCTGTTGTGTAGAGCCTGAAATTACTATACATCTCTCACCCACACTTAGAACCTCCAGTTCCAGTGTATCATGATAGTCTCGCCTGCATCTACTGAATATAGTTCCAGTGTATTATTGTTAACTCAAACTGTTTCATATAACACTGGATGTCAAACAAGGTGTCTCATAACATTGAGGCAGTGGAGATGTCAGGAAATAATGGAGGGATGTCATCTGTGTACAAACAGAATCTGATCAAATCTCATTAAAACTTGACACGGCATTAAAGTTTCACTTCTGATAATCTGGCCTTGAATTCTCAAGACACGTTCAGTCATAGACTGATCACGTCTGGCTGGTCACCCAGCCCTGGCTCCCCTGGCTGTGCTCCACCATTTACTCATCAACACAACTCTAGCTCATCACCGACGGCTGGTTTCACCAAGCTACTACTACTTCTGCATTTCTCCGAGCTCCAAACCTGTTTATCTAGTCAAGGTAAATACTGCTTCTGTGCTTCCTTTGACCTCGCTGTCAGCCATACTAAAATGTTAAGGGCACATGGCTTCTTCTGAGGCCCAATATTGTTATATAGAATCCCTACATTGTGGAAACAGACCCTTTGATCCAACAAGTCCACACTGACCCTCAGAGCATCCCACCCAGACCCATCTCCTTTGTCTACACATCCCAGTACACTATGGGTAATTGAGCATGGCCAATCCACCTAGCCTGCACATCTTTGGACTATGGGAGAAAACCGGAGCACTTGGAAGAAACTCACGCAGACATGGAGAGACTGTGCAAACTCCACACAGACAGTCACCTGAGGGTGGAATCGAGCTGTGAGGCAGCAGTGCTAATCACTGAGCTACGGTGCCGCCCTATCTCCTGGGGCTTTTCCTGAGCCCTAATCCCAACACTTAGGATATGCCCTGGAAACCAGGAGGTGCTGCTGAGTTCCTGTGGCTCGGAACTCACTACACCTGCATTTTTTCATGATGGAGTTTCTTTGCCCTGCTCCTAAGTGTCTAACTGACTAGCAGCCCAAATCTCTCCTTCTTCTTATTGGTGCTCCCCCATTCCACAGACCAAATTGTGCCGTTCACTAACCCTCGAACTGTTCTGAGTAACCAATTGGAATCTTGACAACAGCTTGTTCCTGGGATATATGAAATAGTCAGATGTAACAACGTCTTGGAACACTCTGTCCTTGGATGTTACGATTTTCACAGATTGCTGACATACATAGTACAAATTATAAACAACTAAGATTGATTTTATCACACCTCTCCACTTGCAAGAAAGGAAGCCTTCGGAGATTGAATACTTCAAGTATCAAAAGTTCAAAGCATTTCCATTAAACTTTAAATCTAGACTTACTGATCCAAGAATAATATCTAATATATAGTCTATTCCTCACACATAACCATTTATTTTCCATTTCTTTGCTTCTTAAAATGATTTGTGCTGTATCTTTTTCGGCATAATGTGCCATCACCTTTGAGCGAGTATTTTGAAATAATTGCTTTCATGATTATTTTTATTTTCTAGATATCATGCTGAATTTTCGGACAACATATGTCAGTAAGTCGGGACAGGTTGTCTATGATCCTCGCTCAATCTGTGTGCACTATGCAACTACATGGTTCTTCGTGGATCTTATAGCTGCACTTCCCTTTGATCTCCTCTACGCATTCAATATCAATGTGGTGAGTGTATCTGCTTAGGAAATATTGCACTGTGGAAAGTTACAGATTACAATGCAAACAGCACTGCCTCATGCTCCTTAAGTGACATATCTTATGTCTATATGATCTATGCTGTGAAGCTAATTTTGGGAGCCCAGAACAAAACAGATTTGGCCATCAGCTTGAATCAGCATATTAAGAAATGGATGCTTTTTTAAATGATTTATTTTTCCCTTTTCATTCCCTTCACCATGTCGATACTGGCACCTGCTTATGAAACGAGCCGCGAGCTCTCTTGGCAGCACAGCTAATGATGTTTGGATTTACAGAAATGACAGGCAAGAAGGGGCCATTTGGCCCACCCAGCCTAGCCCACACTCATGGTTGATAGAAACTTGTGACCAGATAGTTCCCATCCTCCGCATTCCCTCACTCTCATGAGATTCCGGAGGAGGCAAAAAAAGCAGGAAAAACATGGGGACATTAAGAAATGTAAAACAAGATCTGGAAAATTCCTCCCCAAGTCCCTTTGGTAATAAAAATCAGTTCATGATTTCGATTCTCCATTTGGCATGTGTGACATCAGCCAGAAATGTTCTTTTCCAATCTACTTCATCAATGATACATCAAGAAATTGAATATACACTAAGTGAATGAAGAAACCCTTCTTACATTTTTTGAACTGGCTGATATGCACCCATATGGCTCTGGAGGTCACAATGGTTGAGTTTTTTGGAATCTGAGCTTGGGTTAAATGTGGAACTGTGCAAGCCAGTTGCTAATGCCTTCCTCCCTTTCAAAATCTCAAAATCAATAGCATAGTGCAATAGATTGAGGATTTGTTTGGACAACACGATACAAGGAGATAATGTCAAATTGAAGCTGAGTTGACTGTAGGCCATTGGTCACTTCTGTCTGGCTGGGAGCATTTAGACAAAATCTGTCCAGTACCAGATCAGTAACCTGTGTATTGGCCTTCTTAGGTGAAAAAAGTAATATTTCATCCTGCAAAGATTACCAGCAAACAGAATTAGGCTACGACTGGATGCAGGTTGGAATCTGCAGTGTGCACATCCTCCCCATTTCTTATCATCCCAGGGAGGGGCAGAAATTAAAGTGATGGACTTTGGAAGTAAACCATGGTGTTCCCAGCTGAGGTACCTATTGTAGCATTTATCTGCCATGGATCAATAGTGGCTGTCACTACAGGCAAAAATACCAGTTGGGACTTTCCCGATTGGTCTGATTCAGCAACCTATAATTTGGTGTTTCTTTCATTCACCATAAATAAGTTTTGGATGTGTTTTGAGTCACAGTGGACAGAAACTGGGAGGAATTAGTCTAAGCGACTTTTCTGTGGTTTGCAAAAACCAGCTAACAATTGATTATATAACTAAACAAACAAGGATAATGGAAACCAAATTCATACAAAAACACTTTGCTCATGTTAGCTTCTTGCTCACATCTAATCTTGAGTTTGGGTTCCTTTCAGACAGTGATCCAATTCCCTTTTTGAATTTAAATCTATCTCCATTACATTTCAGAGCAGCGCATTCCAAATCCTGACCATTCACTCATTCACAAGGCTACCTTTTAGTCACCACTCCTTCTTTTATGAATTACCTTCAATGTGTTCGCTTGTTCTCAATTCCACTGATGCGAAAATTTCTCTCTGTTTATTCTGCCTGGTGCCACCATGATTTTGATGGATGGTTCAAAATATTTATGGCACAAAAAAAGTCTGCATTTTTAGATGAATCTGGGTCTTTTTAGCTACTGTAACATGGTGCTCAAATCATTTTTAAAATAACTTGCTGAAACTATCCTCATATCATGCGCGGAGTCACAGATTGCAAGCACTGTTGGTCCTTTCAAACTCTCCTCTCAAGATTACGCTTTTGTAAATTATTTTTATGGTTGCAAGATTTTGCATTAATAGTGCACTGTTGGCTAGTTTGTTCCTATGACTCGTGTTGGAGTCCAACTCTGGCAAGGCCTTCTAAGCACACAAACATTAGGAAGTACTATTACATATTTATTTCACATATATACTTAAATAAATAAATGCATGCCAGCTAGATCTGGTTAAGCGTTTTGCTTCAATACTAAAAATTTGTGGAGTTACTTCATGGACTTATAACCTACAGATTTTTCTTGAGAATACAATATAGTTATATGAGAACGTAATTTTTTTTGGCAAAACTACTCCACAACCAAGTGAGGCTCCTGGTGCCTTTAATTCAGTGGATTTCAATTTTGCTTGTGAGATGGGAAGAAATCACCACTTACAATGGGACTCCCTGTTGTGGCAGCCCATCAGCAGCATCTCTCTGAAATTTACAGTAGTACTCCCAGAACACAAATCGCCTTTGTCTGAGCTGCTACAAGAAAATTTTCATCTTCCATAATCAACTTCCATTTGCAAATATATGGTCATTAATTGGTTGGCTAATGGACTTTTGATTAGGCTAATTAGTTTTCAAATTTGACTAATTATATAGTTTGTGTATATGCAGCTCAATCTCTTCCACTTTGTCTTCAACTGTTGAATAGATTTAATTGCCCAGACTAAACTGTAGGAATTAGATCACTGAATGGACTTTCAACCTCGAATAAATAGCTCAAAGCCACAGTCCTAGTGACAAGATCATCATATTATTGATTGAAGACTGTGAGATGAAACAAGGTGAAAAGACATCAGGAAATGAATTAAAGGGGAATTTAATTATTTTTCATGAACTGTAAGGGGGCAGAGGTCTCTGACAAAGCCAGTATTTACTGCCCATTTCTAATTGTTTTTGAGAATTACTTTTTTAATGCAAAGTCACGACAGAATATTGGCAAGTCATGGAACAAGTTATTCCTAATGCTCCTTGCAATAAAAAATCTACTTATTCTGAAATTCCCCTGTTCCCCTTTGGATAGTGCCACTGATTTTGAGAAGGAAAGTAGAGAGGCTCTGGGTTTAATATCTGTTTTGTAAATCACACTTTACACAGGGCAGCACTATGTCAACGCTACACTGGCTACAATCACAACATTTAAAAGACATCTGGATGGGTATACAAATAGGAAGGATTTTGAGGGATATTGGCCAAATGCTGGCAGATGGGACTCGGTTAGATTGGGATGTTTGGTCAGCACAGATGAGTTGGATCAAAACGTCTGTTTCCATGCTGTATGACTCTATGAAGCCTGAGTCCAAATTTGTGCTCAAACTCAGCCTTAAAACACTGAAGTTTAAACTCTACCACTAATTTAGGCTGATAAATTGAGCAAATTTCTGTAATTTAGAGGTGACTATTTCCTGTAACATCCTGCAACAGCTTTAGAGCGTTGATTTCCAAACTGGGATTTCTGAATCTTGAACACATAAGGAATCCCAGGGGGGCCTGTGAGTCACAGACACTTCTGTCTTTCTGTACAGGTTGATTTTTCTAAAAATTTACACCAGTTGTCAGGCTACATACCTAAATACAAATGACAATCTGGTTTTCTTTAGAGGACCGACTTTGTCTTGAGGATAAGAACCTGTGAGGATGAGCACAATGCAGCTGAAGCCCACTGCTGCGATCCTCCCCTGAATGCAGTGTCACTGAAGAATAATTACCTGCAACCTTATTACTGCATGGTTTACTGGCACATATTCTGTGATTGATAATCAGCAATTAAGTGGTGGTCGCCTTGCACTCTTGGCAGAAAGATGAGCCTTCTCCAACTTGTAAAAAAAACATTTTTGTAATGCAACTGTTTAATTTCCACAGTATTTTGGTGTTCATCTACTGAAAACTGTGCGCTTACTACGCCTGCTACGTCTACTTCAGAAACTGGACCGCTACTCACAGTACAGTGCTGTCGTCCTCACACTGCTCATGTCCATGTTTGCCCTGATAGCACATTGGATGGCCTGTATCTGGTACTTTATTGGACAGAAGGAAATTGAAGCCAATGACCTTTCCACCTGGGAAATTGGTAAGTGATGCTACTTTTTCAGCTTAGCACGGACTGCATCAGGCCAGAGAGTTATCAAAATGCAGTAAGGTTTCTGAATCTGCACAGCAGAAAAAGGGATGATTTCTCACATGTAAAATAACACTTGAGGCAGGGAGGGATGGCAGTGATTTCCTCTTGTTCAGCTCTTTCATAGTTTTTTTTTTGCTGGGATAGTTTTATTCAATAACAGTGAAAGGCAGCACTTAATTTCCACCCCATAAAAATTGCACAATAATCTGCCAACACACCATATGGCATTGTATTGCCTATTTTCATTGCAAACATTTACAATATTCCTTCTTTAATGTCACTTGACAGTACACACAGGAAGCAATAAGTTCATGGGCTCTGCATTTAATTGGGATAAAGACATTTGTTTGATGAAAATTCTATGGGGAAGCTAGAAGAACTGTAATGATCCAGAAAGTCGCTGTAAAGTTGCTGGTTCTTTAATATCATTTTAAAGAGTTTCTCGGCTGTAAGTTGTCATCTTATAAAAAAAGATGAATTAAATTTCATTTAAATCAATGTCTGTTTTAAGAGTACCAAGATGAAAGCTACAGAGTAGATATTTTGTTTTAATTTAGTGTACCTTGTTGGGAATGTTTATTGTTACGTTATCAAATTAGCATAAACCATCTTTAAACTTGTATTTGTCCTCAACTGTGATCACTGACTTTACCCACCAGAATCCGTCTTCCAAAGTTCTCACTGAGGAGTCTGTTACTGGAGCTTTCTCCTCCTGACATTAGACCTGTCAGGACTCCATTTCTCATGGCCTAACTATTCTGGAGACTGCTAAACTGAACTGCTTTATCACCCCCCCACCCCCCCACCCCCCACCACCGATCCCGAATAATCCATTCCTATCTAAAGCAAACCTGCACATTTATTGATATTCTATTCATTCTCTTGTTCTAAACGGAAACTGTTTACGACTCTATATCACTACCGTGCAGTTTTTTTCCTTCTACCTTTGTTGTTCTCAAACGCTGATCCATTCACCTCAAGGCCTAGTTTTTTTTTTAAAAAAAGGCTTCACTTAAATATATATCAGTATTGTCCCAGTCATCCCCAAATCACAGAACTCAATAAAGTCTTCAATCCTTTCACTCTAAGCCCAAACGATAGGAAACAGAAATCAAACTTAATGCACAGTGCTATCCACATTCAATCTCATGGCTCCACATAATAATGATAATAGCATATCATTCACTTTCATCACAAGTGGAGAATCCTTTGCTCTTAAAATTTCCTGTTTTATTCTTCCCTATGAAATTCTTACAAAGCAATTAACTCTGATGTTTTATATCCATAAACTATGACATATTGCTTTTAATTCCAAAAATATACAACTGCTGATCAAATAACTCAGATGCACATTTTGAATATTACTGAGATTTAAACCCTTATATTACAATTTGTATATGATGTTCATCATTCAGTATCACTTTTTTACTATTTCTAATCTAGGCTACAAATAAACTGGACTGAAACTTTTGTTTAATGATTATCCCAATTCTAAATATCAACTGTGCCTTCAATTTGCTTTTTATTATTTTTATCATTTGTAAGCACTAATTTAGAAAGTATGGTCAATATAAATCACAGAACTTGAGCAATAATTATGTTACACGTCAAAAGCAGCAAAGTGAGAAGTGTGTTGATGCGGTTAATCCCAAGAAGGATTTTATTCTGCAGTATGTAACAGAAATTAGTCCTGTAAGTGTACTGCCTATATTTTTGCTGGACCTTGGAAGGAAATTCACAGTGATTGAAGTGAATGATGAGATCTGGTTTGATAATTGTTTATTGAATTTACCTGTGTTATCAGCTCAATTGACATAGCTCAATCAGAATACTGGCACAGCCCTTCATAGCAACAAGAAAACCAATGGATATAAAAATTATAGAAGACACCATTGAGAAGATGTTTGTCTCACCACTTGGCAAATAAGCATCTCCTGGGCAAAGGGCAGAGAGGAAAATCCAGGGGACGATTGGGTGGTTTGTTAGAGGGAGGATTGCACGTTGGTAACAGAGTGTGGCCGCTCATTTGTCAACTGAAGGAAGGGTAGCTAGGCGACTGCTATTTCCTAACTTTTTGTCTAGCCCCACCCAGGCAGTGGCAGATGTCAATCATCAGCCAGTTTGCTTTCTCATTAAATCCTTAAACTTACAGCCAGCGTGTAGTTTTCAGGGACCTGGAAGTTGAACTAAAAAGAAAATGTTCTCAACAGAGCATTCGTTGTTAAAATTCATTTCCCTGACAACCAGTGTTGTATAGCAGTAGCTTCCTCCAATTAAGTCTATAATAAACTATTTCCTTACATTCCCACCATTAATTTCCTCAATTATGGGTCCTATTGTAGTCCAGATGAAGATGATTGGATAATTGTCAATCAATCACATTTGGACCACATAATACTGTGAGAGAGGGTGGGATCTAAGTAACACATAAAGTATGCATCCTCTACCGACTACATTTTGCCAGAGAAATCACTTTGCTTTTTCTGGGGATATTACTATAGTTTCAGTCATGAATATTGTTTGCTGTATTTCAGGCTCTTTTTAAATGGACTGTGGATCACTAAGCTTCATTGTTTATCAAGCCTGTTTCTTAAGACTTTGCACTCTGTAATATAAACTATTGGCTCTTAGTCTCCATTTTGGCGCCACTGAATCACTTCCTCTGGCTGTGATTTGAGACGGTTCACAACTTTGGTATTGTATTTGAACCTGAGCAAAGCTGCAGACCCTAACTCCTCTCCATCACCAAAACTATCTACTCCAACTCTGCACCGGTACTTGACTCCATTTGGCCTCAAATTATCAACTGGTGAAACTCTCATGTGAGTTTCCTTTTAAGCTCTCATTTTAATTACTCTGATGCTCTCAAGGCTGACCTCCCACTTTGCTTTGTCTGGAAGTTGGAGGTCAACCAAAATTCCGTTACCTGTCTACTAACTCATACAGTGTTTCGATCATTTATGATCCCTGCGCTTAATGGTCCATAAGGAGCTACACAAATAAAAGATACCATTATAGCTGATGCTTTTTACTATGAAAATCAGATTTATAAATTTGGAGCCAATCTTCTTCAAGCAGCACTGTGAGTGAAGCAGAGAGAAATATCAACCTTACAGTTTCCATGTACAATCTTACAATGCCTTTGACAGTGGCCACCTGGAATGCTTGTACTGCAGCAAGCAATATCTGTTCCAGAGTGAAATTTCAGAATACAATGTAATGCAGTCATCCTAATTTTATGTTCTTCTTTCAACAGTTACTTTTTCCTTTTGCAATGGCTCCACAAGTGCTAGCAAATCTATGGTAAACAGACATTGCAATTTCTGAAAATAAAGATGCGACAGATCCCAAACAAGTATGGTCCTGCCTTCACTCAATATCCGAATGTGGGATATCATGTGGCAGGTTGGGAACATAGTGAGGCTTTTCCAACTCTTAGCCATACCGTTTGTTCTGTCCAATCAAACATCCCAGCTAAGATCAGGTGGTTCAAGGATGGACCTGGCAACTTTGACATTCTGCATTGCTCAGATTAGGCGTCCCTCATCCACTCCTATATTATTGGATAATTTAGCTTCTTTATTCTAAAAGCATTATTTCGACATTGTAAAACCAGAAATTGTAACATTATCATTTCCGTTTAAAAGGATAAAGGAAAAGCAAACATAAATTAATTACAAGAGCGTTGGAAATTCTTCAGTTGAATGGCAGCGAGAAGGTCAAATTTACTGGATTATTTCATAATATTGCTATTTTTATTTCAGAAGAAACCTTGACTTGTGTTCTAATATCTGTGGATTTAGTGTTGCTGATTTATTTTAAATTGCCTTGCCTAAACATTTCACCGAAAAGGCATTCAAATTATCAGCGAAAGCTGAAAACATATGTATTTTGTTAGCTCCTTGGCCAATATTAGTCACAAAGGCTAAGAATTTCTCCAATTGCAATGTGCAAAAGCTTCATGAATGCATTTGTGAAGATCTCAGAGTAAGATTTGAGCCTGTTCTGCTTAAAGTCCAGTGCAAACTAAAGCCCCAAGAATCGACAGAATTCTGTACACTGAGGGAAAGTTGCTGTTGGCCAGGCTTCGAAAGGCAGCTCATTCAAAGCCTGAAGATTGTGTAGGGCTGTTTGCCTCACCGAATGCGACCCTCAGGCATGTTTGGGGTGACGAAAATGACACCTTTGGAAATATGTGTGACATTGCATTAAGATGAGGCAAGATACAAATTAGGGAGCTGCCTTATTTTACTGATTATGATCAAACCTCACCTTCTTCCAAATGGCTTCAGTTCACTCATCATGAACAAGAATGGTAATACGAACATATCACCGTGGCCTTTAGCGTACATTGAAGAAAATTGTTTTTTTAATGTACAGTCCTTTTTTTTGGCAGCTGGCCAGGTATTCACCAAAGCCAGCTTTCTTCTTAAAGTGAAACTGCTTGTACCTTCCTGGCCTGCTTCCCAACATGGTACACTAAAAGGTGAGCTTTTTATCTTTTCTTCCTTGCGCCAGAGGAGATTATAGCTGGGTTCCCAAACACCTCTTTTTGGGTTTGATGAGACCAGTTGTGAGTCAAACATTATACATTCCTCTTTTCCAAATCAGTAGAAATAATTTCCTAATCTTAAAATTCCAAATGAAGTCAATTTATTTTCCCCAGTTCAAAAATATATAAAATTCATAGCCTTGCACAGAACTAGCTATGTTTAATGAGAATAGTCCCATCAGTCCCCTCAATGTGACAAATTTGAGTGACTCCTTTGAGAACTTAAAGGGAGTATTTTTAATATAGGTCAAAGGAGGAGTTTCTTTTTTCCCTGTGAAAAGTAGGTCAGAATCGTTTAAATAATAACAGGATAATAGTTTGAACTAAAACCAAAATATGTTTGTTAGGGACCATGATATACAGAAGCAAGATGTTGCACGGGAGTCACCCCCTGGGCCGTAGTGCCTGAATGACAAAGAGAGACCGAATAGGCTGGGGCCTTTTTGCCCTGGACTGTAGGGAGACTGAGGGGTGACCTTAAAATCCTGAGGGGCACAGATAAGATAAATAGCCAAGCTCTTTTTCCCAGGGTGGAGAGTCCAAAGCTAGAGGGCATAGGTTTAAGGTGACAGAGGGAAGATCTAAAAAGGACCTGAGGGGCAACGTTTTGACACAGGGGCTGTTGTGTAAAGCCAGCAGAGGAAGTGGCAGAGATGGGTTCAATTACAACATTTAAAAGACATTTGGACAGGTACATAGAAAGGGAAGGTTTAGATGGATATGAGCCAAACTCAGGCAAATGGGACTAGTTCAGCTGAAGAAACCTGTTCAGCGTGGATGGGTTGGGCCAAAGTGTATGTTTCTGTATTGTATGACTCTATGACTCTGGGGTAGGGTCAGACACTGGACTCTGACTTTGGGGAGTGTTTTCTATAGATATTCCCTGCGGCTGTCAGGTGTTATCCAGCCAGGCCCCGGCCAGAGATAGGGGAAGACATGTGGTCAGTTTCTGTCGGCCTCTTTTGCGCAAAGGGTGATGTCCGTGGCAGCCTCTTGGTTTTACCTGAGACTGTGAGGGATCAGCCTGAGGCCTATGCCGGAGACTGGAGAGAAGTGGCCATCCACTTGATAGGGATCCAGGAGGATGATCTGGACAACTTGAAATCCCCCTTGACTCTAAGCAATCTCGACACCCTGAAAGTGTTGTCTGTTGTCTGGCTACTGGCCATCATGAAGTTAAGGCGAACCATCAGAAGCATAGCTATGAGTACACTTGCTCACCCCTTTGTTTCACCATGCTCAGTTTCTAAAGGTTAGGGATAGGGAGTAATGGAAAAATGTATGAGATCCGGACACAGCACACCTGCTGAACTTAAGGCAGACCGGCTCCTATTTTTTAAAACAAGTGTGACTGCAACGCTGCTGATTCATGGTTGAGTTCTCAATGGCTTTTTTTTTCTGAATGAGAGTTAGCCAAAACACACTTAATTTCTTTAAGATAAGCTTTTTAAAGCTCTGATATTGGTAGAACAAAACATCATTACACTAGAACCTCTGTGCATTCTCTCTGCTTAAATGCTGTGTTACAAAGAACACATATAGCATACAAGCAGCTGAACACAATAAATGAAGCAAACTGATTTACATCCGCCTGTTGGGCTATTGTAAGCTCATAAGTCGCCTGTTTAGAAATGGATGCATGTTAATAATTGGCCCTGTACTCAATACTGTTGGCCATCATTTGATGAATCATACAACTAAAATAGTGGACAGAGAACAGTGACTATAGCTCCAATGTACTTCATTGACTCAACATGATTTGTGATAATTCCTAAGGTCATGAAAGCTATAAAACTGTAAGGTTTTTTTAAACAAATCCTTGTTCAAACAAATTGCTTCACAGCCAATTAAGTATTTGAAGTCTAGTTGCAATTGTACCGCAAACTCCCACAAACAGCAATGTGACAATGACCAGATAATTAAGGCATAACTATTGACCAGCACACCCATGGTAACTCCTCTGACAACGTAGCACTCCCTCAGTATGATGCTGCAGTGTTCCCCTAAATATTTATAATAAATATTTTTAAATATTTATATATTCACTTGCTTGATGTTACACTTGAACCCACAACCCTCTGGCTCAGAAATGAGAGTTTTGTTTTTGGAGTATAAGTGTTGTCGGCAAGTTCAGCATTTGTTGCCCATCCCATAATAAGCCTTGAAAAGTGGTTCAAAGCTGCAGTCTGTCTGGTGTACTTTTGCCCACAGCACTGTTAAGAAGGAAATTCCAGATTTTTAATCCTGCAACAGTTAAGAAATGATGACAGTTCCAGGTCTGCACTATCTAGAGTCATACATCACGGAAACAGGCCTTTCAGCCCACCGCGTCAATACCGACCAATGAACTCCACATGCATAGCCTACTATGCCCTACTGGTGTTTTAAGTACTTCTTAAATATTGCGAGATTACCTGCCTCGACCATTGTCTCAGGTAGCACATTCTGTATTTCTACCACCGTCTGGCTTATATCCCCTGTAAACCACTTACTCTTCACCTTGAACTTATGCCCTTTGGTCTTAGACACGTCTGCCATGGGGAAACGATTCTCACAATCTACTCTGTTTATTCCTCCCTTATTTGTGATCATCTCATTCAGATCCCCCCTCAACCTCCTCTGCTCCAAGGAAAACAAACTAAGCTTATTCAGTCTCTCCTTATAATGAAGACTTTTCATCCCAAGCAACATCCTGGTGAATCTCCTCTGCACTCTCTTCAGTGCAGTCACATCCCTCTGATAGTGTGGCAACCAGAACAGCAAGCAATTGTTGCGTATATGGCCTAAGCAATGTTTTATAAAATTGTAACAAGACTGCCTTGGTCCTTGTTCCACACCTGGCTAATGAAGGCAAGCATCCCATTTGCCTTCTTCACCATCTTGTCTCCCGGGGCTGACATCTTCAGGGGTCTATGGACTTGGACACCAAGGTCCCTTTGTTCCTCAGTACCTAGGTACCTACCATTCATTGTGTAAATCCTTCCTTTCTTAGGCTTCCCAAAAGGCACCACCTTGCACTTATCAGAATTAAATTCCATCTGCTATTGCTGTGACCAATTTGCCACCTGATCAAGATCAGACTGTAGCCCGAGATCATCCTCCTCACTATCAACACCAGCAATTTTTGTGTCAATTCCAGACTTAGTAATTATACCGTTTACATTAACACCCAATTTGTAAATATTCATAACAAACAGCAAGCATTCCCAGCACTGAACCCTATGGTACACCACTGGTCACAGGCTTTCAATGAAGAAAACATTGTTCCATCACCCTTTGCCTCCTATTTGTAAGCTAATTTTGCATTCAGTTTGTGAACTTGGGCAGCACAGTGGGTCAGTGGTTAACACTGATGTCTCACAGCACTGTGGACCCGGGTTCAATTCGACCTTCACATGTCTGTGTGGAATTTGTCTACGTGGGTTTCCTCCAGGTGCTCTGGTTTCCTCCCACAGTCCAAAGATGTGCAGGTCAGGTGGATTGACCATGGGAAATGCAGGGTTACAGGAATAGGTTATGGAAGTGGATCTGGGTGGGATGATCTTTGGAGGGTCAGTATGGACCCAATGGGCTGAATGCCCTACTTCAAGACTATAGAAATTCTATGACTCTAACTTGCCTTTGATCCCATGAGTTCCTAGATTTGAACTAGGTGTTGGTGGGAAGTATACTACTTTTGAAATATTCCTATTTTCCAAATGTCAATTTATCTGCTACTTGCTTTGCCTGTCTATGTTTACCAGTTTCCGTTTTGCACTGCCCCATCTCTGGTAGGACAGTGTGATGGCACAAAATGCTCTCCTGGATGCGCTTTAAAAATACCACCATGTCCAATCCTCTCACACTAAGGTGATCCTAGGCACTGTTAGCAAAGTTGAAATCCCCTACAACTATAATTTTGTTTCTCTCATACCTTTTTGTGATTTTCCTACATACATCTGCTTCTCTATGTCCCTCTGACTGTTGGAAGGCCTTTTGTATAATACCAGCGATGGAATCTCCCTTTTGTATTTCTAAGTTCTACCAAGATGGCGTCACTTGAAGACCTTTCTACAACATCCTCCCCCATGACTGGTGTGATTTCCTGTATCAATAATGCAATCCCCCACCTTTCTTACATTCCTCCACTTCCCCTCCCCACCCCCACCAACCCCCTTCTATATTCTGGAATGTTGAGCCACCAGTCATATCTTTCTTTCAACAATGTCTCACTGATTGCAACAATATCATATCCCTGTGTGCTGATCAGCGCTCTAAGTTCATCCACCTTAATCAGTCAAGCTCTTTGCATTAAAATAGATGCAATTTAGCTCCCTGAACCTCCAATGTGAATTATCCTGCCCACGTTTTCTCCACCTACTGGACTGCGGTGGCATTCGTTCTATGTTTGATTGAACATTGCTCCCTATATTACATCTACTCTGCGCCCCATCCACCTGCCGATTTAATTTGAAAACTCCCCAGTAGCAAGAGTAAACCTCCGAGCAAGTGCTATATTGTGCTTCAAACCAATACTGCTGCATGCACATTGAGATACAGATCTGGAGTATCTCGGAGCTGTGGACGAATGCGTACGCACTTTGCCTGAGCTTGATGGCAATTTGTGCCTAAGACTCTTCAGCAATCTTAAGTACTGTAGCACGCTTTTTTTTTCACATTAGTTACATAACATAGCTGTTTTGTGTTATATCTCCTACCTAACTCTTCATATGTTCATTCTCCAATGATCTCTTGGGCAGCAAAAACAGGAAGCCCAATATGAATGAGAATTGATTGGAAAAGACGGAGGTGCAACAAGACCTGGGTGTGCTCACGCACCAAGTGCTGACGTGAAGAGAAATGTCTTCACCCAGAGAGTGGTGAGCCTGTGGAATTCTCTGCCACAGAAAGCGGCTGAAGCCAAAATAATGAGCGTTTTGAAGAAGGAGCTCGATACAGTTCTCGGGGCGAAAGCGGGAACAAAAAGTATGTGGGAAGAAGGATGATCAGCCACAATCATACTGAATGGCAGAACAGGCCAGAGGGATGGATGGCCAACTCCTGCTCCTATTTTCTACTTTTCTTACTGATGTCAGAGTCGCACACTCAGTTCCATCATCATGTTTAAACATGAATCTTCTTGTACGTCAGTCAGGTTGGTGCATGACTTGGAGGGAATCTAGTCACACAACCACAGCCAACTTATTGCAACTGCTAAGTGCCCCTTAGACACTCTTATTGCACCTCTTAGTGCACCAAAGGATGCTAATTCAGCAGTGTGATGTGGATTTGTGGATACATAAAATACCTACATACATTTTTCTGACCTTTGACTTCAGGTATTCCCAGCAGTAGTCCTTCTACACTTGGATGTGTGTAGTACGTTTGGATGGGTTTTTGCTGTCTACAAACAGGGACAGAAGCAGTAAAATCAACCTTGATTATTCCTACGTAACACCACTCTGTACGTAATTAAAGGAGCCATAAGTTAATTGTTGACCAAGGATTTGGGCAAATACTAAAATATTCATTTTCCCTAAAGACCTGTTCTGGGATTTTTACAAGCTTGGAACAGGAAATATCTACAATGTTTGCATGGTGTTAAACGGGGAATACTCAAATTTTGTTTTAAAATGTAACTACCAGTTCAAAGTTGCCATAGAAATATTCATTGTGAAGTTGTATCTGCAAAGAAATCTTTCCTTGGGTGTATAACATTTGTGCCCAACAGCAAGCTAATATAAAAATCACAAATATCCTGCAGATAAAGAATTCTCAGTCATGTAGGCTGGTCTCATTAAGCCAAAAAAATGCTGCAACTTTAATCAACAGAATTTCATTTTAGTAATGACATAAAAACTCCTAGCTTAAGTATTTTTACTCAAAAACAAAAAGTATTTTTTCACCAATTAAGTTCAACCTTTGGTAATTTACTTAATTCTCTGCAAGCTGTAGCTTCTGAGAATTAGCTCAAACTTAAATGAGCCCAGAATGTACTGTTTCTTTAATTATGTTGTCTGCAGCAAGCGCTTGACAGCAGCTTTCTGAGTCAAAGTAAAAACCCTGGCAGCTGTGATAACACACCGTGGGGTTTTTAACATCTTTTGGGTATTCTAATTGCATGTTACTTCCATGGGCGACAACACACTCTGCTAATCCAGAGAGTTTGACAATATTCCTTAAATTTCCCATAACATCTTGTTAAGAGTGGTAGTACAGGCATTATTCTACATAGCCAAACAAAACGGCTGTCTAATGACTGCAGGTATATGATTTAGACATCTTTCTTCAAATCCTGTACAGGTAGTGCTGCTGGTATTTCGCAAGAAATAGAAACAGAAAAAGAATGAAGTTGTAGAATTGTTGTATCAGGATCTGAATAGACAAGTCTGTGGCTAATCCCTTCAAATGGGGAGGCGATTGGCAAATGTCTATCTGTCATATGCAAATTACACCTGATGCCAGTTTGAAAGGGCTTATTGCATGAAGAGCAGGTAAGAAAATTGCCCCTCAAAAAACAGAGCAGATCTTTTAGCAAGTCAGTGTCAGTGGGGTATATTTTCATCCCCACCACCCGAGTTCCCATGAGGAACTCCTTGTGTTGAGAATCTGGATGGGATTGTTATCCTGAGAGCAGAGATGGTGACCAGAGATATAATAGAGGTGTTCAAAAATTATTAAATGTTTTGCAGAAGGAAAAACATTTATAGGAGGAACTGTTTCCACTACCGGGGCGGGGGGTGGGGGAGTGGGGTGGAAACGGGGGGGTTGGGTAGGGGCGGCAGTGTTAGTTAACAGAGGATGGCGATTCTGTGTAATTGGCAAAAGAATTGAGGCCATGAGAAGTTGAGAATGAGATTTTGTTTCTCCATGGAACATGTGTTCTAAAAGTTGGCAAAAGTAAATGCAACAGTAACTTTTAAAATTGGAATTGGTTAAGGAATTAAAAGGAATTAAGAATCATTGCTGTAGGAAAAAAGGTGGATCTAATTACATACCTCTTTCAAAGATCTACCACAGGCTCAATGAATCAAATATCCTTCTTCTGTGCTTCATGTTTCTATGAAATTCAAACCATTTTTTAAGGAACATTACTCAATCTCAACTGGCTGCATCTTAACTTCTCTCTAAACTCCTTAAGTTACTCTGAACAGCTGACCCAGTTCTACGTGGAAATTTTAGACTGTTTTTACACATGTCTCAGCAAATAGATTTGGTCAAGCTACAAAGACAGCAATCAGTATAGCTATCAAGTTTCTCTGAATTTACTTAGAAAAGATGACTTCAACTAAAGCAATTCAGGACAAGTTTGTTTGTTATCTGACACAGTATCAAAAGCTAGTTGCAGACAGACTGATTGCTTCAAAACAAGATTCCTCCGTCAGTGTAACAGTGCCAAAAAGTAGAATTGGTCTCTGGGATATTCCTGCAGAGCAAATGCTGTCAAGACTTCACATTAAGTGTGGATCAGATTCTTCAATATGTCTATGGCAGAGACGTGCAAAGCATGAAACAGCTCAATTAAAGCAATGTCTCCTTCAGACTGAGACCCATTGTTCAAATTAAATAATTAAACATTGTCTCAGAAGGGGATGATTTTATGAGTTAGAACGTCCAACAGGATTCATTACTGATAGGTAACTCGTCACAGGAAATTATGATTACACGACTTATGATTTCACAACTATTCAAATTAATGGGAAAAAGTATGCAGTGCAGCAGGATAGTGATTTCCCCAAATTGTTTCCTGCAGTCCTATTCCTATTAAAGGGGATACCATCCATATTTAAACATATTTTGCATTTGTTTCATGTTAAAAACATATTAATTATTGCAATCACTAATGAAACCAATAACTTAAAAAAATCACCTCTTTAATCACCAGCAACCAACAGAAAAAAGTGTAAGATTTCACATTTTAAGACATTTACTGTAACAAACTAAAATCAGCAAGACCATAAGGCTATAACATAACTAATATATCAAACTAAAGAAAAGATACTTTTGTATTAATTGGTTAATGGATTGAGATAGATCTTGTGACTCCCTTTACCATGCACTGCAGTTGTCCATCAACTTTTCCCTGTCCCTGTCCCCCTCTCTCTCCTTGTCTCTCCCATTCCAGCTAACAACTTCCATGGTCTTTCAAAAATCATTCTATTCAGCCAGAAACAATATTCAACATCTCAGTGACTTCTTATTCCTCATATCTCCAAACATCCTAACTATTTTGTTTTCTTTTTGTACAGACAATCAGCTCTCACTAACATCTTGCTTAGCTGCTAACGCTAATGCTGTATTCCCCTGCTCCTCACAGCAGCAGTATTCTCTCTCACAGTCTCTTTGTCTCCTAAAGCCAGTTCCATTTCATGTCAAAGTGTGAAAACCGTCACTTGGTTTCAGTTTGTGTTTTATTCCCCCATTGTAGCTAGTCCACATAGGCATGACTCTGGGAATGGTTTAAAGTGACCACCATTCTCCCTGTCCAGAGCTGTCATTTTCACCTTATCAAAGGATAACTTTTATAACATCACCTTCTTGTAAAGTCTGGCATTTATAACTCCCCTATTAATAGTGAAAGTTATATTTTCTTACTAACACTATTAAAATACAACAGATTACAGCATTGTAAACTTTTTAACAACCGAATTATTACATATAGTACAAGTTAAATTCTCTCTGGAGTCTTAATTCTCCTGCAGACAGGAGTTTTCGGTACTACTGTTTAATTCACTTTGCCCCAATAAACACAGGGTTTTTTTTTACTTTGTACAGTCAGTACAATTTTTTATATCCATGATTGAAAGCTTGTACTATGGTTTTGCATCCTTCATGTTGCTTTGCATATCTGTGTTGGATTATATACAGTCCAAACACTGGGACAATAGTTGTAATGAACCAAAAGGTTTTTTTAATTTGTCTCATCTGGTTAACTTTAACATGAATAACGTTGCTGACAAGGCATTTATTTTTGGCTACTGATGGCAGACAACTGCAATCCAAGAAGGAATCTTATCCTTCGATTCCAGTGGGTGAAAACACTGGCGGATAGGCTTCAGTTTTGATCATAGAATAGAATCCCTACAGCGTGGAAACAGGCCATTTGGCCCAACAAGTCCACGCCATCTATCTGAAGAGCATCCCATCCAGGTTCATCCCCATTGCCATACCCTATGACCCTGCATTTCCCATTGTTAATCCACATAACTCACACCTCTCTGGACAGTGGGCAATTTAGCATGGCCACTCCACCTAACCTGCACATCTTTGGACTGTAGGGGGAAATCAGAGCACCGAGAGGAAACCCACACAGACACAGGGAGAATGTGCAAACTCCACATAGTTACCCTAGGTTGGAATTAAACCCGGGTCCCTGGCGCTGTGTGGCAGCAGTGCTAACCACTTGAGCCACTGTGCCGACCTTACCTTGTAAGATATTCCTCAAAACTGTGCTGAATACTGTTTATATTTCATTTAACTTTATTATGTCACAAGTAAGTTATGATAGAATCGTTCTAATGCCTCAGGACCTCTTCAACACATTGAAATCCTCCTGGGCTGCCTGGTTTATGATTCAACAACACATTTATTTCGTGTACAGCAGTATTACCTTCCTCCTGAAACTTGTCCAGCTCCTTTTGAACATTTCAGAATCTGTGCTTTGTGCTTAACCTGGCAACCTATTTCAAAGGTCAATAACCTTCTTACTTTTCTAAATTTATCAGGTTTGTATGATTTAATTGATTTCTCCGAGGCTTAGTTTTTCCATGATACAAGAAAATGTGACCATTGTTATATTAATTCATTTTGAGGAGAAGGAGCTGCTGTCAGTATTATGTTGTCTAGTCTTATGTATTATTATTATGCATTATCACTACTTTTATGTAGGGGCTGATGCTTTGGGTAGACGACTAATCCAGAAACAAAACAGTGCAGAAACTTCACCTCTTTCTTTAAACAAACAACATCGCAGTCGTTATTTAGTCTCTTAGATGAACATTTTTTTAAATGATTCACTGATACCAAAATCAAACACGTCAATCGCTCTGTCAGGACGGAAGACTTTCTTTCATCAGAGTGCATTTTCTCACACATTATAAGTGTTAATACTTTCAGACATATATAATTATATATTTCATGCTGACATATCCATTTCGCTATGCAAATTATCGAGCTGACAGATTTTCTTTATATAGCGTCGTGAGCTGTATTTTTAGCCAGCTTTAAGCAGTTCTGATTGACTAATAAGAGAATATTATGAGACTGTTAATGGCAGTGAAAGGCCCTTTGTTTCTTGTGGAGCTACTGTTATCCAGTGAAACAATATGTTATAGGTCAGTAAGTAGATTTGTGTAGAATATTGCTTTTGGTCATCATTTCAATTATCCACCCTCATTACTTCCACTTCCTTCCACTGAAATTCCTCCCTGCAATTCCACTCTCTCTTACCTGACACTTCCTTTCTGAATATGTGGTTCATTCTGGGGTTTAATTCTATTGGGCCTCCAAGACAAAATAAGAATTATTGAATCTCACACAAAGAGTTATGAAGAAGTTAACAAGCCATTCAGTCCATAATGCACGAACAGGGTCTTTAAAAATGAGACCCACAGCTCTTACCCCAAAGCTATGCAAGATTTTCTCTTCACCCACTTGTGCAATAATTTTTGTAAGTTACTGTTGATTCTGCTACTCTATTGTATAGCTGCACAAACTCCTATCTTCCATTCTGCATAAACCTGAGATCTCGTACATCCATTACCTTTAACTACATCGCTTCCTGATTCAACAATAGCTTGACTTTAAAATTCACATCCTTGTTTTCAGATCCTTCCATGGCCTTGCCCATGCTTATTTGCGTAATCTCCTCCAGCCCTACCATCTGCTGACATCCAGATAACCACACTCCAAATCCAGTATATTAACCATTCCTGATTTTAACTGCCTTATTCTTATTTCTAGCTGCATCTTTAACTGCTGAGGTCCTAATTGCTGACATTCCCTTTCAGCAAATTTTTACCTCCTTTAAGAAGTTCCTTAAAACTTCTCTCTTTGACTAACCTGTTGAACGCCTGCCTGAATATCTCTTCATGTCGTTCAATGTCAATTTTTCTTTTGTAACAATCCTGTGAAGTGCTCTGGAATGTTTTACCCTGTTAAATGTGCTACATTATGCAAGTCGATGTTGTTGTTTCTTTCACATCCATTCAGGTCATGTACTTCAAATTTTAACTACTTGCTATGTAAGAAAATTGTCCTAACTTTCCCACAGCTTCTTTTGCCAATTACCTTAAATCTGTATATTCGAGTTAATGATTGTCCTGCTCATGAAAACTGTGATACTTTACAACTGACAGGTTCACATGGAATACAGCTGAACAAGCTGATGGACTGTCTTTATGAAAGTAATTTTGGAAAGTCTTGAATGTTACAGTAATATTGACTTCGATAAGAAAGAATGGTATTGTATCAACTGGAACAGCACCAGTTACACTGGGCACTCCTTCATCCTGAAAGTAAGCAATGATCTACACAGTCTGAGAATTATTCTTTAACAGAATGATTTGTGCCACCAGTGATTGTTGTTACACTGGATTATTAATTTATTTGGTGGATTATTTGTAGCTGTGACTTAAGAACAGGAGTGCAATCAAACTGTCTCCCACTTGTTCTTTTCTATCAGTTTTCAAATAAAAATCAGCCACATAGATCTTTTCCCACTTTCAGTCATAATTTTTTCACGCTTTGTGTTTCGCCCTGCCATGTTGGAGAAGAACTCGAACGCTAGATGCACAGCTCACCAACATTATTTGTGATATATGACTGGTATTGTTTGTTAGTAATTGAAAAACATGTTAGCAAAATGGGAAATCGAATCATCACAGAATTACTCAACACCAGGTCCAATTGTCAAAGGTTTATTATTTACATCAGTTGGGAGTAAGCTGCCTTGGAGTCCAACCTCTCCACTGAACAAAGCAAAACATACATTTTTTTTTTTACACACTTACTTTTACACTGTTACAATTGGTTTGTGACAGTATAATGTATTATTAATCCACGTGCAATCAGGTTCATCAAGTACCTGTGTGATCAGTCCACGGACAGCTTTGGGACATCCCATGATCTCATGATGCTTACCAGATCTCCCTTATCAATTATCCCTTGGCCTTCACAATACGTTTTATTTAAATATCTTCTAGTCTTCGCTCCTGTCCTAGTTATACAGTATTCCATTATTGATAAGAGGCAGGCCTTAGACTGAATATCCTCAGGAACGCAGTTAAATCCCACCACATATGGCTACACTTCCTTATGTAACACAAATATATTTTGCTATATCACACAACATGTTACTGTAGACAGCTGCTTTTTCAATAAATTGTCCCAACAGCAGGAACACTCCATACTATTAGACAAGCAGCCTTGCACCACTTCCAAACATGGACAGTCATTGAACTGAACAGACACAAGAACAGGAACAGGCCAGTCAACCTCTTAAGCTGGATTCCTCCCACCATTCAGACAGAGCATGGCTGCTCTATGTCTTAATTTCAGCAACCATCTTTGGTCTGTAACCTCAATATGGTTGCTGAACAAAAAAGACAATTATACTTAGTTTTGAAATGTTCCATTGGAATTGCATTTGTATTTCTTGGAGGAGCAAGTTCCAAATTCCAAATTTTCATGAAGAAGTACTTTCTGTCATCATCCTGACATCGGGCGTAGTTCTGAGGCAGCATATGCTTAGAGTCGACTTTCATGTTTCCAAAACAATTTTGTGAACCAATGCAGGCAACATTTTTCATATTTGTAAAAGCTTCTCATATTCTAAAATAAGGTTCACATATCATACAGTGGCGCAAAGTTAAATCTGTTGGTGAGACAATGTTTGATAATTACATTAGTACACTTTACAATTATTTAACCATTTCGTATGAGACATTATAGAATCCCGAGTGACTGTTGAGGACTCTCTTAGCCTCTCTCACCTGATAGTAAATAAGTGATGTGCCCATCGTGACAGAAGATATCAAGGAATTAAGATGGATCTGTCTCCATGTTGTTTGATAGAAATGGTTTGACAAGTACCAGAATGTCATGCTGTGTTAGATTGATCTGTGGGTCAGTTCCAGTTGGATTTTGTTTGCATTTAGACAACAATCATCACTACTGCCTTCAGGCAATACTCACTAATTTTCAATCATTTTCCTTTGAGAACCTGGACAGTGTTTTAGGTTCACTTTAAGAGACTGCATCTCTCATCTCTGTCATTGGCGGTCCCTCGCAGGCGAGGACCCACTTCTACTCTCAGGGTGAGTCCTTAGATGGCTGAACAATTCAATGCGGCTTCCGCAGACTCTGGAGCAGGTGCTTGTGGGAAGGGGTAGGTGTGGCAGAATGCCCCTTTTGCTCTTTTCGCCTGGCTTCTGCTTTCTCCCCCACAGCAAGTCTCAAAGTGATCGATGCCTTTCCCAGATGTTTCTCCTCCTCCACTTTGGATAACCTTGGGCCAGTGATACCTAGGTGTCTGTGGGAATGTCGAACTTCACCAGAGAGGCCTTCAGGATATCACTGAAGCACTTCCTCTGTCCACCTGGCACTTACCTGCCACTTTGGAGCTGGAAGTGGAACGCCTGTTTGGGGAGTCTCATGTCAGTCATGTGGATATAGTACCCAACCCATTACAGCTGATCAAGGATGGTCAGTGCCTCAATGCTGGGAATGTTGGCCTGGTTGAGGATACTGATGTCGGTGCGTCTTTCTTCCCAGCGGATTGACAGGAACCTGAACAGGCAGCATTGCTGGTACTGCTCCAGTGCCTTCAGATGCCTGCTATAGACAGTCCACATATCAGAGCCCTATAGGAGGGTGGGAAACACCACAGCTCTGTTTACCATGACCTTAGTGTCAGATCTGATGTTGTTGCCCTCGAACACCTTTATCTTCAGGCTGCCGAAGGCTGCGCTAACACGCTGGAGACAATTTGCTGGATCTCTTCATCTATAGCTGCTTTGGTCGACAGGACATTCCCATGGTATTGGAAGTGGCCTATGGTCTATAAGACCTTCCCATGGACCTTGATAAATGGGGGTTCGCTCCACATTGCTGGGCCAGGTTGGTGGAGGACCTCCATTTTGCAGAAGTTCTAGGTGAGACTCATGTGCTCATATATCTCTGTAAAGGTGCCGATGATGGTCAGAAGTACTTCTGAGTTTGCACATAAGCAAACATCATCAATGTACTGTAGCTCGATGACTCTGGTTGGGGTGACTTTGGTTTTGGCTTGAAGGCAGCAGGGATTGAATAATTTCCCATCCGTTCTGTAGGTCGGCTCCACTCTAGCAGGGAGCTTGCCAGCTGTGAGGTGAAGCATTGCAGCAAGTTAGATTGAGAAAGGTGTTAGAGCAATGACACAGCCCTGCTCGATACCATAAGAAAGACACTGCAAGTAGTAAGCCATTGAAGTCAATAATATCACATCTGAGGTGCCCCTGAAGTTGTAGTTGTAGACTGACAGACTGAAAAGTGTTTTAACATACCCCTGCACTCGCGGTGTGTACACATGTTCCAGCTCAAGTTACAATATAGAAATCCACATTGTATATTGTTCATATTCCTATAACTCTTATGTCAGTTACATTGTAAATAAGCAAATAATATGACATAGTGGTCGCAGTTGTGAAATTGTGAGGAACACCACTTACAAAAGAATGACAGCGCTGGATGAATGGGGGGAAATATTGGCTTAATGGTATTATCACTGGACTGTTAATCCAAAGACACAGATAATGTTGTGGGAATCTGGGTTTGAATCCCGCAGATGGTGGAATTTGAATTCAATTTTTAAAATTTCTGGAATTGTAAGTCTCATGATGACTGTGAATCCATTGTCGATTGCCGGGAAAATCCGTCTGGTTCACTAATGTCCTTTAGGGAAGGGAACTGCCGTCCTTACCTGGTCTGGGCCTACATGTGACTCCAGACCCATAGCAATGTGTTGACTCTTAACTACCCTCTGAGCAATTAGGGATGGGCAATAAACACTACCTAGCCGCTGACACCCTCATTCCATGAATGAATGAAAAAGAAAAATCGATGACAAAGTCTGATAAATTGAGCTGGTGCCTACCTAGACTGGCTGAAGATATCTTAAGAGTTCAGGAACCCCCAGCACAAACACTGGGGAGGTATACTGTGTGAGTACAGTAGCTAAATGGAAGCGAGGTCAATGGTCAAGAGACAAGTTAATATCCACAGAGTAGGTGTCCTCAGCCATTCTAGCAGTGGGACAAAAATCAGCAGTAATGATGCACGAGAGTTGCTGACTATGGTTTGTATGAAATATAAACGTGTGAGCTTAAATTATTTCAACAATATATAGAACTGTGCTTCCTGAATCAAGAAGCACTCTTTTAAGATTAAAATCGATACAGGAGCAAATGCTAATAATTTTGTCCCTTTGTATATTGAAGGCTACTTATGTCGAGAAATAGAAATCAATGACTCAACCCACCGCTGACTTCAAACAGAGATTCGCTGATCAAATGCATTGTAACAATAATATTTCAGTGGAGCAGGTAACGAGTTTTAATGAATGAAACTGTTCCATACCATAGACATAGCAGGGCCAAATGTAGCAGGACTTTCAGTTTTCCACAATGTCACTATTCATGAAGACAACACTACACCGATCAGTAGAGAAGGTTACATTCAGCCAATCAGAGACCTGAAATTGCTCTAACCAGACAGGTTTGATGTAACTGCTACACTGATCGGGAAGGGAGGATGCAGCTTCTACTATTACTGCATGGAGGAGGAATTTTCGAAGAAGAGAACATTAAATTTGAGCTCATTGAGGCAGAATGCAGTAGAGTCATCAGCCAGCTGTGTCACCATATAGTTTGGTGCATCTCCTGCATGCTAAAAAGATGGCACTTTGAGGATTTGATTGGGATGATTGAATTTGGTCCTCAAGCGATGTCTGCATAACATCCCTAGGCTTACTTGTGAAGCTCAGTGTGGTGCAGGACAAGTGGTCTTTTCACTTAGCCAAATAGTCTCAGCGGCTTACATCATTTCGAAAGCCATTTGGGAGATTTTCTTTCAGACAGTGCTCAGGCTGCGAGTAAACTGTTTATCAACAATACATGGACAGGGAAAAAAAAAGGGATTCCAGACTGAATCTATGCAACCAATTACATCGAGTTTTGGGGCTAAGTACTACCAAAACCTCTGTTTGCTAGTTCTGGTTGCTGGTTATTGGTTGTGATTAACTGTGTCAGGTCAACAGTGATCTTATCAACTTCTTGGGTTGATATATTCAGCCACAGGCCACACGCTCAGACCCAAACAAAATGGAGGCTGTTAAAGCCATGCAAAATCTTTAGAACTGGGAGAACTTAAAATGGCACCTAGGTGATGTTGAGAATCGGGTGAATCCTGTGAGGCAGTTGAATATTAACAACAACATCACCAGAAGACATCCTTCATGGACATATCAAAAGTTTTCTGAAAATCGAAATATGTTATGTTCCTGCACAGGAGTTTGTTTCGAAAGATTAAAGCACATGGTATAGGAGGTAATATCTTGTGGTTGGTTGGTTGTATCGCCGAGCTGGTTTGTTGTTCCGCAGACATTTCGTTACCCTGCTGGGTAACATCATCAGTGCAGCCTCCGATGAAGCGTCGGTGTGTTTTCCCGCCTGGTTTTTAAACTCTGGAGTCCATTGAGCTGGATTGCTTCACTTCTGGTTTTCCTTCGCAGTGGAGTGTATATGGGGTCGAGTTCTATGTGTTTATTAATGGCTTTTTTCATGGAGTACCAGGCTTCTAGGAATTCCCGTGCCTGTTTCTGCTTAGCTTGTCCCAGGATTTTGGTGTTGTCCCAGTCGAATTGGTGGTTCTCCTTATCCATGTGGATAGAGATGAGCGAGTATTGGTCGTGTCTTTTCGTAGCCAGTTGGTGTTCGTGTACCCTTGTTGTTAGTTTCCTTCCTGTTTGTCTGATGTAGTGTTTCTCACAGTCTCTGCAGGGAATCTTATAGATGACATTGGTCCTGTCCATGGCGGGGAGTGGGTCTTTAGTTCGGGTGAGCAGTTGTGGTAGGGTTGATGTGGGTTTGTGTGCCACTCTGATGCCCAGCGGTCGTAGGAGTCTTGTGGTTACTTCTGATGTAGTGTAGTGTGATGAGTGTGTCGGGGCATGTAATATCTTCCTGATGTTGTTCGTGTAGGCATCTTCTGACCCAATTTTTTGGATATCCATTATCTTTGAAAACCTGGAAGAGGTATTCTTCTCCCTCTTGGCGTAGATCTGTGTTGCTGCAGTGTGTTGCTGTCCGTTCAAATATAGTGTTCGCACGCAGCTTCGTTTGTGTGTGTTAGGATGGTTACTGTTGAAGTTCAGTACCTGGTCTGTGTGTGTGGCTTTTCAGTGCACTTTCATTTGGAGCTCCCCATTTGTCTTGTGCTCTACCATGACGTCCAGGAATGGGAAGCGGTTTGTTCTTCTCCTCCTCTCTGGTGAATTTTGTTCCGGTGAGGGGGTTGTATAAGTTTGTGTGTATCCTCTAGTTTGGTCCGTTTAATGATGACAAAGGTGTCGTCCATGTAGCCTATCCATAGTTTTGGTTGGATCAGCGGAAGGGCCGTCCTTTCCAATCTTTGCATCACTGCCTCGGCTATAAGTCCAGAGATAGGTGATCCCATGAGTGTTCCGTTGATTTGTTCGTATGTTTAGCCGTTGAAAGCGAAGTGGGTGGTGAGGCATAGGTCCAGCAGTTTCAGCATGCTGTCTGTGGAGATGGTTTCATGGGGGTCTTGTTCATGTTCCAGTAGCGCTGTCATTGTTTCCCTTGCTAGTGGTATGTCTATTGATGTGACTAGGGCAGTGACATCAATATCATGGTCTCCTCGCAATCTATTCTTATGTCTTTGATGGATTTGAGGAATTCTTGGGCTGAGTGGATTCAGTGGGGTAACTTGTTGACTAGGTGCCCGAGTTTCCTTTGTAGTTCCTTGGCTAATCTGTGTGATGGAGTGCCTGGTAGGGAGACTATGGGTCTAAGGGGTACTTCCGGCTTGTGTACTTTTGGGAGGCCGTAGAATCGAGGTGTGTTGGTTCCTTCGGGCTTCATTCTTAAGAAGTCTGCTTTGCTAATCTGTCCGGTTTGTTTGCGTCTTTTTAATGTGTACAGGATTTTGTTGCCTAGTAGCGGTGTCGGGTCAGCATGTACTAGCCAGTATGTGTTCTCATCGGCTAGCAGTGCCTGTGCCTCGGATATGTAGTCCCTTTTATTCAGTATCACTGCCACGCGCCCTTTGCCTGCAGGTAGTATTGCGATGTTCTTGTCCTTCTTCAGTCCTTCCAGGGCTTGCCTTTCCAATCTATTGAGGGTGTTGAGTTCGCTCCTTCTGATCAGTGTTGGGATTACTGTCTGTCTTATCATTTGTTGTGTTTCTTCATTGATGTTGTTCGTCCTCGGTGTAGCTTCCAGTGTGGCTAGGAATTCCGTTTTATTGGCGTGTCTGTAGTTATAGTTCAGTCCTCAGGCGAGAACAGATTTTTCCATGTCTGTCAGTTTCCTGTCAGAGAGGTTTCTTATCCAGGTGTCTGTTCTGTTGTTGTCGTTTTGGTGGGTAAGAGTGGCTAGCTTGTCCTGAAGGGTCTGTCTTTTCTTGGCCCTTGAGATCTGTTGGCTGATGTTGATGGCTTGTTCCATGTCTGTTGTCCAGTCCTGATTGGTAGCTTCCAGGAACAAAGTTTTTTGGCGCGTAAGTTCCCTGTTGTATTTGTGGAACCAGTTGTGTGCGTCATTTATCATTACCCTTATCATCTTGCAGCTGTTTTGTTTTGCTGTTTTGCGGGCTTGTGGGTTGTTGATGGGTGGTTTGTATCTCACACTGTGTGGCCATACCTGGTTCCCGAGGCATCCACGTAGGAAGTAGGGTTGTTCACAGGTTGCGCTCTCTCGTTTGGCATAGTTTGCCCATTTACCCATTCCTGGACGTCATGGTAGAGCGCAAGACAAATGGGGAACTCCAAGCAAAAGTACACGGAAAAGCCACGCACACGGACCAGGTACTGAACTTCAACAGTAACCATCCTAACACACACAAACAAAGCTGCATGCGAGCACTATTTAAATGGGCAACAACACACTGCAGCAACACAGAACTACGCCAAGAGGAAGAAGAATACCTCTTCCAGGTTTTCAAAGATAATGGATATCCAAAAAATTGGGTCAGAAGATGCCTACACGAACAACATCAAGAAGATATTACATGCCCCGACACACTCATCACACTACACTACATCAGAAGTAACCACAAGACTCCTACGACCACTGGGCATCAGAGTGGCACACAAACCCACATCAACCCTACCACAACTGCTCACCCAAACTAAAGACCCACGCCCCGCCATGGACAGGACCAATGTCATCTATAAGATTCCCTGCAGAGACTGTGAGAAACACTACATCAGACAAACAGGAAGGAAACTAACAACAAGGGTACACGAACACCAACTGGCTACAAAAAGACACGACCAATACTCACTCATCTCAATCCACATGGATAAGGAGAACCACCAATTCAACTGGGACAACACCAAAATTCTGGGACAAGCTAAGCAGAGACGGGCACGGGAATTCCTAGAAGCCTGGTACTCCATGAAAAAAGCCATTAATAAACACATAGAACTCGACCCCATATACACTCCACTGCGAAGGAAAACCGGAAGTGAGGTAATCCAGCTCAACAGACTCCAGAGTTTAAAAACCAGGCGGGAAAACACACCAACACTTCATCAGAGGCTGCACTGATGATGTTACCCAGCAGGGTAATGAAATGTCTGCGGAAAAACAAACCAGCTCGGCGAGCCAACCAACCTCAACACCCACGACCCGAGCTACAAATCTACTCCAAAACCTTAGAGGTAATATTGGCATGGTTTAAGAATTGGCTAACAGACAGAAAACAAAGAGTAGGAATAAATGAATCATCCTAAATTGGCAGACAGTGACTAGTGGAGTATCATGAGAACATGACAGGGAGAACATAATATAGAAAAATATGAGGTGACCCACTTTGGTGGAAACAGAGATATAGTGTATTTCTTAAATGGTGGGAGGTTGGAAAGTGTAGACGTACAAAGGGACTTGGGTGTCCTGGTCAGTACATCACTGAAGGCTAATGTGCAAGTGCAAGAAATAATCAGAAGCTGAATGGAACATTTGCCTTTATTGTAAGAGAATTTGAGTACAGGAATATTAGTGTCTTGCTTGGCTAGACCGAACCTGTGTGTAGGGTTGACCTCTGTTATGCTCCCTCAATGACAATAACATCTTCCTGAGATAAAAAGTTTTATCCAATTTGTTCCCAGGATGACAGGACTGTCTGTTGAAGAGAGATTGGGCACACTGCTGCACGTGCAGTCTCTGGAGAATGAGAGGTGATTTCATTGAAAAGCACAAAATCGATAAAGGGAAACACTGGATAGGTGCAGCTTGGGAGTCTAGAACCAGGAGAAACAAATTGTAATTGCTTACCAAACCCCTCCAAATATATGATTAGTGTAGACTTGGTTCATGTTCAAGGTAATAATTTTCTCTTTGTTACACACTACTTCGTAAAATTCTTGATTATCAGACAGCTATAGAATGCAGTAGTTGCAAAAACGATCAGTGCTGTTTTCAGCTTATTTAACACACCAGAAGAAATTGCCAAGATAACAGGCTGTAATATGCCTAAGAACATTGCGGGACATGTGTTGCCAGGTTGTTTAATATCTAACGGTATGATAGAGCACATGATTCACACGATCAAATTGTTCATTGTACAGTATAGGTATATGGGGTAAGGCATCAATATTGCAATGTGACACCCCTAAGCTACTCCTTTGCAAATGGATGCACTGTTGACTGCATTGTTAATGTTTGGGAGGAAGATAAGAAATTTCTTGCCCAGTCATCTTCTCTCTCAGTTTTCAAATCTACCAGATGGGCTTCTTTCCAAACAAGTGCAGATGAATGTATCGGGCAACAGGCAAACAGAGCCAAAATTGGCTCATTTGCAAGCAAGATGACAGGTCAGTTTTCTCAGCCTTTCATTAGGAATCTGATGTCCTGCAGAGATTGCTAGAGTATGCGAAAAGGCCAGATTGTAGGAAGTCAAGACACTCAATGGTACACTTTTGGAATGAACAAAGGTCAACACAGAGAGTTGTACAATGTTGCTGCATCTGGTCCTCTTGTTATGTCATGGTCAAAGACAGGGTTAGGTGGTGAGAACGTGGATGTCACATTTAAAAGTGAAGGACAGGTTGGAAATGTTCACAGTTGCCAGTGAATCACACAGTTCTAAATGGAGGTTTACAACCACAAAATGTGGTGAAATTAGTAGACATCCGAGATAACAAGCGTGGGGCTGGATGAACACAGCAGGTCAAGCAGCATCATGGGAGCAGGAAAACTTAAGTAGACATCCTTTAGGTTTTCAAGGTTTTTATGTGCTTGTACCTTATATTTTGTTTCATAATTACTCTGGTATGTATGTTTTCCAATTAATGTTATCCCTGGAGAACGGTGGGATTTTATGGGATTATTTTAAGAGACTGTAAGGGGATAGTCAGTGAAGGGAGCAGTGGGTGCAAATTGACCAAGCAAAGGCGAGTGTTAAGATGTTTCTGTTGTCATAGGATATATACATATAACAAATTTGTTCCAGTTCAACTTGCAATAACAAACCAACATATTTGTTCGCTACTGTTTGATTTCCTATTACTCACACAGCAGTCACTACTAAATGAGCATTTAATATCGTAGGAAGTATCTGGAGGAGTGTCGCCCAGGAGTCACCTGAGGCCCTTAAATAGCAATCTGGAATGTGGTAACATTTTCCCACCTCACCTCCATGGCACTGGGGCTAATGTGGTTCCCTCATCCCTTATGGTGAAATTCAGTGAACTCAGTACAGGCAGGGGTCAAATTTGGTGACTTGTGTGTTCAGTATAGGGTTTTCCTTTACACACCAACAGATTCACTGAAAAAGCACTTAGTTGGGCATTCAGCTCACCTTAAAAGCACGTAAGGTAATAAAAATGATCATGTCTGTTTAAATCCAGGTGGCTATATAAACATTCACACCTAATGTGACAATTACTACTAATGGAAAGTAAGATCAGACAACGTGTAGAATGGACAACTGATCTGATTCTCCCCAGCCAAGTTCAGAGTAATTAAGGGATAGTAGGAACTGCCGATGCTGGAGCCTGAGATAACAAGGGCTGGATGAACACAGCAGGCCAGGCAGCATCAGAGGAGCAGGAAAGCTGACGTTTCGGGCCTAGATCCTTCTTCAGAAATGGGGGAGTGGAAGGGGGCTCTGAAATAAATAGAGAGAGGGGGAGGCAATGATGGAAGGTGGATAGAGGAGCAGATAGGTGGAGAGAAGACGGACAGGTCAAGGAGGCGGAGATGAAGCCAGTAAAAGGTGAGTGTAGGTAGGGAGTTGGGATGGGGGTTGGTCAGTAAGGAGGGAGGGGCGGGTAGGTGGGAGGGAAGACAGACAGTTCAAGGTAATTAATATTGTTTTACTTACAGAAAGCTAATGGTCCTGCTGTTTGAGCGTATGCATGCACATCAGAGGGGTACCTACACACTTAACAACAAAAGATATGAACACAGCAGCATACACACAGAATTCAGTGTGTGTGTGGGTACTCGTGGTCTCAAATGCAAACATTTGATAAAAAAATGAAAGGTTCCTGTCCCCCAGGGGGTTAGTTGATATCAGCTAAGGTGGTAATTATGGTGTTGATCTCAAACAGTTCACTGGGGAGGGAAAAGTAATCAGCCAGGTCTGCAGGGCAACACATTCCAAACCCCACCCCTGCCCCTTGTCTGCTATGTCTGTGGCAAATGTGAGCAACTGTGCAGGTCAGCCCCAGACTGGGTGCAAAAACGACCTTGTAAAGACGGTTTCAGAGATAGTAGGAACTGCAGATGCTGGAGAATCTGAGATAACAAGGTGTAGAGCTGGATGAACACAGCAGGCTAAGCAGCATCAGAGGAGCCGGAAAGCTGACGTTTCGGGCCTAGACCCTTCCTCCTGCTCCTTCAGAGGAGCCTTCCTGCTCCTCTGATGCTGCTTGGCCTGCTGTGTTCATCCAGCTCTACACCTTGTTATCTCTTGTAAAGACGGTGCCAGGTGTCATTCCTAGGATATTCTGGCAGTGGCAAATTGTTCCGGGAACGGCACATGACGGGACGAGATAACGTTGGAAGAAAGGGATGCCTCAGGGCCAGGCTAGGCAGTAAATGAGACAAGTTTGGTCAGATGCAGCGAGGAAACACATTCAGCCTCACAGTGGGAAACCTTCCATGATTTCCTTCCAGATTCTGCCCTTGGCTTTTGAAAATCGTCACTAGTGCCATTGATACACGCGCCATGCTAAAGAATTTTGAGACAGCAATTTTGCCTCTCTTCTGGATGTACCATTAGAGTGATTAAAATATAACTATGTATTGACAGGAGCATAGAGCCATAGAGATGTACAGCACAGAAATAGAGCCTTCGGTCCAACTTGTCATTGCTAACCAGATATCCTAAATTAATCTACTCCCATTCGCCGGCATCTGGTCCATATCCCTCTAAACCCTTCCTATTCATAAACCTATCCAGATATCTTTTAAATGTTGTAATTGTACCAGCCTCCACCACTTCCTCTGGCAGCTCATTCCATACATACACCACCCTCTGTGTGAAAAAGTTGCCCCCTTAGGTCCCTTTTAAATTTTTCCCCTCTCACCTTAAACCTACGCCCTCTTGCTCTGGACTCCCCCACTGTTGGGAAAAAAAAACCTTGTCTATTTACCCTATCCATTTCCCTCATGATTTTATAAATCTCTGTAAGGTCACCCCTCGGCATCTGACGTTCCAGGGAAGATAGCCCCGGTCTATTCAGCTCTGTCTATAGCCCAAACACCCCCAACCCTGGCAACATCCTTTTATATCTTTTCTGAACCCTTTCAAGTTCCGTAACATCTTTCCTATAGTAGGGAGACCAGAACTGAATGCAGTATTCCAAAAGTGGCTAAACCAATGTCCTGTACAGCCGCAACCTGACCTCCCAACTCCTATACTCAATGCCAATAAAGGCAAGCAGACCAAACACCTCTTTCACTATCCTATCTACCACTTTCAAACAACTATGAACGGGCACTCTAAGGTCTCTTTGTTCAGCAACATTCCCAAGGAGACCTTACCATTAAGTGTACAAGTCCTGCCCTGCTTTGCCTTTCCAAAATGCATCATCTCGCATTTATCTAAATAAAACCCTTTCTGCCACTCCTTGGCCCAGTGGCCTATCTGATCAAGATCCCGTTGTACTCTGAGGTAACTTTCTTTGCTGTTCACTACATCTCCAATTCTGGTGTCATCTTCAAACTTACTAACCATACCTCCTTTGTTCACGTCCAAATCATCTATAGAAACGATGAAAAGCAGTGGATCCAGCACCAATCCTTGGGGCACACCACTGGCAACCCTCCACCACTACCCTCTGTCTCCAACCTTCAAACCAGTTCTGTATCCAAATGGCTAGTTCTCCCTGTATTCTGTGTGCAAAACCCCATTTTGTCCTTCTCGTTACGACTCTAACAGTAAGTGTCAAGCTTACCCACTATGTAGAAAACCCACAACGAGACATAAAAAAACCCAAAAACAAATCTGCAGATTATTTTTAATGAGCATAAGAACAATAAGAACATGCAATTATGTAGTGTCATTAATGTAGAGATATACTGTGAAGCATTTTGCAGAGGGGTTTCCAAGAAAATAACACAGAAGAGTGAGAGTTTTACTTATTTCATTGGTTCTTTTGATAAAACATGGGAGGATAAAGCACATGTTTCTTTTAGCTGAACAACCACTCTTATGTTGTGAATGCTGCCAGAACATACTCATCATTATTTTGTTGCAGGATTAGCATTCTTTATGATAAAACACTCACAAGGAATTCAGGTGGTAGTGTTGTCTTGCAAAGCAGACTGGCATCAGATCTCAATTAGCTGGAAGAGATTAGTAAAGGATTTGGACAAGATCCATTCAAAGGATACAGTTGCTGTAAAGAATTATGCACTTTTCTGAAAGGTTGGATCTGACAGATCATTATAAAGTGTAGTGTTAGCACTGATTATTATTTCCAGAACTGTTTTATTTTTCACCTTGCCACCAGTCATTGTAGCAATTACTTGGAACTGTGTCATATTATAGGCTTTAGTGTAAACTAATTAACATACAGCAAGTGGTTACTCCACTATTTTGAAAACTGACAAATGTTTCTAGATTATTATGCCTCAATGGGACCACTGCACTGGAAATCAAGCTATTCCTGAAGTCTGCACAAAAGCTAAAGATTCAATATAAGTATGCAAAACTCTGTGTTTGTTTCCGGTTTCTTTCAGGCTTGAATTATTTTTATTGTAGCAAAATAGACAGCTCCTACCTTTTCAGAGGTCTGATGGGTTCTGTCCAAACATTCACACCCAACCACAGGCTGTTCAGCTTCCTGAGAGTCAATCACATAGCTGTTAGCAGGCAGAATGCCTTTCCCATCAATAACTGGTCACCATTTCACAGACCAATCAGCTACTTGTTTCCAGCTGAATCTCCCTTTGTTCCATCCCATCTGCAGTCTTTCCCTGAATGCTTGAGCAATCAGCAGAGTAAACAGTACTTTAAAACAAAAAAAAGAGTTTCAAATAATTTGCTTTTAAAAAGTGCAACAATCCCGTTAACATTATTTGTTTTTAGAAACAGTCCTTTTCCCATTTCAGTCCATAACCGAAGACATAGAAAAATCAAAAGAACTGGTGCAGTGTTTGATTTAAAGGTTAAGGAGGGTCTTGCCCATCTCTCTTTGTTCAGGTATCAGGTGCCAACACTGAGTGTCCAATAACAAAAGACTTCCTAACAGGCCGAGGCCTAACCAACAGAGTCTAAATACCAATTGTAATGGGATGGGGTCCTTCAGCAGCCACAAGGACCTCGGTTAGCCTCTGGATGGGAAGAACATCTTCGAGCCTTCCATCACTGGACTCCATTGGAAGGTGTTTTTATTTCCACCCATAAGATTTAGGAGCACATTTAGACCATTCAACCCATCAAGGCTGCTCTGACACTAGATCATGGCCGATATGTTTCTTAAGCCCATTCTCCCGACTTCGCCCCTTAACCCTTGATCCCTTACTAATCAAGAACCTATCTATCTCTGTATTAAATACACTCATTGCCTCACCTCCACATCCTCCTGCAGCAATGAGCTCCACACATTCACCATCCTCTGGCTGAAAAAGTTCATCTCAGTTCAAAAGGGTCATCCCATCACTGAGGCTGTACCCTAGGATGCTACTAGTGGAAACATATTCGCCAATGTCACTCTATCCAGGTTCCCTCAGTATTCTGTAAGTTTCAATCAGAACTTCATCCTACCAAACTCCGTTGAGTACAGATCCAGAATTTTTAACTGCTCCTCACATGACAAGCCCGTTAACTCTGGGCTCATTCTTGTAAACCTCCTCTGGACCTCTCACAGGGCCAGCAAACCCTTCCTTAGATACAGGACCCTAAACTACTCACAGTATTCCAAATGCAGTCTGACCAGAGCCTTATACAACCTCAATAGTGTACCACTGCTCTTAGCATTCATTTTGCAAGACTAGAAAATAACATTATATTTGCCTTCCTAACTGCCAACTGAACTTGCACGTTAATATTCTAAATCCTGAACTAGGACATCCAAATCCCTTTGTTCTTCAGATTTCCAAAGCCTTTCCCCATTCAGAAAATAGTCTACGCCTCTGTTCTTCCCACCAAAGTGCATACCCTCACACTTTCCCACATTGTATTCCATATGCACCTGGATCATCCTGCCTTATCATACGCTTCCCCACAAACCTCCAAACTCACCTCCAGAGAGAGTGGATTAAGTTCTACACAACGTAAAGTGGAGTGAGCTGGAGATTATATGGCACAGGTTCGTGTCTCCTTGTTTGAAAGAGTTTTACTGAAAGTATTGCACCATCTGGCAATTTTCTGCAAGCGGAGTCACGATTATATGAAAAATGACAGTCATCTCTTTTTTTTAAAAACCAAGAGTTGTCAGATACCGCTCGACTGTCATAGTTACTGTATAGTACTCGATTGATGCATTTAATTTGGCATAAACCTTTTTTTCTTTTTAAGCTGCTTGTAATGAAAATTCAGCCTTGCTCAGGGATAAGACTTCTTTCTGTGTTTAAGCTCCATTTCAACATATCGGACTAGATTTAAGCTGCTAGTGGGATGTTGGCAAAGCCAGCGACAGCTTTGTCCAGGACCAGTAGCAGTAGCAGAAAGGGTTGCTCATTTTATCTGGTCTGCTCATCGTCATGCGTCATATCCCAAATTCCCATAGGAGCTGTCTCAAAATCTTTGACAAATCCAAAAAGAACTTTGAAAAGAACGTTCTGCAAAATACTCAAAGTCCTTTTAGATTTTTGTTTGTCACTGGCAAGTTGAGCTGATTTTAGTTGTTTCTAAATTGCAAAAAAGTCTAAAGGGTTCAATTTTACCAGATTCACAACAGAAGGAATATATTTGAGAGTACTTTAGTCCCCCCACTTTCTTTTCATCAGAGCTTATGAAAGAGGTGAGAGCCATGCACTTATTTTCTCAGCAGGAAGAAATTGACGGTAGTATTGAATAACATGATTCAAGCTGGGCTGGTGGCTTGCTTTAGATGACCCTACCTTTCTTCACAGAAAATAGGCCCTAGAACCAAGCCGATGACATGATATTGAACAAATAACCAAACATTAAAAGACTGGAACAATCGGCGCAGCATTGATGAGTCTTTCAATTTTAGATGGAAGGTTGATTTTTCTTTTACAGTTGCCTTGCATAAAAAGCATTCACACTTTTAAATAATACCAATTGTCTAAACCAAATCTTGACTGATATCCTTCTGAGTAAATTAAAGCCAGACGCCACTAGTGGATTCAGATGTTCAGTTTAAACCTTCAAAAGAATACTTGGCAATCAACAAAGTGGCAGACTTGTTATTTTCAAGAGCCCTCGACCAGAAACAATCACCAAATTTTGTCAAAATGTTGACAACTTCTGGGTGCATGGTTGAGAAAGGTGGATTTAAAGGTTTGTGCTAAGTCATTAAAATTGGTGCAGACAGGACCATTATCAGGACCTCTACACAGAATGTCTTAATATGTAGGCTATTGAATCATGTTGTCACATGTGCAACATGTTTACAGCTTAAAAAATATCCATTGGGTGCAAAGTATGCTGACTTAATAGATTATATTTAACATTTATTAACAAGAAAGCAATCAACAGATGAATAACTGCTAAAATAATATGCGACTGTTTCTCAAAAAAAAATCTATCATCCAAAAACGTCTGCAAATTTTTTCGACAAATATTTTTCCACACCTTGTAGAAAGGACAGAGATTAACTGAATGCAAAATGTTTAAATCGTCACTTGGACAATTGCATCTCAGACTTCCTGAATAGAGGTATTTATTACAAGAGCAGGAGGGATATGCTGAACCTTCATAAAACTCTGGTTAGGTCAAAACTGTATTGCATTCTGTTCTGGTTACTATACTTTAGACAGGACATGAAGATTATTGACATGGTGTAGAAAATATTTACCAAAATATTTCCTGGCATGAGAGATTTTAGCTACAAAATTAGATTGGAGAAGATGGAATTTTTCATCTTAGGCCAAAGAAAATTGAAGGGCAATTTCATGAAGGGATACAACATTATGACAGATTTAGATGACACAGACAAAAAGAAAAACTGCTGTTCCTGTTAGCTGATGATGTAAGGATGAGAGAACACAGATTTAAATTTTGTATAAGAGATTCAGTGGCATAGAAACACTACAGCATGGAAGTAGGCCATTCGGCCCATCAAGTCCACAGCAACCCTCCAAAAAGCACCCCACCAAGACCCACCGTCCTGCCCTGTCTCTATAACCTGGCATTTCCCATGGCTAGTCCTCTTAACCTGGACTGTGGGAGGAAACTGGAGCACCCGATGGAAACCCACATAGACACGGGGAGAACGTGCAAACTGCAGACAGGTAGTTGCTTGAGGGTAGAATCGAACTGGGTCCCTGGTGCTGTGAGGCAGCATTGCTAGCCACTGAGCCACCATGCAGCCCTGAATGTGAGGAAGAACATTTTTTAAGCAGAAAGTAGATCTGGAACTCACTGTCCGTGAGGATGTTAGAAGTGGAGACGATGAAAGGAAATTGCATGTGAAATTAATGGAAATACAGGGGACAAAAGGGAGTATGAGACTGATTATTTGCTACGTAGAGTGCTGTCATAGACTTCTTGGGTCAAATTTACCTCCTTGCTGCACCATAATGTTTCTAGATGTAATTAAAGTAATGATATAACCCATTAAATTCTTTTAGTAATAATTTTTGTGACAATACTCCAGGCAGTGATTTAAACTGGACATCCTCCCTTTGTCTAGTAGTGAAGAATGGTATTCCAGACCAATATAACCTCATAGCCCAACACATCCCCACTCCTCAATTACTATCAAAACAGGAGACCAAAGCTGGTTGGATGTGGAATGTAGAAAAGTGTTTTAAGAACAGACAAGCCATACCAGAGAAAGTAGTATCTATGTACTGAAGCTGTTATACAGAGCTATCAACCTGTTGCACGCAGAAACCAACAGGTTACAGATAGAGTTAAACAGTTGCAAAACAAGTTGATTGCAAAATAGTGACCAGCCACATAACATTGAGTTGTGAATGATGGTGAACAGGAAGTCTCAGTTCATATTCATCTTCTCAAGGGTAATTTGGTGTGGGAAATAAATGCTGTCCTAGCTACCAACATTCCCATCCCATGAATTAACCAAAAACAAAACTTTCAATAAAAGTCCACATGCTATTGGACTTTCTGGGCCCTTAGTTTACATCCACTTCCTGTGTTCCTTTTGCAACTAACCCCAACTCCTCTACACATCAACATTTACTAGTTTAACACTTTTTAAGATATATTCTGCCTTTCTATTCTTATTGTCAAAGTGACCATATACGTTCTTGGGCTGGATATTATATACCTCCATGGCGTGTGTCTTTGGTAGGTGTGTATATAATATAGTTCAAGAGATTAGCACACCACCTTCCCACTAATCCTGAGCTCATCCCATACAATACAAAGGATGGATGAGCTCCAAAATTGTCAATCCACCTCTCATACGATAATAAACAAATAAGGTCAAATAAACTTGCTAAAACCCTCTAAAAAGCTGAATCGAGTCTGATAATATGGCTGCCCAGGCCAAAACATATTTGGCTTTTTCTTAAAGAAAATCATAAAATGCGTGAATGGAAAGGACATACTATATTCAGAGCCAGCCCTTAGTGTATGATGGACACCATTCCTGAAAATAGTCCCATGAAGCTGCCAGACCTGCTGGAGATTCTCTAGCAATTTGTTTTCATTTCAGATTCCCAGCATTTACGGTTCCTTTTTTAACTATATCCAAATTAAGCACGTCTACTTCTTCCAATCTGCTCGCTTTGAAACTTCACCCACAAAGCCCCCTCCCACCCCATCTTCCCCAAGCTTTCCAAACCTTCCTAAATGCCCCAGACTTACCATTATTCCAGGATCAATGTTGCCTTCCTCATGGGCTAACCTGCAATACCAGTAGCAGCCACTATTGAGACAATGGCATTGCTAATACTGCTGAAGCAGCCAGTA
>JAHRHZ010000145.1:21704029-21739975 GCA_024137785.1 Ginglymostoma cirratum | reverse complement strand
TTCCTGCTCCTCTGATGCTGCTTGGCCTGCTGCGTTCATCCAGCTCTACACCTTGTTATCTCAGATTCTCCAACATCGGCAGTTCCTACTATCTCTGACTGAGTATGATTGGCCTGCAGCATCTCCCAAGGGCGGTACTTCCTCTACAATGAAGGGCACAATGCTATCATCTAATATGCTATAAAGGGATGCATGAGGCCTAATAGAATGAGTGAACAGATGATGGATATATTAATTAAGGGTTTAATGTATAACAATGATGAGATCGTAAATATTGAGGTGTGGGTTTCATGGGGTGTGGGTAAAAGGTTCTTGTAGCACAATGGTAGCATCCCTACCTCTGGACTAAGAGACCTCGGTTCAAGTCCCATCTGCTCCAGAGGTGTGTAATAACATCTCTGAACAGGTTGATTGGGAAAATTGGTTAAATGAAAAAAAAAATTATGGAATGTTATTAACTGAAATAAAGCTCTTACTGAAAGTATGGACTTGGACTCTGATCAAAAGATTTACCTTCTAGTATATAACATTGTGGATCTTGCAATTTAATCTGCTCTTCTATGTGGGACGGACTTCTTTCATGTCTGTTGGTTCACTGCTGCCTTTCCTATAGTGGAGCAAGCGGTCGACACCCCCCCAATCCCATCCCTTTCCTACCCCACCCCTTCCCCTGGAACTTTCAGCCTCTTGTTGCCACTTCTTTTTTAAAATCTGACTATAATTGTTCTTTGTATCCTCCGTTATATTCTCACCTAGCAACAACAAATTTTGACAAAGCAGTCTCTGTCTCTTGATCTAAGTCGTGAACAGAAAGCTAAAGAGAAAAGCTTGTTGTCACATAGTACTTTCCATGACCACAAGACTTCTCTCCAATCACTTTACTATAATGAACACAGTAAAGTGACCATCCTAATGTTGAAAATGCAGTAACCAAAATGCAACCAACAAACTGCCACAAACAGCAATGTGATAATAACCAGAAGTTGTTTTTGAGATAACGTTGATTGAGGGATAAATATTGGCCGGGACACAGGGATGACGGCACTCATTCTTTAAAGTAGTGCCAGAGGATCTTTTACATCTCCCTGAGCAACAGCTGGGCTATGGGATCTTGGTTTAACATGTCAGCCAGAACGTGACATCTGTATCATTGCATTGCTCCCTATGGGACACACAGTTGGGTCAACCTTGAGCATTTGTTCTTAAGCCCTGGAATGGGATTAGAACCCAGAAGAAATGCTACTAACTGAACCATGACTGACACATTAAATTAATGCAGACTGTAAATAGCTACAGCCCTGGCAGTGATCATTGTGAGACTCTGATAGTCATAGTTTGTAACTTGAAAATGTCTCATTTATCCCCACTCTTTGCATACTGCCTTTTAACCAATCCTCCTTCCATGCGATATATGACCCAACATTCCATGATTCTTTGTCCTACGTATGAACCTTATTCAATGCCTTTTGGAAATCCAACTTCACTGTTTCAGTTGTTTCCTTTCATCTTACCTACCAGTTACATTAAAAACTTTAATAAATTTATCACAGTTTCCCTTCCATAAAACCATGTTGATATTGTCTGATCACGCTGTAAATTTCATTGTTAGAACTTCCATAAGATTCCAACATTTTCCCTAACGATTGATATCCAGCTAATTAGCCTGCAGCTCTGTTTTCTTTCTTCCTCCTTTCTTGAATAGTGGAACTACATTTGCTAATTTTCATTCCAATAAGACTGCTCTGGAATCAAATGAAACTGGAAATTCATAACCAGTGCGTCCACCAACTCTACAGAACTCCAGGATATAAGCTGTTAGGTGCTTGGGATCTGAAGGATTTTAGACCCATGAGTTTCCTGATTTTTTTTTCCTCTACTGATATTAATCTCCTTAAGTTTCTTATTCTTTAAAACCTGTTAGTTACCCTCTGTTAGTAATGTATGTCTCCTACAGTGAAAAGAACCAAAATATTTGTTCAATGCCTCTGCCATTTTCTCATTCCCTCTGATAATTTCTCCTGACTTTGTCACAAAGGGACTATGTATACTTTAGCTACTCTTCATATTTTTATGTACCTGTAAATGGCCTTACAATCTGCTCTTAGAAACAAAAATAGAAATTGCTGTGAAAGCTCGGCAGGTCTGGCAGCATCAGAACTGAGGAAGGGTCACTGAACCCAAAACGTTAACCCTGCTTTCTCTCCACAGATTCTGCCAGACATGCTGAGCTTTCACAGCAATTTCTGTTTTTGTTTCTGAGTTACAGCATCTGCAGTTCTTTCGGTTTTTATCTGATACAGCTGCACTATGCACATCTTTATGCCAATGGAAACATTTCAATTGCATTATGTTGTAATTCATTATTCCTGCCTTAAATGTTTGCAATTTAAAATTACATATGACATCTTCTGCAAAATATTTAATAAGTCATTCTACAAATTACCTATTTAAATATGGGTGTTTAAGGAGCCATTCATAATTTTCAACATTTAATTTCCACAAGAATAATCTGTTGCTGAGTGGTACTTGTGATTTATCTCAATTAATGGTGCAAATTGATTGTTTTGTGTACAAACTTTGTGTATCTGATAAACGGTGATCCTGAATTCATTTGCAGCTGTAATTCTGTGTAATTATGTGTTATGATTTTCCACATTCATTAATGCCCTGAGAAGATATTGCGAATTTAAAACCTGCCAGTGTAAACAGGGGAAAATTGAGTGTTAATCCGCCCGCACCTTTGAGAACTTCTAAGAGCAACGTGACAATCTATTAACATGACATTATAATGCATTGATTCCACTTAGTTTAATTCAGATTCCCAAACAAAGTTGCATTATGTAGTAGGATTAGTGAAAGACTCACCAGCAGCAAGGAGAGAAAAGTTTTTACCTCACTTAGGCAAAATGTCAGATTAGTATGTTTATGGAGGCATCATAGTGCAAAAGAAACCAATTCTAAAAGAAATCAGCAGTTTTCTTTCAAGGTACAAATTCTACTTGGTTACTTCATTCAATGAAGCTTCACTCAAAGAACGATGAAAAGTTTGATATTTAAAAGGTTTTGTCACGTCGCAAAAGCCACTTGGCATTTGGTAGTGTGTCAATATTGTGCCATATAATGACGTTTGATTACAATAACAACAATTTGGAAAATATAAGCTCCTCTGACATAATAGTAAAAGGAGAGATAGTAAGAACTGCCGATGCTGGAGTCTGAGATAACACAGTGTGGAACTGGAGGAACACAGCAGGCCAGGCAGCATCAGAGGAGTAGGAAAGCTGACATTTCGGGTCAGGACCCTTCTTCAGAAATGCAGGATCCCAACCCTGAGGACTGTGACAAGGAGGGCTAAGGCAGTGTGGTAGGATTACTAATACCTTGCCTCTCCACCCCTGAATGTAACCACCTCCACCTCACACCACCCAAGAAAGGCAGCATTGCATATAACATCATGTTGTCAAATGCTACAGTTCAAGATGAGAGAAAATAAGTCCTGTTCCCTTGCGTGGCCCACGGATCTTGCATTGTCTTTTATGAATAGTATTATCCAGTTGCCACTTTTATGGTCACTTGTGATTACTTCTGTTTCACAGAGATGACTGCGATCAATCTGTAACGACCAAAGTCATGGTCAAGATTGTTGGGACAAGGGTTGTATCCCACGCAGTTGGACGACTTGTGCATTTCAGAAGAAGGATACTGTGATGTACAGAGTCGATTAATCCAATTGCCCCTTGAAGGGCTTTACATTGCTCACACAAAGACCCGAATGCTCAGAAAGATAACACACTTACCTGGCCCACTCCAGGGTGTGGGCACAGTTGCTTTCCATTTCCAGCATATGTTCACAATTTGCGTGAGGATGGAAGGCAATGCAGATTGCACTTGGCAGAGTGAGTCATAGCCTCAGCCTGATAATCTCACGCTGAAACTTCCAGGTTCCTTTCTGTCTTGTACTCCATGTCGAGCTTCCACACGTTTTGACACGCCTCTTTGAATTACAACTTCATTTCTCGTCATTACACCCTGAGCCACAGCCCTGTGTCTTAGTCACACCAACCACCATGCTGCACCTGTTCCTTCCCCCAAAGCAGCTGGAAATTTGCTGCCTGTGAAGATGTGCTACTTCATCCCTCCCACAGTATCCCATGTCTTCCAATGCATTCTTATCTCACCACCTTTGTGTATTGAGACTCTCTCACCTCTGCACACGAGTTAGTCTCTGATAACCCTTCTTGACACTCATTAGTTGGCTCCCAGGACTGATTATGGACCACACCCCTGACTGCTTTAGGCCAATAACCCTGATACCACAGTGTTCATGCTGGCATCCCAGCCGTTCACAATATAAATTAATGACTTGGACAAAGGAATCGAACGCAGTATCTCCAAATTTACACAGGACACTAAGCTGGGTGGCAGTGTGTGCTGTGAGGAGGATGCTCAGAGGCTGCAGGGTGACTTGGACAGACTGGCTGAGTGGGCATTTACTTGGCAAATACAATATAATGTGGATAAATGTGAGGTAATCCACTTTAGTGGCAAAATCAGGAAGGCAAATTATTATCTGAATGGTGGCAGTTTAGGAAAAGATGAGGTACAGTGAGATCTGGGTGTCATGGTGGAACAGTCACTGAAGGTTGGCATACAGGTGCAGCAGGCTGTGAGGAAAGCTAATGGCATGCTGGCCTGCATAACGAGAGGATTTGAGTATTGGAGTGAGGATGTCTTGCCGCAGGTACATATATACCGTGAGTATTGTGTGCAGTTTTGATCTCCCAGTCGGAGGACGGACATTCTTGCTGATGAAGGAGTCCAGTGAAGGTTCAGCAGACTGATTCCTGGGATGGCAGGGCTGACATTTGAAGAAAGGCTGGATCGACTGGGCTTGTGTGCATTGGAATTTAGAAGAATGAAAGGGGATCTCAAAGAAATATATAAAATCCTGATGGGACTGGACAGGTTTGATGTAGGAAGAATGTTCTCGATGTTGGGGAAATCCAGAACTAGGGATCACAGTCTAAGAATAAGGGGTAAGCCATTCAGGACTGAGATGAGGAAGAATTTATTTACTAGGAGTTGTGGAATTCTCTACTACAGAAAGCTGTTGGGGCCAATTTGCTACATAGGTTCAAGAGGGAGCTCTTGGTGGCCCTTGCGGCTAAAGGGATCAAGGAGTATGAAGAGAAGGCGGGAGTGGGATACTGAAATTACAAGATCAGCCACGATCATATTGAATGGTATGCAGGCTCGAAGGGCCAAATGGCCTACTCCTGCACCTATTTTCTAGGTTTCTATGATTGATGGGAGACTGGATCCCAGACTGATATCTGCACAGCTCCTTGACTAACTTCATACAAATCCCTTGACTGGTTGCCCTGCACCTGCAGGGCTGCCCATTGCCTACCCCCAGAATGTAGTGATACAGAATCTTTGACCCTGATTGCCCAAATAGACTAAATATCCATGTTCATGCCCCCAGATTGATATCAGAAGATGCCGTGGATTTAATGTGCCAGACCCCCTCACAGATGGCTGTTTCGTTTGGCCTGGCAAGACTACTCCAGTTATTCCCTGAGACTTGGCTATTTGGTTGAAGCATATGAAGGGTGTTTACAGCACAAGCTGATGGCACATATTGCAGGTGGACATTGATTTAGCACAGTGCCATAGAGCAACATGCCTGACCAACGTTGATAACATGACAAGCTGCCCAGTTTTGTATTTCCCCTAAAAAGGCAAGACAGACATTCTGTGAGCCTCTGTGCTCTGTCTGAGGGGACAAAGTGCAAAGCAAGACAAGGCAATGTGACCAAGTGCTAAGAGAGTGAGCAATCAACCCTGAGATACACCCTGGTCCAATCAATGAGATAGGTGCCATGTCCCTACACAAAAACTGTCCCAGCAGCATTACAATATTAGGTGCCTGTGTGCTCTAGTGTGAATCAATGAAGCACAAAACAGTATTCGCAATTGAATCAGATGAGGATACAAAGAGGCTGGTACATGTCTGACGCCACCCTATATGGGTTGGCAGTTGCTGCTAATGGCATGAGTCCCAAGATGTTAGGGATTGCAGACTAAGATGGAGGCAGCAGTGATCTGGAGTCGCCAGGTACCTGCCCTGACTTTCACATTGGGAATTGTCGCTATCTAGTTTTTCATCTATATACTGTCCCCCTCAGTGATATTAACTGAAGAAACAGCAATAGTTTTCACGTGTGTACTAAAACATCTGCTCTACCTCACCACTACCTCTCTGTATTCCTCCACTGTTGTTAAATTATCAATTTGCCAGCCTGACATTCAGCACAAGATGTGCAGAAATTGCCTCCAATTAAATATCAGGGAAACTGAATCCATTACTTTTAATCCCCACTCCTACTGTTTCCTGATTAATTGCTGATTTCTTCCTTCTCCCAGATAAGTCTGAGATAAATTCAGTCTGTATTGCAACCTTGGTGATTTGAGCGCAAGTTGAACATCTGATTTCATAATTCTTGCCATCAGCAATACTACCTATTTCCACCTACAAAACGCTGCCTGACTTCACCCATACCAGTTCATCTGTTGCTGAAACACTCATACATGCCTTTTCTTTTACCTCTTGATCCAACAACAACAACGCACTCCTGCCCAGCCTCTCACATTCTGCCCTCCATACAGGGGCCCCCCAGTGATTGGTGCCCATGTCTTACCTCGCAGGACATCCTGTTCCCTTATCACCCCTGAACTCAGTAACTTACAATGCATCCCAATTAAGTCATTTTTTGACTTTAAATATCTTACTCTTGCTGTCAGACTCTTCTACTCCCTTGCGTCTGCATATTTATGTATGTTCTTAAGCCCTCAACATACTGATATGTCTGTTGCTGTCCTAATTCTAGCCTGTTATGCATTCCAAATCTTAATTGCTCCGCTATTGGTGGCCAGGCCTTAAATTACCTCAGATTAAGCTTGGAAATTCCATCCCAATACCTCTCTCACTCTCTACTTCACTTTTCTCATTCATACACTCCTTAAAGATATCTCCTTGGCCAAGCATTGGGTTTTCCAACATCTTTAAGTCACTCAGTGTCATTTTTGCTTTAAAAGGCGCCTATACAGCACCGAGATATTTAATCATGTTAATTGCACTATATAGATGCAAGTTGTTATTTTTGTTGCTGCTAGACATCCTCAGTGTATAACATATGATGAACAGTAAAGCCAATTGTGAACAATCAAGACAGTGAGAAAGTTGACCTGCAAATTTTATAGAAATCAGTTCCATTATCAACTTGCCATTGACCTTGTATAATAACTTATCAACTCGAGTAATGGATCTTGAAGACTAAATTCCGTGGTATGCCAGAGAAATATGGTTTTGGAGGTAACGATTGGTAGCAAATTTGAGAAAGTATCAATGGGATGTGTTAAATCTAAAGTTTTAGTAATTTTTCAAGTATGGCAATACTACCTTTAATATATAATGGGTACTCTGCCAGTCTAAGAGATAATGGTCTACTGCTGATGAATGGGAGGAGTACTTTGAATTTTCCAGGTACTACTGTGGTGATCCCAGTTGATGGTACTGCCACACAAGTTGGTTCTCAGAAAAAAAACTGACTTGATAGGTTTTTTTTGTTTAGTTACTTAGCATGACAGTTAGTCACTAAAACATTCATACATGATTGCAGATTTTCTTTAACCACAGAACAGAGGTTTATTACACAAAAGAAGACATTTTAAAGAAAGCTATCTAATTATGGCAGACAATTAGGAAGATCTCAAAGCACACAGTAAAAATAAAGTTTCAACTGATTTCCTGACATTATCCATTGCAGGGAAACAGATCAAGAGAAATTACACCCCGGTATCAACTCTAAGATTCTACTCTGAGACTCACTCCTTATTGTTTCTTTGACATGGATTGTGGAAACAATTCAACATGTCTTTTCAAAATCTGCCAACTTAAACTCTTTACTAATTCAAGAGTCTAAATTTTCTCAACTCTAATAATCTGCAGATTCTAATCAAACTCTTCTGGTTTGGAAGCTTTATAGACCAAATCCTTCTGAAGTGAATGGTTCCCTGAACTGCCCTGAAGTCCTTCTAGAAATAAAACTAAACTTGCTCTGTACTCAACCCTACTATATTCTCAACTCAACTGATTTTATTTTAAAAATGCTGCTCAATCTTAGATTCTTCTGAACTGAAAATAAAGCTAATAGCTAGAAATGTTTACCCTTTGCACATCCAACAATACAAGCATTTTCCCAAACTTACCACACAGGGTCTAATTTCTCATAAATACTGGACTTATTTCACTGTTTTCAAAAAGTAAATCCTTCACACAACACCCACCTGCCTCTATTTTAAAATCCAAATTCCACAAAATGATTATACGTCTTTCATCCCACTTTATTGATGCACAGCTGATTTACCAAAGTGTCTGACTGAGAAATTGAACATCGGCCATGGTATGAATTCAATCAATCCCATGTTCCCAGTGAGAGACACGAGATGCAGAGCTGCAGTGCTTGCAACTCCTACTGTCTTCAAGTAAATCTTCGAGCTGAACTTAATAAGTAAACTCCCTGGCATTCTGATTTCTTGTAATAATGTTTAAAAGCCATCAAATGAAGTTGACCAATTTTTATTAAGATCAAGATTTGCTCACAATAGGAGTAAAATATGATCTTGATAGAGAGTAGTAACTTGTAAAAAATAAATTCAGACTCCCAGCTATTAAGAAATAAAAACAGAAATTGCATCGAAAGGCTTCATGTTTTAAACAAAAACAATTTTACTGTCCAGGAATCAAAGCATGTACTACTACCTTAACTTTCATAAACACATACATTAAGCAAAAAAAAAATTCAAATGAACACTCTGTTCTACTTTTAGTTTTGTCCAAGAATTCTCATATACTTTTACAGGATCTTGAGAATTCCTTTATTTCTCCAGCAACCAAGTCAAGTTGTGCCAAGCTTTTATACATTCACAGCAGATCCCCTAGTGTTCCCATTATTCTTCGAGACATTTTATTCAGAAATTTCTACAAAGAAAACTGAACAGCCTATTCACATACACAAACCACTAAAATTTAGAAAAGCTTTCCAGTGCCTTGGTCAGACACCATTTAGAATGTTGTGTCAAATTGGGTTGGGATCGGAATTAGCGATAATCAAATTGAATAATGGAACTGGCATGTGTTGCTAAATGGCCAACTCTCATTCTAAAATAACTTAACAGTGAGCAGCTATTAACGCTGAATAGTGTTAAAAAGGTTTTCCAAAATTGTTGAAATCGTTTATACGTCAAAGGAGAACTCTAATGGCCAGATAAGTGGATGAAATTGTACATAAGTGTACTAAGCCCGACATAAGTGCCAACTAATTCACTTTTTAAAAGTATTTATCAATAATGTTTCTTAGACCACTCTTTTATAAAAATATTTTTGTGGATGTAAGACACATAAGATTTCAGTTGCTGCAGCTCTGCTGAAAAGAAAGTCTATTTGTGACATATATCCACAACTAGTTGCACAGATTAGTCATTCCACATTTACAAAAATACATGCCCTTGATTCTTTGAAACCCAGACAACTGTTGTGCAGGACTTCAAATCTTAGCCAAAAAGTGATTATTGTCAATAGATAGACACTGGATTTGTTCATGTGATATTCCATCATCCACTACTTTAGCAGCACTATAACTCATGAAACAAACATATAGTTGAACTCGTCCATTAAAGAGGATGGACGGAGGAACAAAAACCTTAAGTAGTCATCCACTAATATTAACAATTCTGTTGATACTTTTTGCTTCAACTTTCTGCTTCTGATGATCCGAATATTCTTGTAAGTAGCATGTCAGATATGTCACAGCCATGCTTCAAATGCCAGTGTGTGGGGCAGTAAAACCTGAGTACTTCAATATTATACATATCTATTGAACAATTGACCACTAGCCTGAATAATCAGAACCATACTTAGTGAGTACGTTTGAAGAAGATGACATTGAAGCTTTTCTGTCATCGCTTTATTCTTACTTCCGAAAGGCTCAGAAGCTGTAACATCATCGCCGTATCTCTACCCCTGGAAGCAGCTTTTCTCCAAATGAGAAGTACAAATGCTGCCCTTAATAACTGCACTAAACCCTTTTTGTGCATTTGCAGTAAATTACAGATCAGCAAGAGACAACACAAAACTGCACCTCGTCAAAATGGTTCTGGCAAGTTCGTGCCTTCAGTCATTGCTCTAAGCTTCAACCTTTCTTGGCTTCACACACACCAGCTGGTATCATGCTGAGCTTCAGAAAATAGTGACAAGCTAGTCTTATGTTACAATGCCATGTAGTTAGAGTTGTGGGAGAGTGAACACTCTGCTTGACTTTTTTTTATTAAAATCAATGGTTTCTCTCCTGTATGCCCATTAAAAACTGTTGAGGTGAACATTATTTTCTTTTTATGCCTGGAGTGCTTTGGTGCGATGCAGATGGAGAGGACTCGTGAGCCTATTGTATTTCATAAACCAAGGAACTTTGCCATTGCATAGCTGCAACTCTAATTTTCTACAACTACCTCAGGGATCCTAACCCTTCCCATTCCTGCATTTCAGCATTTCTTGATTATGAACCATGGGTCATATTTCCTGAGGGTTGACAATTACATGTCAGATTTCTGCTCATCTCTTAACTTTTTATTTTTAGAAAGAGATCCACATACCTGACAGAGGATTCTGATCATGACTGCTGTACAAGTGTACAGCATACCTTAAATCTGACAGGTCCTTTGTGGAGCAGGATAATTTTTCACAGTAGTAGTAGTTGCAATATCCTGTGCTTAAATGTCCAGCCAAGAATCCACCATGTTGTAGACCTCAGGGATCTGTACAAAGATCAGATATATTCACATTGTATGTGCGTATTGAATACTTCTCTATATTGAGAAAAAAAAATCTCAGTATAAAAACAGTTACTACATTTACATTCCTTCAAAGAATAAATCCTTTTAAAAACAAATGTTTCATCCTAGTACAACAAACATTGGAATTCACAGTCCTGCAAAGTGTCTGAAACCACTTGTAGTTGTCAATCAAACTGTGTATTAGAAGCCACCCCAATGTGATAATAGATGGTCGTGTAGATCAATCATGCAGCAGGAATTCATTCATGGAAATATGCCTGAGGCATATACCAACAGATGGAAATAGTGAACAATCATTTTAAACATTCCAGAGACTTTTTCAAAGATCTCAAGGGTAGCACTTGTCTTGGCTTGCCACTTTTGACATTTCATATAGACAGCTCCCTTTGCCAGGCTCTCACAAGTCCCTTTGACAAGTGCTTCTGAAAGGGCTGGCGTGGAGAAGACATTTCCACTCATAGGACAGACTAGGATCAGAGGGCACAGCCTTTGAATGAAAAAATGACCCTTTAGAACTGAGATGTGCAGGATTTTCTTCAACTAGAGGGTGGTGAATCGGTGGAACTCAATGCCACAGAAGGCCAAGTCAATGAACATATTTAAGAAAGAGATAGATAAGGTCTCGATTATTAAGGGAATCAAAGGTTACAAGGAGATTGAGAAACATATAAGCCAGGATTAATGACAGACCAGACTTGATGGGCTGAACGGACAAATTACATTCGTATATCTTATGGTCTTGTGGAAAGTTTACATGGCTGACTTGGATAGACCTATTGATTGATTATTATCAAACTCACTGGGAACAATTTATGCACATTCATGCTTACTTTTTACAATCCCAAAGGGCACCTGATCTCTCCCCAGAGAAAAATGAGTTTTTTTAAAAGGGAATCAAATAAATTTGTGAAGAAAGAATCAGACCAAATCATGAAATTTGCAGGGGAAAGTAAAGAGAAACTTATTACTGGCAGAGGGAAAGTATGAGAACAGAGTGGGATATAACATAGAAGATAATCCAAAAATCTTTTACCAATGTATAAATAATAAAGAAGTAGCAGAGTGGGTCCACTCAGGGTAATACAAGCTTGGCAGTGCAGGGCAAGGTTTAATGAGAACTTTGTATGGATGCTTACTTTTAAAAGGACGCTGATCAAATATTGGTAGAAAAGGGGACGATATAGGTGTTTGATGGACTGAAAATGATAGGTAGGATATACTGGGAAGACTGGCTATGGCTAGAGTGAATAAGTTATATGATTGAAATAGCTTACATCAAAGTTGCTGAAGGAAGTTGGGTTGGAGCTAATGGAAGGGCCTGCCATAATCTTCCAAATTTATGGGAGAGGTACAGGAAGTTGTACGGTGGCAAAGATGGCAATCTTATGCAGGAAAATATATGACAGCATTGCTAGTAACTCCAGGCCAGTCAGTTTAACATCAGTGGTGGGTAAGGGTTTTGAAATAATATTGTAGGAAACTATAGAGAGGCCAGTTGGAGCAATTTGAATTTATTGGAAAAGATTTATGAAGGCTGATTGAATTTTCAGGCGAAATATAGAAAGTTTTGAAGAAGATTGGTGAAGAGAATGGAATGGAATATATGTTATCTGTATAGACTTCAATAAAGTATATTACAAAGTATCACATAAAATGCAGATTCATGTAAGCTTGAAAAAGAAATGGCTTAAAAGACACAAAAGTCAGAATCATGGTAATGATCATCAGTCTCAACGATGATAGACAGTGACACTCCCCAAGGTCAGTGCTACGATCTCTGTTTAGCTTTTAATATCAGAATAGCGAGCAAAATGTCAAAATCTGCCAAAGATATGAAGGTAGGAGATATGGAAAACAGTGAGGATGGCACCAGTGAATTGCAACAGGACGTAGGTAGGCTGGCAAAATAAGGAGGCCAGTGGCAAATGTAATTTAATATCTACAGGTGTGAGGTAATCCATGGCAGAAGAGATAGACAGAGGTAAAATAGAGTGTAGACATTTAAGGATCTGGAGGGTTGCATGCACATCGTTCTTTGAAAAAGACATTTTGAGAGAATAGAAAAAGGTAAGGCATCTAGACTTCATAAATAGAGACACGTAAATGAGTACAAAAGCAGGGATGTTACGTTGAACCTTTATAAAGCTCTATCTACACTTCAACTAGTATGTCCAATTCCAGATGCCACATGTTAGGATGGATGTATGGGTCCTTAAGAGAATGTGGCCTGAATTAAAAATCTTACCGTTGAATTCAAAGAGATTATAGAAAGGTTCTAGTAGCAGTTAAACATACTATTTACTGCAAAGGATTAGACCATTCGATTCAACAAATTTATGTCAATGTGTATCCTCCACAAAGTCTTCTCTGATCTTACTTCAACTCATCTTATTTTCATTGACTTCTGTTCCATTAGACCATAAGACGTTGGAGCAGAATTGGCCCATTCGGCCCATCAAATCTGCTCCAGCATTCAATGATAATCTGATTGAATAATGCTCAACTGCACTTGCCTACCTTTTGCCCACAAATGTTAATTTCCTGTTTATCTTCCTGTTGTATCTCAGCCTCAAATACTTAAGGTCACAGCCCTCGGCAGTAAAGAATTCCACCGATTCATTACTCTCAGAGAAGAAATTCCTCCTCGTCTGTCTTAAACGGGCAATCCTCTGACTGTGAGATTGTGCTCCTTGGTCCTAGATCCTTCCACAAGGTTAGAAAGGGAGCTTGGGTGGTCAGCAGGCTAATGGGGAAATGGACAAGGGAGAAGGAATTAAATATCATGAGATGAGCTCAAAGCACATGAAGGGAAAAAGAAGAGAAACTTAACAAAGATGTCAGTTCAAGGCCAGGGGTAGCTCTTGAAGAAACACATTCTAGTGGGCTAAGAGACAGGAGGAAAGCAGTGGAGGCCACTCATATTCAATCAGCCCTACTGGTCACCACTGTATAAACCCATTTACAAAGAATGAGGTAGTTGTTATTGGTGGTGCCCTTGGGACATAGTCACACTTTCAGGGAGAGGAGAGAAAATATAGGGAAAACCAGGCATTATGAAGTCTAGTCTAACTTTTAATAAGTGATAAATTAGTCATTTAGCATGTAAGTGAGGACTCATAAATCCATGGGATTAAAGCATATGCGGAGGATGAAAGCTCACACTGACAGTTTGAATGAAATATCCTGTTTTAATGTTGTAGTTCTGTATAAATCTACACCTATGTAGATTAAAGCCAGGCTTAACCCCATGTTAGCTATTATATCTAATATTAAAGAAGCTGGTTGTGTGTGGTTTCATGCAAATGTTTTGTAATTGAGTTGCTGTTTGGAATTTCCTGTGGTTATTCTGATTTAGTCTTCTCATATCTACAGTCCACTTCAGTTCAGTTCACTTCACTTCACTTCAGGTGACCCTTCCTCAGAACCGAGAACTCAAAACTGTCTGAAGGGTCATCGGACCCAAAACATTAACTCTGTTTTTCCCTTCACAGGTGTTGCCAGACCTGCTGAGCTTTTCCAGCATTTGTTTTTGTTTTTAACCTTTTTGAGTTTGATTAGTTAATTTGACTTTTTTTTTAAAATGCGGTCATATCTCTTCAAACCTTACCCTTTCCTGCTGTGTCCCTCATAAATACTGAATCAAAATTATTTAACATGTCAGCCATGTTGCTATTGGTGCATCTGATTTGAACCTGTCCACCCTTTAGTGATCCTATTTCCATGATGACTTTCCTTTTTCAATCACATGTTGAATGTTTTTATGTTCCATGATGAATTTAAATTCATCGTTCCTTTTTGCCTTCCTAATTTTATTTTACATTTCCCTAACTACTTCATATTTTCCCTGACATGCTTACCTCTCCTGTCTGCGTTCTTATTGTAATTCTTATGCCTTTATCCACCAGTGTTATTTCATTCGGGATTAATTTGACCTTGTTTTTTGCAAAGTAATGTGTTTTCCTGGACATCACTGAAAACAGTATCAAACATTTCCAGTTGTGTTCTACATAATTGTTTGGCAATATTGTTGTCTTATTTTATTTTCCAAAAGTCTATTTTGAGTCTTTCAGGTATTTTTACCCCAATCTATAACCCTGGCCTTTGACGCACAAATATTTCTCAAACATGATTATATATAATATATTGTTAGCACTATCATTTAAATGTTCCTTTATTTTCACTTCTCCTACCTGTCATATCTAGTAGTGAATCCTTATTTTTGTGCCTCTCGTGTAACAGGTTAGAAAGGGCTCATGAACACATTGTAGGAAATGCATTCATTTCCATCATCAAATTATTGTTTGGATAAAAATAACAAAGATTAACAGGGGCAAAGCAGGTGACTGGGTGTTGGTAATGATGCTCATTTAATGAGTTGGTGTAGGGTTTCTTCCGCACCGTAACATTTCTGTCACCCTGTAATCATTAGTTTACACATTTCACCCTCCACCTTCCTCATTACCAAGTGATCTGTAAAGTCTCTCTAATAATGTGCTAAATGCTCTTTTTATCTCTTAGTTCTAAGATAGCAGCATTACACTTCTACTGTTATCTCAAAAATATATTTACTGCACCCACCCTTCTTCTGTCTTTTCCTAAAGATTCCCTGTTCTGATTTTGTTTTTTGTTCCATATCTCAGTAATGTCTCCCTAAACATATTTCATAACGTCATAATACTGCCTCCTGCTCCCTTGTCTTGTAACAGATTTTATGAACATTGTTGTGGAGTTTTACAATTACTTGAAGAGGAGTCTGTGGCCAGCAATACCCCACCTCTCTTTCCACCCCCTCCCCTTCCATTTCCTCATTTAACTGCATCAAGGTAAAAGAGTTTGTTTGTCAATTCAGCAAATGTTTAACTATTTAAACATTGTGATTATTAAAGATATAAACAGGTAGGATTCATTTCTTTAAAATAAAGTGAGTATTTATTGTTCTTAACCCTGTGAGAAAAATAAATGCTCTGACTTTCACACTCAAAGTTCACACACACAAACAGGTAGGTTAGGAACTGGGGTGGACGGCTTAAGCAACTTAAAGCCTACACAGTGAAAATGCATACAGTTCTTGAAGGCTGGCTTCAGGCTAAACTTGGCGGTCCAGTTGAGTTTGGTGTGAGGTAGTTGAAGGAAACAGATAGATGATTTATCTGATATTTTGAAGACAGCAACTGCAGGGTTAGGTTTTTTTTAAATCTCTGCAGCACATGGAATCTCAAAACAAAACAAAGAACAGAAGTCAGAGTTTGAAACTTGCAAGTTGCACGAAGAGAAAAACCCACACAGGGATCTTCTTTCTTCAGCATCTCCTGGTCTGCACAGAGAAACAGGTGCTTAAACACAAAGGGTTAACTGGCTTGTCACATACCCTCTCTCTCCAACTATCCAATGACGAGGCAATAGCCTAGTGGTATTATCGCTGGACTGTTAAATCAGAAACCCAGATAATGTTCTGGGGCCTGGGTTCAGATCCCACCATAGCAGGTGGTGGAACTTTAATTGAAAAAAATCTGGAATTAACAATCTAACAATGACCACGAATCCATTGTTGCTTGTTGGGGAAAAGCCCATCTGGTTCAAGAATATCCTCCAGGGAAGGAAACTGCCATCATTACCTGGTCTGGCCTACATGCGGCTCCAGACCCACAGCAAAAACCCTCTGGACAATTAGGGATGGGCAATAAATGCTGCCTAGCCAGTGACACCCTCATCCCATGAATAAATGAAAAAAAAAAACAATTTTAAATAATACAAATGGCTGTGGCAGAGATGATTCCACTTCTCTGGCTTGTATGGCTAGATTACATATTGCCACATTCCCCACATAGCTAGAGTAATTTTGTCCAGATGATTATACCATAAGTTATTCCCATTTATGGTACATTTTTTTAAAAGCAAAATTCATTTAAGGAATTCGGCATCAATGGCTGAGCCAATATTTATTGCCCAACCCTCGTTGACCTGAAGAAAGTGGTTTCTGCTTGATCCATTGGTGTGGGAACACCCACAATGCTGATTTTCAAGTCAGGATGGTGCGTGTCGTGGAGGGGAACTTGGAGATGGTGGTGTTTCCACATATCTGCCACCCCTGACCTTCTAATTGGTAGCTGTTGGGGGAATTGGATGTTGCTGCCTAAAGAGCTTTACTGAGTTTCAATAGAGCATTTAGGAAAGTTGCCATTGGCCTACGAGACTACTCTCTCATTGGAGAAAGAAACTAGTGGTTGTTTAACTTGAAGGTCATCACCCCTCAGGCAAGGGAAGAGGTTGAGAAGGAGGGTCCTTCATGGTTACTTCAGCGAACACGGGACTTGAACCCACATTGCTGGTGTCACTGTAAACCAGTTTTCAGCTATTATGCCACTGGGGCAGCTGCTGAGAGAGTGTGACATTGGGGAATCCAGTAGACAGATGCAGGTAGTATTTTAGGTTAATCTTTGATGAAGCAGAAAGTAAACTCAGTGAGTAGTAAATCACTGAATGTGCTTTGAATGGAGATGTCATTATCACCCTAGGTGCCTATGATGTCTCAGTAGGACAGCTCCAAAGTGATCATCTTGGCTTTGCTCCAAAATGGAGATGCAGCCAGAAACTGAACACAGACAGGTGTCTTCTCTCAGCTTGGCTTCTAGACAACTGTGGCCCAATTATTAAAAGAAAAATATAAAATTATGCTTTTTGTAATTATTATAATCAGACTCATTGGATAGAAAAGCTTATCTATTCTATCCCAGTAAGTCATAGAGATACACAGCACGGAAACAGGCCCTTCAGTCCAACTTGTCCACACGAATCAGATATCCTAAATTAATCTAGTCCCATTTGTCAGCATTTGGCCCAAATTTCTCTAAACCCTTCCTATTCACGTACCCAGCCAGATGCCTTTTAAATGTTGTAATTGTACCAGCCTCCACCACGTCGTCTGGCAGCTCATTCTGTACGCACACCACCCTCTGCACAAAAAAGTTGCCCCATAGATCCCTTTTAAATCTTTCCCCTCTGACCCTCTACTTCTGCACTCCCTTACCCTGGGGAAAAGACCTTGGCTATTCATCTTATCCATACCCCTCAGATTTTATTAACCTCTACAATGTCACCCCACCAACACTTAGGGGAAATAACCCCAGCCTACAGCCTGTCCATACAGCTTTAACATCTTTGTTAAACTTAAAAGGGTTCAGAAAAGACTTACAACATCTTCCCTATAGCAAAGAGACCAGAATTGAATGAAACTGATGTACAAAATGGCTTAGGAATAACTATTGTTTGTCTGTAAATTAGAGGGACATTAAGGAGACTGCAGGGAGTACATTTCTCATCTACAGAACTGTCCTTGTTTAAGAATACTGATCATTTACTTCTCCGTATTGTACAGATACGTCCAAGTGTTTTGAGAAAACCACATTATAAAATCCTTTATTATTCCTGAAGCATTTCTTAAAGCCTGATGTGCTACACCAAAGTGCTCTCAGCAAAAATCAATTTCTTATTTGAAAATGTGTTATAAGGGTGGGTTCTGACTTGGACCCATAATTTTTAATATTATATTCCGGTTGGTTAATTTGAACCTAACCGGTTCAAAAATCTAATATTAACTTTCAATAATTTACAGTTCTAATTCTTAACTTACCCCTGACCCTCCTGCTTGTCAACATTCTCAACTCATCACTCTTCTTGGTCACCACTTCCAAAACTAGCCACATCATCCAACAAGCCTCCTCTCCCCAAAATGAGGGCTCACGCCTCTCCCTCTCTCCTCCTCCTGTGACCTTCCTGCTTGCTGACTCCGCTAACTCACATCCCCTCCTGCTCACCAGAACTCTCACGCTGTCACTCCTCATCCTTCCCAACCTTTCTTTCATCGTCATCTCTGCTACTTGCTGTTTCCCTCTCCAAAACGCCTCCTCTGTCTCTCCCAACTTGCTTCCTGTCCTATTTGCTGCGGCTCCCTTATTATTCCTTTTACCTACCTTCCCTAAAAAATTTTGGCCCTTCAATCCTGCTTCAATCCAGCCCAGACCGGTCGAGACCAGTCGAGACCGGTCCAAACCGGTCGAGACCAGTTCAAACCGGTCGAAACCGGTCCCGACCGGTCGAAACCAGTCGAAACCGGTCGAAACCGGTCGAAACCAGTCGAAACCGGCCCCGACCGGTCGAAACCAGTCGAAACCGGTCGAAACCGGTCCCGACCGGTCGAAACCAGTCGAGACCAGTCGAAACCGGTCCCGACCGGTCGAAACCAGTCGAGACCGGTCGAAACCGGTCGAAACCGGTCGAAACCAGTCGAGACCAGTCGAAACCGGTCCCGACCGGTCGAAACCGGTCCCGACCGGTCCAAACCGGTCGAGACCAGTTCAAACCGGTCGAAACCAGTCGAGACCTGTCGAAACCAGTCGAGACCGGTCGAAACCAGTCGAAACCAGTCGAAACCAGTCGAGACCGGTCGAAACCAGTCGAGACCGGTCGAAACCAGTCGAGACCGGTCCAGACCGGTCGAAACCAGTCGAAACCTGCCCAAACCAGTCGAAACCAGTCGAAACCAGCCCAAACCAGTCGAAACCAGTCGAAACCAGTCCAGACCAAACTCCCTATTATCTGTCCAACACTGAAAGCTTATTTACTACTGTTTCAGTTATATCTTCAATGATAGCAATCTACATCATGTTTCTCACTGGAATTGTCAATTACTGTTGGACCAGGAATAGGTCTCTGGCTAGGACTAGGACACATTAGTAACAGTAAAATGCAACATAACATAGACGCTAGTAATCTGATGACAAAAAAAAGCTAGAAATACTCAGTATCTGTGGAGAGAAAAAAATTCATTAATGTTTTGATCCAATATGACCCAGTTCCAAAGAAGGGTGATTTGCAGATCAAAACATTAAGGGTTGGTCTCTCCACAGACACTGCCAACCCCATTAGGAAAAAGACTGATACAGTAAATCTAACTTCACTTAGCTTCTCATTAAACTGCAAAGCTCACTTTTGTGATACATCTTCTCCAAGTATGGTTTTCTTTCCCGAGAATAAAGGATAGCGGTTGGAGGAGGGAGGAATTTCCAATAAAGGTTTTATTTTGTTTTTTTTTGTCTCAATAGTTGATTGCAATTCTTTTCTCTTAATCAGATAAACTGATGAAGTTATTTCATAAATTAGAGAAAGGTTTGCAATGGGTAGCTCATTAAGTTGTTCAGTTAATTGCTTTTGTTATCTAACAAATACTTCCAGCTGCTTCTTGTTTGACTCCCCACCATCTCTTCAAATGTCTCTTGACACAACATTGTCTCCTACCTGATTAGCTGCAGGTTCTAGTATGAGACACCCTTTGCCTAGCAGCAGTAGAACATCACAACTGATTGAGATTAAATCATAGGGTATTTGTCCTATACTTGGTGGGAGGCAGTGGCTGATGGAATTTAAATCAATAAATCTGAAATATAAAGTTAGTCCTCGTAGTGGTGCTATGGTTGTTAAAAAATCCCAGCTGATTCATTGTGGCGTGGCGTGGCGTGGCGTGGCCAGACCAGACCAGCCTGGTCTACATGTAACTCCAAGCCTGTAGTAATATAGCTGACCCTTAACTGTCTTCTGCAATGACTCCGTAAGTTACTCAGTTCAAGGACAGTTAGGGATGGGTAATAAATGCCAGTCTTGCCAGCAATGAAAGAATGAATGAAAAAATGTTAATGGCAGTCACCCCTGTTTGTGGCAACTGTGCATAATTTAGATCTTTGCCATATTACACTCTCGTACTTCCAATTGTGTCCATTCTGATCTTTATATGTTTCCTTTCTTGTTAAATTGTGTGTGAGTATATTGCATTACAAGCCAAACTCGGCTCCTATTGTATTTACTTGAAGTGCTATTAATAATTAGTCATGACAGAAGGTAGGTGAACAGATACCATCTGTTGCTGGATCAAGTAACAAAATGGATGGTCATAGATTTTTATTTATCCTCCTGGCATTGCCCCTGATCTCTGCTGATCAAATGGATAGTGCTTCTGCGTGTCTTTCAGGTCAGACTCCTAGAGATGTAGTGAAGAAGTGGTGAAAGAGTAGGAGAGAGTGTGATTCTATGCAACTGCACAATTCTGCCTCCTCTGTGCCCTAGCCTAGTTTCTACGTCTGTAAAATTGGTGGGACTTTTAGCTTTTTAAGCTTTCAAAATATCTCAAGTAGTTTCCCCTTTCCCATGTTTCCAATATTAACTTCTTCTATTTTACCAGGCAAGCAAGATACCTGCTAGAAGGCAGCAGAGTTCTACTTTAAATAGTCTAATAAAGCCATTTGGGTCTGACTACACATTTAAGCTCTGGCCTAGGTAGTAAAGCAGCAGAAATTGACAGACTCCGTGGACATTTTTTTTTAAAAAGTACAAGCTATGTAAAATTACTTTTGCCTAAAGGCAACTAGATCAAAGGCACTTTTAATAGTGTTGTGTATAAGTCCCCTGATGTTAACTGTAAAGCTGCAGCTTGTTCCAATGTTAATTTCAGAAAACATGTAAAATACTGTTTCTACAAGAACAGTTCAGCGGATGGGAATTCTGTGGTAAGTGACTCAACTCCTCAGTATCCAAAGCCTATTCATCATCCACTTGAGGCAGGAGTGTGATGGAGCACTATCCACTTCCCTGGAGGAGTGTAGCTCTAATGCATTTTGAAAAAAAACACGTCACTATCCAAAATGAAGCAGCTCACTTGATTGGCACTGCATCTACAGATGTGAGTTTGCAGATCATAATGTTTTACCTGCCGTGGCAATGCTTGTGATCTCGCATAATGTAAGTAACCAGACATAGATTTTGGAGAATCCATAAGCATTTGTTATAAATGACTCTCATCATTACATTTCTCAGGCATATAGGTTTCTGGGATAATATCGATCTGATGGGTACAACAGAAGTAGGCTTCCAGTAGATTGTCATGCTTCAAGTGAGCTGTGATAAGATGAAGTATGAAACCTTTAAACCTTCCGGTCTATGTTACGATGCAGTGATAATGTCATGAACGTGTCTCTGACCGACTGACGATCAGACATAATGTAACTTCTACCATCTTAAACTTCCATTCTCACACCACCAGTGCACAGGGATAACAATGTATGCCATCTAGTCAAGGCACCTTCAACACTACCTTCCAAACCTGCAACCACCTCCAACAAGAAGGAGGAGGGCAGTAGAAGCAAGAGAAGGTTGTGACCCACGCGATCTCCACTAAGCCATACGCAATCCTGATTTTAAACTATGTCATAATTCCTTCACCGTCACTTGCTCAAAATTCTGGAATTCCCTTCCTAATGGCAATGTGCATGTATCTACGTCCCATAGACAGCAGCAGTTCAAAAGGATGGCTCACTACCAATTTCTGGAGAGAAATTTGTGATGGGAAATAAATGGCGATGCTGATCTCCTGCACTACACCCCCCTCACCCCCCTGCCAACAACAAGTGAAACAAACATAGCAAATAAATGATACCAAGGTGTGGAGCTGGATGAACACAGCAGGCCAAGAAGCATCAGAGGAGCAGGAAGGCTGACGTTTCGGGTCTGGACCCTTCTTCAGACATGGGGGAGGGGAAGGGGACTCTGAAATAAATAGGGAGAGAGGGGGCGGCGGATGGAAGATGGATAAAGGAGAGGATAGGTGGAGAGGAGACGGACAGGTCAAGGAGGTGGGGATGGAGCCAGTAAAGGTGAGTGTAGGTGGGGAGGTAGAGTGGGGATTGGTCAATCCAGGGAAGACTGACAAGTCAAGGACCCCGGGGTGGGGTTTGAGGTGGGAGGAGTGGATAGGTGGGAGAAAGGACATGCAGGTCAGGGAGGCGGGGTGAGCTGGGCTGGTTTTGGGATGCTGTTGGGGGCGGGGAGATTTTGAAGCTTGTGAAGTCCACATTGATACCATTGGGCTGCAGAGTTCCCAAGGGAAATATGACATGCTGTTCCTGTAACCTTCGCGTGGCATCATTGTGGCACTGGAGGAGGCCCAGGACGGACATGTCATCCAAGGAATGGGAGGGGGAGTTGAAGTGGTTCGCGACTGGGAGGTGCAGTCGTTTGTTGCGAACCGAGCGCAGGTGTTCCACAAAGCCTCTGCTTGGTTTCCCTGATGTAAAGGAGGCCACATCGGGAACAGCAGATACAGTATACCACATTAGCAGATGCGCAGGTGAACATCTGTTTGATGTGGAAGGTTTTCTTGGGGCCTGGGGTGGGGATGAGGGGGGAGGTGTAAGGGCAGGTGTAGCACTTCCTTCGGTTGCAGGGAAAGTGCTGGGTGTGGCGGGGCTGGAGGAGAGTGTGAAGTGGACAAGGGAGTCACAGAGAGAGTGGTCCCTCTGGAAAGCAGGTGAGGGTGGGGAGGGAAAAATGTCTTTGGTAGCGGGGTCAGATTGTAGGTGGGGGAAGTGCTGGAGAATGATGCGTTGTATCCGGAGGTTGGTGGGGTGGTACGTGAGGATGAAGGGGATTTAATTTTTGTTGTTATTGCGGGTAGGGGGGTGAGGGATGAGTTGCGGGAAACGCAAGAGATGCTGTCGAGGGCGTTTTCGACCACTGTGGAGGGGAACTTGCGGTCCTTGAAAAACGAGGACATCCGGGATGTCCGGGAGTGGAATGCCTCATCTCGTGAGCAGATGCGGCGGAGGCGAAGGAATTGGAGGTTGTTTTATTGGGGGCGATTTTAACTTTGCATTGATTTGGAGAAGCACACAGCACATTTCACACAGTTAATGAATTTCTTAAATGAGTTGAGAACAGTTTTCTGAAACGATATATCCAAGAACTTACAAAGGGCAAACCATGTTAGATTTAATCATGAGTGATGAGTGTGATTTAGATAAAAGTCCAACAGCACATGAACACTTATCTTCTGGTGATCTTCATATGATCAATATTTAAGACATAATGTTTGAAAGTAATATGAAACAGATCCTAACATAAACTTCCACCATAAATCTGTTAATGGGAAAATGCCTGAAAATTAGTAAGAGATATTAAAAAAAAAAGAGTTTTGCCCCTTAAAGCGAAATGATGCTATTTACCAATGAAGATAGAATGGACAATTAAGAGGTAAGTTAAGAAAAATCATACAAAGTTGCACATGTAGTAGATTCTAGTGAATATGAAAGATATGAAGAGTAGCAAAAGGTGACAAAACAGGTAGTTAACAAAGAGAATATGGAAAGAATTTTGAAGAAATATCAAATTCATGACAAAAGTCTTATACGGTTATTAGAAAAAAATGAAGTGACAGAAGAAACTTGCATCCCTGAAAACTGATTATGGTGATGTCAATGAAAATAAAGATAATTAATTTGGGTCATTACTTGCAGTAGAGCATGCCATATTTCGCATAGAAACAATTTTGGATTTAGTGACACAGCCTGATCCAAATTAATGCAAACAATCTCACACTAGTGGAAAATTATTGGCATTAATAGCAGCAAATCACAAGGATCAGATGGTTTCAATCTCAGGATTTTAACTGAAGTAAGTGAAAAGTTTATGGATGCAATAACTGTAATCTTCCAAAATTCTCTTGATTCAAGACCATTCCTTTAAATCAGTAAATTAGATGTGTCATACTGCATTTTAAGAACGGTGGTGCTTAGACTAGTATCTTTTGTTGGGAAATTTTTAGACTGAACATTTAAAAATCTTTAGCTGCTCAGGGGCAGCATGGATTTTTAAACAATATGCACACCAGACAAATTGCGTTTAAGTTTTTGAAGCAGTGACAAAAGTATTAGACTCAGGAAAATCTAGAGTGTTGTTTATTTGAGAATACAGAAAGTAGCAGGTAAAATTCCTCATAAGAGATGTTAACTATAAGTGAAGGCTATAGAATTGAAGGACAATTTTTGACCTGGTTCAAAATAAGGAGACAGAAGATGGTTAACGAACAGGAACATTAATTGGCAGAATGTGGTGTCCTGCAAGGAATGTGTGTTGGGGCTTCAACTATCCACGATTCATCAGTAATATAGATGATAGGATGGAAAGCCACATATCCAGGTTCGCCAGTGACAAAGATAGATAGTTGGTGAGTGGTGCCGATGGAAGATAATGATAGCTCAGGTGGATAGGCCAAACTATGTAGGTAAATAAAAGGTAATTCATTTTGAACTTGAAAAGATAGATTGGTATACTTTCAAAAAGAGGAAGATCTAGATACAGTGGAGGCTCAAAGAGACTTGGGGTCCTGGGAAAAATATCATACACAGGTGCAGAATAATCAAAAAACTGAATGCAATGTGGGACTTTATAGATGACTACAACATAATGTGCTTGAAGTCAAACTTAAGCTGAACAAATTTATTCTAGACCGTACCCAGAGTAGCGCATACAGACACATCTTAGAATGGATATATTAGCCTTGGAGGGAGTCCAGCATACATTCAGTGGAATGATACCTGGACACAGCAACAAATTATTCCGTAAAATTTGATTAAGTTTCCAGGATAAAAGGAGGAAAAGATAGCCTCTGGAAATCTAAACTATTTCTACTAATTGGACAGCTTCAGACTAAGGGGGCATAGTCTAAAACTTTGAGTGATCACTTGGTTGAAGCCCAAAACCTCTGTCCCAAATAGCAATTGATTCTAGATCAGTTCTTAATTTTAATTTTAAAAGTGAAATTGATAGATTTTTGTTACCTAAACATGTACAGTGTGATCCATAGGTGTGTGGAATTAGGTCACAGGTTTGAAATACTAAGTCACCTACTCCTGTTCCAATGTTACTAATACCCATGGAATTTGGATCAAAGTTTCTGCCTACTTTGAACTTGGGCCTTTATGTTGAAGGGGCATGTTTGGTAAACAACGTACTAGCCCATTGAGCATCACAAGTGGGGCCCACCAAGGCATCCAGATCTGAGTTGTGGCTTGGGCCACTGCATGTGCAAAAAAAAAATCACAGCATATTTTGACTCCTTGTAATAATGAACCGATTACCCATTTAAAGGATGTTTTTGAACCAAGAGCAAAGAAAGTGGGCAGCAACATTCTCCCCTATCTGAGCAGAATTTGAATTTCTGGATCAAACTGGTATAAAACTGCAACCCAGAGTGCTGCAGGGACCTTCCATGCATATTTTAAAAAGATGACTCAGTATGTTTTGATGTGCTACAATGCAGATCACAGGTAGATAATTCTGTGATTCTCTACATTTGAACTCCATGATATTTAGACAAGGAGAGGACAGAAGCTCCAAGTACTTCTCATGTGGTCATTGTTTCTATCACTTTGGCCTCCACCTCATGTGACTCTCCAATGCAGATTATCTTTGCACTTATCTTTAAGTTTTTTTAAGTTTGCTTTAAGTTTGCTTTTCTTTAAGTTCATAAATTATAAATCTTGTCTTAATATTCCAGATACCATAGCAGGTGGCCTTGTAGATGTTATGGATGATGAAGGTGTTGAATGTCCACTCCCTTCTCTACAGACTCCACATGGAGCTAATCTTAATGCAAAGAGAGATAGACCGAAAGCAGCAGCAATATAGACAAATCATGGGTTGTCATTGTATTCTTCAATAATTGCAACTATATAGTTGAAGAACTCCAGATAAATCTCCTTAGCAGAACCTCAAAATTTTCTGTTAATATAAAAAAAAGTAAAATGAAAGGTGTCCAGAACAAATTATCTTTATTTCCTTCATAAGTTGCTACTGATGCTCATCAGAATTAACTTTAATAAACATGCATTCCTCTTATTTCTTCCAGGATGGCTTCATGAATTGGCAAAGAGGTTGGGAACTCCGTACGTTTCCATTTCTTCAATGAGTGCCTACAACTCTGTGAACTCCACAAGCCAGGTCACCTCTGTTAACTCCAGCTCTGGAACTAACAGTTCCAGCTTTGAACTGCTCGGTGGTCCTTCAATCCGAAGCTCCTACATCACTTCACTCTATTTTGCACTCAGCAGCCTAACCAGTGTGGGTTTTGGGAATGTGTCAGCTAACACTGACGCTGAAAAGATCTTTTCCATTTGCACAATGTTAATAGGAGGTAGGTTTGCAGTATTTTCCAGTGTAAGCTTCTTTTCTCTTCCCAACGTTGACAGGACAAATGCCTGCATTCTTTTAGGATGGAAGAAAAGTCAATTCTAAACCCACTGAGGCTAGTTAACATAAGTTTAGCAAATATCAACATGCGCCCCAAGAAGTTAACTCAGTTTTGAATGAAAACAGAAAAGGCTGGAAAGATTCAGCACATGTAGCGTTATTGTGGAGAAACAAGCAGAGCTCACAGGCTGGACTTTCAGCCTGGGGCAAAAATGGCTGCAGGCATTGGGTCACGATGCCTGCAGAACAGGAACCAATTTTCAATGTCCCAGTAAACAACTTCTACCACTCGGCCCTCATCAATCTTCTTGAATACTTCCACAAAAATCTCAATCAAGTTTGTGAGACACCTGCCTCCTGCTACTAGTTGCTGTGCTAGAGATGGGAGCAGTGGTTAGGACTTAAAGTTGGTGAACTCATTGTTCAAGCAGAAGGCCTTAAAGAACCCACTCAAAAGGTGACGAGCTCTTGCTCAAACCTTTCTTTTATTATTTTCCCCAGCTTACCACAAGATTTCTACCATCACAGCTTTCATTTGTATGCCCCAGTTGGAACCCAGTGGTGGGTGAGAAAGATATTTCTGTATTTGGCTATGGTTTCAACAATTAAAAAAACGATACTTGTTTTTATTCAAGCTTGTTTCAGCAGCAGGTTAAAACATAATTTAGTGCAGGCTGGAATATTTTGGAACAGTATTTCAATCCTTGAGCAGAAATTTCTTGTAAACTTTGCTGAAGGAAGAGAATTGCATTCCATATTAATAATGAGCTGTTGATGGTCAATATGGCCTGAGGCTGAAAGATTAAACTTGCCCAAGCTCTCAATATTAATTGGGTCGCCCTGTTCTTGATCTTTAACTGGCTTGATTCGGATTGGATTCATATTTCTTGTTCAAAGGTTTCTTCTTCAAGTGGTAGCAATTATAAACAATAAGCTGAGTCAGATTCTAAGTATTGGCTTTGAACTTAATGGCCTTGAGTGGAGAGAAAAGTAGAATCAACTCAGGTCAAACTGAGGACTGCTTCTTTCATGTTTTGTGTATATATGTTAGTTTCAGGGTATGAATGCAACAGTGTTGAAGTTATGCCCAGTGATAGTAGTTCATATGAGTGCTCAGCCTGTTGGCTTAAAATTTATAATATGAGCAAAAATGTTTGAAATCTGCTGACAATGGTAGTTTCATGCAACACAGAAATAGTTTATGTAAGGCTATATGAATTGTTTAATTTCAGCTTCATTTTCCAATAATCCTTCTCTGAATATAGCTGCATCTCCAACCCACAGATGGTTTGGCCTCAGCTGTACTGTTTTCTGAGGACCATAGGTGCTCCTGTCTACATATTGAACTAAAGTACCAGAGGGAGAGTATCGAGTGTAGAAGTATGTTTTTTACAGCCATTGTAAAAATGTCAGCAATGAAATAATAATGCTTGGGTTTACAGTCTCTGCTGTGAACTGCTGAGGTTTTAGTCGCTGTTTGATTTGTTGATTGGCGTTGCTACATATACATGGTAAGGTCCTGAATCAAGCTTGTTAACTGTGTAGGTTATTAAACAGTCCATGGAATTGCAGGCTCTCTTTTAAGCTGTTTTATAGCTTTATTTATATGCCAGCTATTGAATAATTTATATTGATTTCACGCACAATATACTTTAACTGCAGTTTCATTTTTTTTTGGTGTGTACTAAAGGAAAAGGATCACAATATTTACAGTAGTCACGAGAGCTAGGATTTTTTTTTCGATTCAGCAGGTTCTGAATGCTTTAATAACCTAAGTTTCATTTCTTATTTTTTCTTATGTTCAGTTAAGGAATTACTTTCCCAGTCATTTAATGTCAGTATAAACAGTGCCCCAGAGAGGAACTTAGACAATTAAAGCAGTTAAATAGGCTTTTGCCAATTTTTCCATTCCTACTGTGTTCTCACCTGCTTTCATGTGAGAAGGTGTGGATTCACCTTCAAATAAAACTCCATAGATTCATTTATTAAAGGTTTAATGCTGATTTAGACAGAGTTCAGATGTATGCTTTTCTAATCAGAGTTTCATTTCAACTGCATATTACAAAACTCCAGTATACTAATTACTTGTTCTCACTTCTACATCTCACTTAATTCACCCCTCAGGATCTACTGTTGTAAGGAAAACAACCCCAGCCTTTCCAATCTTTCTTTATACCTGCAATTTTCAACCCTGACAACATTCTTGTAAATTTCCTTTGTACGCTCTCTAGAGCAATTATGTCCTTATCATAATGTGGTGACTAGAACTGTGCATGAAAGTCCAGCTGAGGCCTGACCAAGATCTTATTTGTTCCCTGCATTGCATCCCTGCTCTTGTATTCAATTCCTCATCAATGAAGGAAAGTATCTCATGCTTTCTCTTTTACATTATATACCCATCTTGCCACTTTCAGGAACCAATAACATGCAAGATCTCTCATTTCCTACCCATCTCAGTACACTCACTTCTTCTCCATGGACATTGGCCTCTGAAATCTGTCAGCCCATCTTGACCATCCTAGCACTTCTACTATGTAATGGCAGTGTTATCTTGGCACACACTTGCTCTGCAATTGCACCAGAAACTTGCAAAAAGTAGCAGGTTGGCTTTTACACAAACAACACTAGTAAAGCGTTGAAACCCATGTCTGGTCCTTGTAACTGCCAATAATAACATAGACATGGGCTGATGGCCACGGTACTGAGTTCAGCAGGCACTGTCTGTCCCAGGTTATCCCCTGGAATTTCGAAGTGCAATTGTGAAAAAGGCTTCCTGGGTGTTCACACCAACCCTGCTGCCAAAGTTAGCACAATGTCTATGAGAAACTAAGGATTTTGGGACAAAATCCTTAGTTTTGCCTAAGGATATACAGTAAATAGAGATTGTGAATTCCTACAATGTATGACCAGCAGGATAATGCTTTTGTGCTAGAAATGCAAAACTTGTTAAATCATCTTCAAACATTCCAACTTTGTCATTTTCTGACTTTAAAATAGACTTTGATTGCTAGATAGATCTCATCTTGACCAACCTAACACCATTATGCACTTTATTTGCAGAAAGTTGATTTTTTAAAAATGCAATGATTGAACTCGTGTTAGTGATGAAGATGAAATAATGGAGTGATTTAAAGGCTGTTATTTGGCACAGATGTATTTAATATTTAGGCTATTTTACAATGATACACAATGATAAAGAGAGCAGTGGACTCGCAGGGAAGAGACACCAATATGAGACCTTGCACAACTTGAAAAATAAATGCAGAAGAAAAACCAGCATAATCTCACATTTAGGCAATAAGTTGGTCTGATCTGAATACAGCTTGGACCAGCCCAACTATGTTCAGAAATCACAGGCCTAGATTTAGCCTCGCCGTTGTTATCTGCAGCCATAAGTTTATAATTGCCTTGCTAAATGTGGAGCTAGAAGGTGCAGTCAAGCTTCTTCTGGATCCACTTCATTCTCTCAGACTACATGCAGTCATCACATTCCCATTTGGAATTTGTCCCACTTATTTTCATTCCCAGCTACCCCCTCACCATTGCCATCCCTTTCTGAACACTCACTGCTTGATCACTACCCTTTCCAATTCCAACCCTCTTAGCTGATATTTTGGCACTTGTCAATCTGTCCTTTATAAGCACTGAGCTGAGGCTACTGCCAGGGATGCTGTGGCCTTTATCTCAAAGCAGTAATGCTGGCAAGATTCCTGGCACATCAACCTCCTCGGTTACATCTACAAATAATGAGGCAACTTGCCCATTGTGATAGTGAGAGTAGATTTTTAACTTTACAGGTACACAAAAGATAAGTTAGTTCTTGCATCAGCAAGACTTATGCTTCAGACTTATGTCAACATAAAGCTGGTAAAGATTTGAGAAATTATAAATTTGTTGAGTTAATCCCAGCTCAGCACTTGCTGTGCTAAAGAAAACACATTTTGCATTGAACTTTGCTTTGTGCATTCCTTCAACAGCTCTCATGCATGCTGTAGTATTTGGAAATGTGACTGCTATAATCCAGAGAATGTACTCCCGACGGTCCTTGTACCACACCAGGACAAAAGACTTGAAGGATTTCATCCGTGTTCATCGAATTCCCAAGCAGCTGAAACAGCGAATGCTGGAATGTTTCCAGACTACATGGTCTGTCAATAATGGCATTGATGCCAATGAGGTATGTGACACTGACACTTCCATCTACTTTGTTAACCACGGGGCCCTTACCTCCAATCCAGGAAATGAAGAGCCACTTATTCTGTGAGGTATAATAACGTCATGTAAGAAAAAGTCATCTTTCACTTTTCCTCACATTGTTGGTAAGTTGTTCCCTTAAGTAACAATCTGTTTATGTAGTTTAAATCTCTTAAAGCCAATTAATGTGGCTGTGCACCAGTATGAATCTGTCATCATCTGCTAAAATGGCCAAGAACATAAATTTAAAACAATGGGAGAGTCCAAGAAATGCAATCCACAGGTGAGTGTATCCAATAATCTTTCCATCTTGTGGTATCTCCTCTTCTGAAAATGCTGGTTGCATCTCCCCAGAGAACTTTGCAGCATAGAAGGAGGCAATTGTGTCAATGCCAGTCACTTGCCAGAAAAGACAAAACTAATTCTGTTTTCTGCCTATTGTCTTGATAGCTTCTGTTTCAAATGTTTATATATTCTTCCCTTAAGGATAAGCGGCATCTGCTTCAACTACTCCCTGTGGCCCTGTATTCCATGCTTTAAAAACTGTGGCAAGCAACTACTTCTATTTTATCTCCTTAAACCCAATGGATACAATTTTGAATTAATGACCCTGTCCTCCTCATATACACCAAACAAAGGAAATAATTATTTCTTCTTCATTCTGTCAGCAGCTTTCATCACCTTTAATATTCTCCTGCTAAAGCTGTTTTAGCCTGGTGAAATTTTTTGTCATTTCTTAATTTTCTTCAAGGCAAAGCAATTGCAGTAACATATCCAGATTTCCCTTCCCCATCAGTTGTAAAATCATTTTTATGGGAGCATGACTTTGAAATCTGGAGGTGACTGGGTCAGGGAAACATGCAGAAGTTTTGTTCAGACCAGGGATAAGGGAATTGCATTCCTGACTATGAACCTGCTGTTCAACCAAAGAATGCCAACAATTAATCTGAATTTACACATTTTCTTTAGGGTGCCAAGGCTCTCTGTAATTCTCTCTTCTTTAACTAGGAAAATATGTCAACTCCCAAAGTCTCTTACAACTACCACAGAGCAGTGTTGAAAGTTGGATCTTTCCTGGTTGATATCATTCAAATATTAATTTACTTATTGAGCTATACAGATCCATCCATCATCCTTCAATATTCGTCAAGATCATAGTTTTAAAATAGACTGGTCCAAATATTACAATCAGTGCTGGAGCCATTGCACCCAATGTTGATCAGACAGAGAATTGCACACTTAGACACATTTAGAAAGGCTCTAACTTCCAATACCGCAGCCAGAACTCCCTCAGTGCGGGAATCCATATAGAAACCTCTGATGAGAACCATGGCAAAAGGTTCATCCCCTTTTTACGGCACTTGCTATCATAAAGCAAGTTTTAACGTCCTGTGTGAATATTACTGAATGGGTGAATGCATGAATGAGTGAAGGGTGGGATTGTAGGAAGGGCTAGGTGAGTGCATTGTTCAGCAGCTAGTGAAGTGATAAATCGGAGTGGTTGATGGAAAGAGTAGTCAGTTGGCAGGTGAGTGGGATAGTAGGATGGCTGACGGATAGGTTGATAGGTGGCTAGCGTGGTCACTGGGCAAGGTGACAGATGGTAAGGTTGTATGTTAATCCAACAAGTAGTTAAGCAGATGATTGGGAACAATTTATTCTTTAATTGACTGCACATATATAAAGGGAGAGAAAAAAAAATAAAGAGCTTTTATAAGACAGCGGTAGTGCTGCTACCTCTGAGATAGGAGGCCTGGGTTCAACACCCATTTACTCAAGAGGTATTTCACAATATATCTGAAGAGGCTGATTTGAAAATTTCTAGAAAGGAAGGCTGGTTTGAAAGAGTAAAGGGAGAGCAGGTAAGACTGAGAAGTTAACAAATTCTATCTACAAAGAAAGGTTTCTATCTCACCAACTAGCTTGGATCAAAATTGATAGTATACCCGAGGATAGTTTCCTAAAGATAGGATTTGGAGATAGGAAGCAAAGAATTTTATTCAGAGAGAAGGCACCTCAGGAAGGACATTTTGACCTTGGAGAGGGTACAACAAAAGTGTATAAGGCTGGTACCTGGATTTCAGGGATTAAGTTATGAAAAGATATTATACAAACTAGGCTTGTTTTTCTATCATTTAGAAGGTTAAGGGGTGATCTGATTGAAGACTTCCAGATATTAACAGAAAAAGACAGGGTAAAGATAAACTATTTCCACTGCTTGAAGATTCTAGAGCAAGTGACACAGACTAAAAATTCAGTCCAGACCATTCAGGAGAGATGTTAGGAAGCACTTCTACATACAAAGGATAGTAGATGTTTGGAACTCTCTTCCACAAACAGCAGTTGATGCTAGATCAGTTGTTAATTTTAAATCTGAGCTACATCAAGTTTCGTCGAGAATAGGTATTAAGGGATATGGGCCAAAGGCAGGTATATGAAGTTAGGCCACAGACCAGCCATGATCTCATTGAATAGTGGAACAGACTCAAGGGACTGAATAGTCTACTCTGTTCCTATGTTCTTAAGACTGTATTTGGAGTTACTTTGGAGAAGAATGATTGAAATTAAACTGTCGTGCTATGATTTGCCACCGATATTTTGTTAAGGTCAACCTCACAGTTGACAGAAAAGCAGGTATGTGGACACAGGTTACATCTTTCCTGAAAAAAAAAGCAAGGTACTTAGCACTGTTACTTCTTATTAACCAGTGTCATATGCAAAGTATTTTCAGAGCTAGAGACTTAACAATTGGACACTGAAGAAGATTTGGAAATTCAATTAGAATTTATGGACATCATTTTGAAGAAAGATGATGTAATAAATACTTATGATGCATGGGCAGACTTTGAAATATTTGGAAAGCAGGATGGATATTCTATAGAAGATTTTATAATGGAATATAACAAACTCTGTGTAAGATTACAAAAATTCTACTTTGAGATTCCTAATTCAGTACTTGCCTTTATGTTGTTGGACTGTGCTAAGTGTCAAACTTGGATAGACTCCTTATATTAACTGGAGGTCAATCTTCAGAAAAAAAACACTTTTTAGAATAGATGGAAGAAGCCTTAAAAAAAAAGTCTTGAGAAAATATTCACTCTCAGCAGCCTTCATGGCTTATGTTGAACATTCAACAGTCATACAAAGGATGGAGAATTCATTGGTATCAAAAACATGGGACTACCCGGACCCAAGCTGAAGGTATCTAGGAGAAAGGAGAGTCATGTCTCCCTCTGGTAATCCTAGCAGATGACAGGAATTATGGAACTTAAATAGAACAATGATCCCTAGGAATGCTCATGGTGTGGTCAACAGATGTCTTGGATGTGACTGAAACATAACATTATGCAATGAATTTTCCGAAATGGAATAACAAGGTTTTGAAATTACGCACAGCACTGAATAAGATGATGGTGATACTGATCAAGGAGATTTGCAGGAATTGTACCAGTTACAAGAAGTTTCAGTGCAGTAATCAACATTTTGGTCATGGAATCATTCAGTTGTGTCCATTCTTCCCTCTATTGACTCCATCTATACTTCCTGCTGCCTCAAGAAAGCAGCCAACATAATCAAAGACCCCTCCCACCCTGGTTATACTCTCTTCCACCCCCTTCATCAGGCAGAAGATACAAAAATTTGAAAACACACACCAAAAGATTCAAGAACAGCTTCTTGCCCACTGCTGTCAGACTTAGGAATGGTCCTCTAATACATTAGAGTTGATCTTTCCCTGCACCTTCTCTGTAGCTGTAACACTATATTCTGCATTCTGTTCTATTACCCTGATGTACTTGTGCAAGGTATGATTTATCTGGATAGCAGGCAAAACAATACTTTTCACTGTATCACGATAGATGTGACAATAATAAATCAAACCAACTGAACCCAAACAGTGGATTGGCATCCTAGTTTGGATGTAGGATTTGTCAAAATGTCACTTAGATTCTTTGAATGATAAGAACCAAAGGAAAATTATGGAATTTAAGAGTTTTCTCCCCTTCAAGTATGGGGACATGAACATGCCAGAATCACAAAGAAGAGTGGTGATTTCCTGTAATATAGATGACATAAACTAAATTATCGGCACAGATGTTGTATCAGGTGAAACATCATCACTGTCGATCAGGCCAACTATGAAAAAGGCTCAAATGAAATTGGACATGACAGGCAATTGGTTTTGGAAATCGTTGGATTTACAGTTAACATAATCTGGGCATTATTGTATTTCTTTAATAAGGCCTAACTTCTGTGATTGAAATGCTAAGCAAGACTAAGGGATGTTTCTATTGAACTTATCAAAGTGATCCAGTGATAAATATAATCTATGTAAGAATTATAGGAGGTTACTATCGTGGTCCATAGCGAGTGTCCCTTAACTAAGTTCTAGCAAAGAAACTGATGAGAGATAAGGGAAGAAACAAAATCATTTTGTACTTTGTAGGCATAACCATTAGATTTAGCCAATCTACAACGATATATAAAAAAGAGAACACAGTAGTAGTGGAAAAGGAATTGGAGAAGTAGATAGGAAGCAGACTGGGGGCACCAGTTAATTTCCTAAGTGATGGTGATACCATTGGAGGGGAGGTTTGGAGGGGTGGAATGTTTCCTATGATCAATTTAGGGATATATATGAAGCTATAAAAATGGCAGTACAACTTGCCTTTAATATTATGCTTGAACACAGCAGGCCAAGCAGCATCAGAGGAGCGGGAAAGTTGAAGTTTCGGGTCGAGACCCTTCTTCATTTTCTGAAGAAGGGTC
>JAHRHZ010000145.1:21656021-21703629 GCA_024137785.1 Ginglymostoma cirratum | reverse complement strand
GGCCTGCTGTGTTCATCCAGCTCCACAATGTTTTATCTCAGATTCTCCAGCATCGGCAGTTCCTACTACCTCTTTAATATTATGCTGTTGTGTAAAGAAAAATCATACTGGAATAGATGAGATGATTCATAAAATCCCAGTGGACAACCATGTTACAAATTAATATCTGCTCTGATATGGGCAGTCCATGCAAAGAACTCACTGCAAATGGTTGGAGGCTACAGTTTATATCAATTTGTTTTGTGGGAGAAATCCAAAAATTACTTCAGTAATGAGTGATCACCCCAGGCAGAAAAGCTCCACTTTTTCTGAGCACTTGAATGCCTTATGTGCAGAGGGAAGCGTATTCATTAAAGCTGAAGATCTAGAGAAAATACAGCAAGCCTAATAATATCATGTACGGTTATCAGAAACAAATGATAATCCAGGTGACATGGTATATTACAAAATGGAAGCTCAGAATGAGTAGAAAAGTCTGGATAAGTTTACACGCAGTGTTGGAAAACAGTAATTATACTGCATGGCAACCAGTCTGTTTGGGAGCTTGATTATAGTTTAAACATCCTAGACAAATGCCACATTGTGAACAGATCAGAGTTTCCACAATGCAGAGGCCGTAGGTCTGGTCCATGGTTTGAAAGTTCTGGCTTTTATGCTTTCTCAGGTTTGGATGCTTGACTCCAGCTGACTCATGTCGTATTTGATTCTGTGGATTTTGTCCCATAGGGATGGCCTTAGTACAGATGGCAGACTGTTCTCATCTACATTGTTAATTATTAGAGCTTCTGTTGCAGCTCCTTTTGCATGCATGAACAAGTAGAGGCCAGAACCTATTGGTGAAGATAACAAAAATCTAGTAACAGCCACAATTGTAACAAAACAACATTATACATGACCAGCCGAGCAGATGGTACAGGACATTTTAATGCAGAATAGAAGAATAGAAGTGTTTTTCTTGTATAACTGTCTTCTTTCAAAGCAAAATGATTCTGGAAGGGTGTCTGGCCCCTCTTGCAGCTATTTGAGCTAAACAAGGACAGATGTCGCACTTGCACCAAATGAGTAGCGTGAAGTCATCCAGTATAATCCTCAATGCAGGTAGCATATTACTTATATAATAACAGATATTTCTGAACTTCCTTTAATTACCCATTCCATGAGACTTCAACCATCTTCAACAATGAGATGGCAAATGGATTTTGGTTTCATACTGAGATCCCCACTATGAGCGAAGCCAATCTACAGACCATTTGATTCACTGCATGTGATCACAGGAGATAGCAGACTTCACTGAATACAGTAAAAGCTATTAGCTCCGCCAACAGCCCAGCTGTACTGCTGAACACTTATTTTCCAGAACTAGACATGCCATTAACCAAGTTGTTCCAGTGTAGCTGGAATCTACCTGGCAATGTGTAATATTGCTTAGTTCAACCCCTTCCACAAAAAGAAAGACAAATCTATTCCACGCAATCGCTGCCCCATCATTCTACTCTCAATCATCAGTAAAGTGATGGAAGGTGTTGCTGACAATGATGTAACCAGCAGTTACTCACCAAAGCTTACTCCCTGACACTCAATCTGGGTCTGTCAGTCAGCTCCTGACTTCATTTCAGCCTTAGACCAAACATAGACAAGAAATTGCTAAAAGGATACAAGAAGTCAAAGCTATTTGTGAGTGTAAGCTTTTGTTAGTTTGTCGCCAAGAACCTGAGAACCCAGTGGCAGATTTCTCAATGCTGCATAATTGATTGTTCCATTTTAATGGTAGGTTTGAGTGCAGGGTGGAGTCTATAAAGCCATGTGTGAAGAAATGCTTTGATGCAGTTGCTGATACAAATATTGTGAATGCGTCAACTACGTAACGTACATATGTGAAGAGTAGGAGGTTAGTGGTCATTCCATCAAAGACATGTTTCTCATTGTAACCTACTATGATGTTAGTAGGAGCTCAGTATGGAGAGGATCCCGTTGTCACACATCCATTCAGGCAGAAGTGGTGTCATTGAAACTAAACTTAACTGCAGAAAGTTGATATAGTTCACGAGTTCAATGAACACAGATTCAGGCAGAAATGGCACATCTAGATTGTCATGATATAGTGACATAATGCAGATGTCAATGGCTTCCTTGAATGAAAACTTAATAAATTTTGCTGGCAATGTTGAAAGAGCACATGGATATGCGATCGCTCTTAAAAAGTAGGAGACCAAAAAGCGATAAAGGCTTTGCAAAAGTGAAGGAATTCTTCACAGTGTGAGTAGAAAACTCATTTAAACTGGTTGCAACGGCTCACATAATCATTTGGCCAATTCATATTGGGCAGAACCAGTCATAGGTAAAATAGGATATAAAGGGGCATTTCTTTATGTGTCTTAGATAGCCCATATGTATGTGGATACAGTAGGTCATGAGGACAACTCAGATCACACACATCACTAAGAAAGTTACCACCTTTATCCAAATCTAACAAGCACCTCTATAACTGGTCCTTGAATGAAGCCGTTCGGTAATGTGTAGTGGCAGGTCCTATAAATCTAAATTTGGAACTATCAGCAAGCATTGACTAGGAACTTAACTGGACCAGCCACATGCAGATAGTAACTACAAAAGTTGGTCAGATACTGAACATTCTGCCACAAGTGACTTACTTCTTGAGTTTCCAAAACCTTTTCACCATCTATACGCCATTCATCAGGAATATGATGGGATACTCTTCACTTGCCTGGATGATAGCAGTTCTGACATCAGTCAATAACTGTGAGATAAAGCAGCATCTCATCCAACAGCTTAAACATTTGATCCATCTATCATTACTGCTCTGTGGCTGCAATGTGTGCTATGAGAAATGCACTGCAACAACGCACCAAAACTCCTTGGATAGTAATTCTAAAACCTGTGACCTCTCTTACCTAGAAGAACAAACACCAGCCTCACCTTCAAGTCTTCTTCCAAGTCACACACCATCCTGACCTGAAAATATGTAATCATTCCTTCATCAGCACTGTGTCAAAATCCTGGAGCTCTCTGTCTAACAGCAATGTGGGTGCACATTCACCACACAGAGTCCAGTCATTCAAGAAGTTGTTCTTCTCAAGGGCAAATAGGAATACACAATAAATGCTAGTTTTACCACTAATGTGTGGATGATATAAGAAAATAAACAGAATACTTTTCGTAGTAATTGCTTTTAGTCACTGCTCTGTGTTCTGGCTCTCACCCAGCTCCTTTCTTATTTCTGTGTGCTGGCTCTGTACTCACAGGTCTGTATTCTGGCTTTGCACTAAACCCTTTGTTCTGACCCAGCCCTATGCAAACCCTTCTCTACACTCTTCTTTCTCTGACCTGGCCCCCTCCTAACATTTCTCTAACCCTGCTTCAGCCTTGTGGATTGAAATAGTATGCAGGGATATGGGGAGGCAGGAGATTGGCACGAGGGAATAGACACGATGGGCCAAATAGCCTCCTTCTGCACTGTAACATTTCTGTGCTTCTGTGTTAACCCTTTCCTTCAGTTTACAGTTCTGCTGATTAGCTTAGAAATTTGCATATATAGACTTCAGCAACATACATCACTTTCTTCACTTATAGTTCTGCTAATTGTATTGAAAATTTGAAGATAGAGGTCTGAACAACACATATCACTTACTGTGTTGTACTTTCATATTGTTCATCATGCACACTGTCCCCCTCGTTTCTGCATATATTGTAATGAGAGGAGTCCATTTCGTTTAGTCTTTAACAATGTAAAAAATTGTGTCACAGTGAAGGAATATATCACCTCAGTTTGTGTAGCAAAATTCATGCAACGTACGTTGATATTGAAAAGTTTTGACATCTCATTGCTGTAACTAATACCTGTAGCCCCAGCTTGTATTTGCAATGCCAAAATGTATCAAGGATAAAGAAAACCATTGCAATTCTCATGAAACTGTCAACTTGAACACGGCTTGGGCATGACCCCTTCTGTGAATGAAATGCAATTTAACAAGTATAGTGAAATGACATTTGAGTTTCAGAAACTGTGAAGTTAACTGTCAGTAAGTTGACTCAACTGAGAGGCAGAGATGAGTAAACCTAACGACCTTGCACAATATTTGAAGAAGTGCCAGGGATCTGCAGTCAACATCTGTTGTGAAGTGTGACAATCATTTCGATGTGAAGTCGATTTTGCTTTGTCAAAAAATCCATATGGTTTTCCCACCTGAAAGTTGCCTTGCATAATGAGATCATGAGCTCTTGTTGATGAGAGAAAGATACTTCATGGGCTGTCTCAAGTGCAGCCAATGCCAAAACTCTCTTCACCACCCCTTCCCTCTCCACTCCCACCCCAACACCCGCTCACCAAGTACCAATATGCACAGAACTCCTGAGGCCCAAAATGTCATCGGAAAGTGAGGTACAAAGTATTTGTTAAAATAATCATTCAAAAACCACTATCCCAATCCTGGCACGCCAGTGGGAGGCCAGACTGTGTGGTATCTACTTTTCTCCTGCCCGATGTAAATAAGGGCAGGGTCTCAAAATTATGGCAGTCCATAATCACTGATCAGCTGACCAAATGTCAAAATCAATCCCAAACATTCTTGTTGATTAAAAATAGATCAAAAAATTAGACAAGCTGTTTCTTTAGCTCTTAACAGTCATTTTCAAGGTAGACTTTGTGAATGTACTATTTAAAAGTCAGTAGGATTTTAATGCCACCATGTTGAAATCAGAATTTTTCATTAATAATGCTGACTGATTCCGTAAGTTACAACCCTATCCTGCAACGTGGATCCATATCCATTTCAACTTGATAATTGAAAATTTCCTAAATGGAATGTTTTGGAAAGTCTGAAACCAGTTCTCAAAGTACCAAACTTTCCATTTGTATCAATAGATATCAGTAAATTGTAGATCCCATTTTTCAGACTTGGGTGCATAAAATAGAAGCATAATTTCAGAGAAAGAGATACACTGTGGAGTTTCTACAAGAGAGAAATGCAAGATGATGAGTTCCAATACGCCCCCATTTAAAACAAATGATGAATCATAGGCCGGGCTTTAACATGAAGATGGCATGGCTGTCCAACCCATTGGCCTGAAGTTTGATAACAAGCCCCCTTATACTAGCACTAGGAGCTATGCGGCTGTATCCTAGGTGGTTCAGATAATTAGTTGCCTGAAGATATGGCTTCAGCCCATTTGAGGTAACATGTCTGCCTTCAAGAGCAACCAGCCAGCACTTCTCCATCACAGCAGTGCCACAGTGAGTGGCAGCCACTGCTGGAACTGCAACAGATCTTGGACAAGAAGCTTCACAGAAGGCCAGGAAGAGAAGTGAATGATGTGGGTTTGCTGGGATCAGCAGGCAGGCAGACCCTGGCTAGATGGGCATTGTCCTTGAAGGCAAGGCAGATTCTTGCAGAAACTGCTGGGGTGTGTCCTCTTTGGATTGCCTGTGCACCAAGCCTGCACGTAGTCCACCTGCATATACCTTGCAGCCTCACCAAGTGCCACTACCACCCTCCTTCCCACATTAATTTGCCAGTTAAGAGTTTCAGTTGGCCTATTCTCTGGTAAGCCACTCACCATCTACCTAACTGCTCACAAAATACCAACAAAGGTAAGAAGAAACAGCATGGTGCCCAACCATCTCACCCACTTTCTTGGCCCCTCCTCACATGCCAGCCCTCCCATCGAGGCTGGACATATAAATCCAGCCATAATTTGCCAATGTGTACTCAATCACATTTGACTTAATGACTTTACCACGGGGTTATAGTTTAAGACCATAAGACATAGGAGTGGAAGTAAGGCCATTCGGCCCATCGAGTCCACTCTGCCATTTAATCATGGCTGATGGGCATTTCAACTCCACTTACCCGCACTCTCCCCGTAGCCCTTGATTCCTTGCGAGATCAAGAATTTATCAATCTCTGCCTTGAAGATATTCAATGTCCCGGCCTCCACTGCGCTGTGTGGCAATGAATTCCACAGGCCCACCACTCTCTGGCTGAAGAAATGACTCCTCATTTCCGTTCTAAATTGACCCCCTCTAATTCTAAGGCTGTGCCCACGGGTCCTAGTATCCCCACCTAATGGAAACAACTTCCCAGCGTCCACCCTTTCTAAGCCATGCATTATCTTGTAAGTTTCCATTAGATCTCCCCTCAACCTTCTAAACCCTAATGAATACAATCCCAGGATCCTCAGCCGTTCATCGTATGTTAGGCCTACCATTCCAGGGATCATCCGTGTGAATCTCCGCTGGACACACTCCAGTGCCAGTATGTCCTTCCTGAGGTGTGGGGCCCAAAATTGGACACAGTATTCTAAATGGGGCCTAATTAGAGTTTTATAAAGTCTCAGAAGCACATCGCTGCTTTTATATTGCAACCCTCTTGAGATAAATGACTACATTCCATTCGCTTTCTTAATCACAGACTCAACCTGCAAGTTAACCTTTAGAGAATCCTGTACTAGCACTCCCAGATCCCTTTGTACTTCGGCTCTATGAATTTTCTCACCATTCAGAAAATAGTCCATGCCTGTATTCTTTTTTCCAAGGTGCAAGACGTCGCATTTGCTCACGTTGAATTTCATCAGCCATTTCCTGGGCCACTTTCCCAAACTGTCTAAATCATTCTGCAGCCTCCCCACCTCCTCCGTACTACCTGCCTGTTCACCCAACTTCGTATCATCGGCAAAATTCGCCAGAATTCCCCCAGTCCCTTCATCCAGATCATTAATATATAAGGTGAACAGTTGCGGCCCCAACACTGAACCCTGCGGGACACCACTTGTCACCAGTTGCCTCTCCGAAAAAGAGCCTTTTATCCCAACTCTCTGCCTTTTGTCAGACAGCCAATCCTCAATCCATGCCAGTAACTCACCTCGAACACCATGGGCCCTCACCTTACTCAGCAGCCTCCCGTGAGGCACCTTATCAAAGGCCTTTTGGAAGTCTAGATAGATAACATCCACTGGGTTTCCCTGATCTAACCTACTTGTTACCTCCTCAAAGAATTCTAACAGGTTTGTCAGACACGACCTCCCCTTACTAAATCCATGCTGACTTGTTCTAATCCGACCCTGCACTTCCAAGAATTTAGAAATCTCATCCTTAACGATAGATTCTAGAATTTTACCAACAACCGAGGTTAGGCTAATCGGCCTATAATTTTCCATCTTTTGTCTTGATCCTTTCTTAAACAAGGGGGTTACAACAGCGATTTTCCAATCATCTGGGACTTCCCCTGACTCCAGTGACTTTTGAAAGATCACAACCAACACCTCCGCTATTTCCTCAGCCACCTCCCTCAGAACTCTAGGATGTAGCCCATCGGGGCCAGGAGATTTATCAATTTTTAGACCTTTTAGCTTTTCTAGCACTTTCTCTTTTGAAATGCCTACCATACTCTGCCCCTGACTCTCCTTAATTGTTGGGATATTACTCATGTCTTCTGCTGTGAAGACTGACGCAAAATACTTAAGTTCTTCAGCTATTTCCTTATCTCCCATCACCAGCCTTCCAGCATCAATGTGGAGTGGCCCAATGTCTACTTTTGCCTCTCGTTTGTTTCTTATGTATTGAAAGAAACTTTTACTATCATTTCTAATATTACTGGCTAGCCTACCTTCATATTTGATCCTCTCCTTCCTTATTTCTCTCTTTGTTATCCTCTGTTTGTTCTTGTACCCTTCCCAATCTTCTGATTTCCCAGTGCTCTTGGCCACTATATAGGCTGTCTCTTTTCCTTTGATACATTTCTTGACTTCCTTTGTCAGCCATGGCAGTCTAATCGTCCCCCGGATAATCTTTCTTTTCTTTGGGATGAACCTCTGTATTGTGTCCTCAATTACACCCAGAAACTCCTGCCATTGTTGTTCTACTGTCTTCCCCGCTAGGCTCTGCTTCCAGTCAATTTTCGTCAGTTCCTCTCTCATGCCCCTGTAATTACCTTTATTTAACTGTAACACCATTACATCCGATTTTGCCTTCTCTCTTTCAAATCGCAGACTGAACTCTACCATGTTATGATCGCTGCCTCCGAAGTGTTCCTTTACTTTAAGGTCTTTTATAAAGTCTGGCTCATTACAGAGCACTAAGTCGAGAATAGCCCGCTCCCTTGTGGGCTCCATCACAAGCTGTTCCAGTTTGGTTGGTTCATAGCCTTTTGGAAGAAACCTTGGGCTGCTTTACTATGTTAAATGTCTAGATATAAGTGCAAGTTGGTGTTCCAAATGACTAAAAGACATATTTTGTTAAGGATGAAAATCTCTCTCTCTCTCTCTGTCTCTCTCTCTCAATCCTGAAAGACAGTTATAGTGACAAGGAAAATATAGGGATCACCTTTGTCAGAAGTCAGAAGAAACATACACAACATTGCAGTCTGTGTTGTTCCAAATGGTGATAGAAAAGCTAATCTGCAAGTTCTAAAATGCAAAATCAAGGTCAGAATGCATCCGAAATCACCCAAGCATTGAGCAGCTCAAACAGTGCCTGAAAAAATACATAAATTTGAGTCAGCTGTCTTCGAATTCAAGATACTCAGTCTGGAACATTGGATCAAAACACTAGTGAATAATTTATTGAAATATAGAATTATTTTCAACAGAGCTGAATTTCCCAATAATCCTAGCCTGCTGTTTTATTTAGAAAAGACCATGAGTTAGGTCAATATCACTGATTAAAAATGCATTTCACATTTAATTGGGTATCAAGCTTTTACCACAGTGTTGTTGATCTGCTAAGTAGCGAAAACCTAAATGGAGGCTGCATACATGGTAAAGAATAGACAATAAACAAGGTTATAACTGAGGAAGCTGGGGGACGCAACAACAGACACTGGCAGATCAAGAAGTGGAAGGGGTCCATTGTGAAGGGTGTAGGGGCTATCAGCAGGTCTAGGACATGGAGATTTGAGCAACATGTCGAGTCAATGGCTTTTTAATTCACACACAGCATACACATGGGACTCCCAGGTTTCCCAATCAAATAGAATGGGAAGGCATAATGTTGACCTGTTTCAGCTGACTACTTAGAGGAACCCAAGAGGAGGTGATGGTCAAAAGTGTCAGGACTAATCCAACAGCTGGACAAATGGAGGGTCACTTGGCAAAGGCTGCAGTTCTCAAATGTATCCCCCTGCCATCTTGCTGCATGTGGAAATGCTATCAGGAGTGCCCTGTTTCTCATGGACAGGAGGAAGAACTGAGCACACAGACAACAAGCAAGGCATCGTTGGAAGATGCCACACTCCAGGATACAGTGCCAGAGGAGGTTCGGTCAGCCAATTGGGCCAGGAAAGCTGATGGCATGGCACATTCAAGGCCTTCAGTACCTTGTCAAGTCTTCTATTGTGATCATGTTCAGTGCCACAGCAACTGCAGGGGGCGCACTGACAACCGCTGCTGTTTCTCTGCCTGTGACACCACTGCCAGAGATACCACTGGTCTTGTGTAATGGGTCCATACTCCCAATTTATTTAGTATAGCAGCCTGGTGCCCCCTACAATGAATTATGAAACTATTCATCCGGAGGAACTCCCCTGAAGTATTGTTATTGGCTCACCCATTGCCTGAGTGAAGTGACGTACCAGACAGTGAGCAAGTTACCACAGGGGCCAGCTAAAGGTGTGGAGAGCGGATCCGGGAGCAGAGAATGGTACAGCAAGGGAAGGGCAGCAACAACGGTGCATGATGGTGACATTATTGAGACAAACCTCTGATCAAAAGTGCGGTGCAGATACTGGATGATGGAATCAGGGGCAATGACACCCTGTTCCAGTGAACTGGTAGGAGGTACAGCATTCTTTTGCACACACCCTTCATTTGAGCGCAGCTTACACATACACTCGCACCCCGCACCCCACCCTCCCCCCCACCCCCCGGCCTGGCTACCTTCTGAAAAGCTGATCTGACCAGCCACCGCTGACACTTACCCTCAGCTAATTACAACGTCCCTTACACAGTTACCCGCACATAACATTCCCCAACTCACATTCGTCTTTTTCTATGAGAGCAGAGGAGAGTGCAGAAGAGCAGGATGAACCAAATCACCAGGAACATCATCCTCCAATGATAGCTTCACCCCACCCTCCGACAGTGCAGAAGGAAGTGCTGGGGATAAAGTAGATCCCTGCATGACTGACCATTGGAGATGGCAAGATGGGCATCTTCCAGCTGCCTGGTGACAGAATTAAATGACCAACAGCCTTATGGTATTGAACACTCATTAATGGTGAATCAACGTCACCAACCACTGAAATATGACTACCTGCATGCTATGGCTTGCAACTTTTTACCGTGTCAGTTCTAATTCATGACTTTCATCATGAGATCCCACAAGACCTTCTGAGTGGCTATTGTCAGAAGATGAAGACCACCCAGATGATGTCACTCAACAAGTCCCTTCTGGTGTGGTCCAAGACAAATAGTGAGAAGGCACCTGTGGAGTAATAGGGTTGATATCAGATGCCTGCGAAATGATGATGACGAAGCAATGGAATCAGAAACACATGATTAACAAGAGCTGGAAGGGAGCAGAAGTTCTGCTCTAGAACTTGGAGGATGTCTCTGCAGGATCCTATCAAGCCAATAAATAAAGAGTTCTTGCAGAAGGTACAATGGCCTCCAGCAGAATGACTTTGCAAAATTAAATAGAGATAGACGTAATCAAACAACAAAACATGGTGGCAATGGAAAAGGCAAATCAAAGCATCAAAGTCAGCAAACAAAGCAAACCTCATGTTCAAGAAGAACGGAGGAATATTTTTTTCAAAGACACACAGGATGGTTGAACCACCACAAGAAGAGTGGGAGATTACAAAATGGTGAGAAAGTGGTGAGCACTGAGCTGAAGCAGTGAGCAGCAGATCAGATGTTATGGCAAATACAGAAACACATGCAGACCTCAGGGAAGCAAACTCTAGAAAATATTCCACGTAATTGAGACGTGGTACCAGGTGCAAGAGTGGAAGAACTGGGGGGAAACAAAGCTCACTAACTAACAAATATCAGAGATAATAGGTGCTGCAGATGCTGGAGAAGCCGAGATAACAAGGTGTGGAGCTGGATGAACACAGCAGGCCAAGCAGCATCATAGGAACAGGAAAGCTTGACATTTCGGGCCTAGACCCTTCATCAGAATCTACTGGTTTGGATAAGCAAGACTAGAGGACCAAGTCTGTAGAATACTTTATGCTGTGGGAACCAGCACTAACAATGTGCTGGCAACATCAGACCTTGACGAGAATGCAGCATCATATGAAGAGGCATAATGGGCGTTCAATGCTTATTTCAATGTTTGAATGTATTTCATTGTCGAGCATGCAAAGTTCAATAGAAGAAGACAGAGTTCAGGTGAAAGCATAGCGTTGTTCAATATTGACATTTATTGGGTGGCAGAGAATTGTACTTATGAAGGATTGAAGGCAGAATTGATTAATGACTGGATTGTATTTGGGGTAGCAGATGAGGCCTATTAGACTTTTATAAGCCAGAGGCAATTTGCCATTGGACAGAGCTGTGCAGATTGCTAGGTAAGTGGAACTTCGAAACGGAATGGAGTGTTTGTTCAAGGGGAAACTGAGATACCATGGATAGAAAAAGAACAAAGCAATTCAGTTCACAGGCTGCAAGGACAAAAGAGAACATAAACCACAGCCTGGCAAAATGGAGAAATTGGCATCAGTCAGCATTTTGAAGAGTCTTCAATATGATGGGAACAAGCCACACAAATGAAAAGAACGTCCTGCTTTGAGAGCACACTGCCATTACAATGGAAAAGAGGGTCATTTTAAAAAAGCCTGTCAGTTTAACTTTGACAACAGTGAAGCAAAAGGACACATTCTTAAAACAAAGGGGTATTCAAGAAGTAGAAACATCGCAAAATCATAAAAAGTCCTTCTTGACAGAAATCAATGATTCCGAAAACAAAATTAGTGTCAAATTGAAAGTAAACGGACACTGCACACAATTTAACTTGCAATTTTAGCCAGTCTTTTGCTGTTATCAAATTAGCTCAAATGATTTGAACAGGTAAAATTGCAGCCATCCTCAATAAAGTTGCAAGGTTCTGCAGGAAAAGCATTAAAAGTAAAAGGCCAATTCATGGCAAAGCTTCGGTATGAGGAAAAGGAAGTCCTAAGATATCTCTACGTCATTCAGAATCAACAGTGTTCTCCATTAAGCAGAAAGGCATGCTTAAAGCTGAGATTCATCTGTAAATTGATAACACTGGAGACACGGACCATGTAAATTGATTTTAAAGTGAATTACTAAAATATTTCTCAGGTTTGGGGAAATAGAAGACAGAATGTAACATTATCCTATGGGATAATATTGAATTGGTGCGCTGATCCACACCAAGAAGGGTGCCTCAATCACTCAAAGTTAATGAAGCAATGGAGAATATGCCGTGACAAGGAGTGGTTTCACCAGTTACTGTGCCAAGAAGATGGTGTTAAAGTATGGTTACAGAACGAAATCCCAATGGTTCGATAAGATTCTGTGCGATTTAACTCATTTAAACAAAGAAATGGAACATGGGATTTAGCCAATGGATTCAGTAGAAGTAAGTCTTGCAAGACTAGCCAAGCGCACCCTACAGAATGTTGATAGATCATTGAATGCGAAATGTGATTTTCCAAACCAAAGGTAAAATTTCACAGGCATGTTATCCAAGCTACTGGAATTAAAATAGATCTACATAAGTGATAGGAGAATTTTCAAAGCCCAGGAACTTCCATGATTCCTTGGGATGTTAAATCATCATCAGCAAGTTTCTGCCGAATTCTCTGAGGTTAATGAGCCTTTGAGACAGTTTTTACACCATGGTTAGCAATGACCAGGAAAAAGCTTTTATCAAAGTGAAACCACTCTCGATCTCTTCAGAAATCTTAGAACACTATGATCCACATCTACTGACAGTAATAGCAAATGATGCATCCTCAGTAATATTAGGGCAGTACTCATTCAAGTGCAGAAAGATGGAAACTATAGACCGGTTGACTGTGCCTGTAGATCACAAACAGCGACAGAGCAACATGATGCCATAAATGCCAAAGAAGCTTGAGAAGTAACATTTACATGTGAAAAATGTTCAAACTATGTGATGGGGTTATATACAACCTAGGTTATATGTTGTAAGATTGAAACTGATCATTAGCCACATTTCTGAACACAAACAAAACACCAAGACGCTTGAATTCAACAGTTAAGATTGAGGCTGATGTGGTTCATCTCAAATACAGAATGTATATACAGGGAAAATATCAAACAGCAGTAAACATTCCATCAAGAACGCCATCAAATAGAATGGAACAAACAGACTGAGACATAATTGAAGAGATAATAGCCAACAAAATCATTTGCTAACTACTGAACGGGATCTGCAAGAGATATAGGAGCACAACAATGAGATGAAGAATGTATACAAATCTGGAAATATTGTCTGGAAGAAAAGTCAGACATTTTAACTAACAATCTAACTACACATTAGTACTTTTAACAGTACAGACAGTTCATTGTCGGTAATAACATGTTCACCTTCAGTGACAGATTGGCAATACCAGGAGCTCTTTGAATTGAAATATATTAGAGAATTTGTTAGAAATAACTTTATTGTCACATGTTCTCAAATGAGTACAGCTTACAGCTTGTCACTTGTGGTGCCATCTTATGTACAAAGGTAACTAGGTACAGATTCTTAAGTACAACTTCTGGGGGGGGAAAAAAACAAGAAAAATAAAGAAATAAAAGTCCAGCATTATAGATCATGGGAATAAATTAGAAAAATTTATCAAGGACATTTTGGAATTACAGAATCATGCGAAGGTGCAACAATCAATCTGATGGCCAGGTATTTCTCTATCAGTCCGGGAAACGATTGCTAACTGTGTTCAATGTGCTGTAAACAGCCAAGCAAAAAAGTAACCACCTTAACCTTTATCTTTTCCATCAAGGGCATGGGAATGGACATATTTGTGTTCAAAGGGATGATCTTCATTATAATCCTAGACCATTACTCAAGATGGATTGAAGTCACAATGTCATGGCAGATGCAGTAATAAAATCACTCGAGAGAATGGGTTTCCAGATATTGTAGTAACAGATAATGATCTGCAGTTTGTAAGCGAGCAATTTCTTCTCAAACAAATGAAGAAACTGAGCAGAGTGTTTGTTGTAAAAACATTGCTGAAGGAGATTGAAAACTTGAATCTTATATTATTGTATAACTGAGCCTCCCACAGTAAAATAGATCATCACCATCAGAGTTACTTGTAGACAGGACATGGAGGGCATAACTTACATCTCTGACAACTCAGTTTGAAATTTCAATGAAAAGTACAAGAGTTATCAGATCTGCACACAAGGAGGGAGAATGGACATTAGATCAAAAAAGGAAAGGTGTAATCTCAGCAAAGACACAACAACTGAGGTCATATAGGAATGAAATAGATCATGAAATCCTAATTTGTGTTGGAGTTGTAATGCATTTATATCAATTGAACAAGAAAACAATAAAAGTGTGGAACTAGTTCTCAGAAGAAGAGAAAGGAGAAAGAAGAAAGGTCCATAACCACTGAGGGGAATAACCCTCATGCAGACAGACCATCCTCAACAGCAGAATGAGATCAGAGAATGTTTGCAATGTAAATGTAAGGGGATAAAGACTTTGGGAAAGATGTTATGTAGTCAGTGTAACATCAGAAGAAGAATGATTATGATGATGATGATGTAGTAATGGTGTCAGAGTCAATTAAATGGAACTTGCTGGATTGGAAGAAGATGACATCATGGCAGTTCAGTGGATAGCTCACAGCTAAAAATAAAAACCTTCCAGTGGTTATATGGTAGCTGTACATTAATGAAGGGGAATTCCTTTTGGTTTGTGCTTGTTGCTGTTGATCTGGGGTCACATTGAGATTGCCACAAATGCACAGTCTGTGACTCCCTGTACCTGGCAACCCAGCCACAGCAGAAAATACAAGGGCCTCTTATTGTCATTGCCGTAATCAGTAACAAAATAGTCTTAAATAGCAGCCCTGGGCATTGGTCATTTAGGAGATGTTATTGTGGGCAGGAGATTGTGAAATCCTGCAGATGCCACCAGGATCGTATGGCATTTGAAAATGAACTTGCTCACCTTGACAACTTAGATCAGATCATTAAACTGCTTCCTGTACTGCAGGATTACTACTACTCCAATTCTACTAAACACCTAACCTTAATATGAAGTGACTATTCTAAAAACACATTAAGCAGCCCTATGTTCTCACATGATCTGACTTATTATTACTCTTCCAGAAGTTTCTCGGATATCAAAGCCAGCCAGTCATCTCTTCATGTACACCCTAATAGGATTGGAATACTTACTCCTGCTTTATGGATATTTTCAGATTAAACTGTTCAGAGAGATTACAAATCACCTCTGGAGCATGTGCGTCTTAATCGTGGGCATCCATGCTCAGAGGTAGGAACACTGCCGCTGCACTACAAGAGCCCTTAAAATGGCACAATATAGGAATAGTTATTTCAACAAACTCTTCAGACATGTTGTGACTCACACTTGCAGCGGGTGGGACTTGAACCTGGACCTCCTGGTCCAGAATAACGCAACATTACCATTGCACCACAGAACCTAAATTATTGCATTATAAACTGACACAGAGAGCAGTTGTCTCCACAAAAAACCCATATGCCATAGAATTGCAAACCACTCTTATTCAGTAAGATGATGTGATTATGAATTCCTACTTAACCTCCGAGATGGGCCATCAGCAGTTGGATGTCTGAAATTCAAACCATTGCTTCATAGATAACTGTTACTTAGCCCCCTGGGGAGGATTTGTAACAATCCGGCTGCCTTTCAACAATACATGAAATGCCAGTCAGTTAAAGGGGTCAACTCTGTTTCATGCAAAACCTACTGATAATATCAGAATCTCTAACTCTGGGCTACAAAGAAAAGGCCTCTGGATTGGAAAAGACAGCTACCTACCTGTATTTTCTGCGGTCTGCAAATAATCGTCTTTAGTCTGTCAAAAAAGAAAAGCAGAAATTACAGTTCAACAAGATTCCTCAGAAGACCTTCAAAATACTTCAAAGAGGAAAACTGTCTTGTGACTTATGAAATGCTGGCTAGCCAGCCAGTTATGCCCACAGATGAATTCCAGTGTATTAATTCTAGTTTAAATCTGTTGCAGACTCTCTTAAAAGCAAGGAAATGGATAACCTGGTAGCCCCTCATATGTTTAGTCAACAAGTTGTTGTTAATTTAAAAATCTCCTAGCCCTTTTTGATTTGAAAACTCCCTGAAAATTTGGAAGTGTGCCAATGCTACAACGTATTCCTCCCACTCCATACCACATCTAAGAATGTATGAAATAAAGGCTATGTCTGGTTAACTTTACAACAGTATTGTGGCTCTTACAAAATCAGAGTTTTAGACAGAGGGGATGGAGCAATATGCCGCCATTGTTTCAAAAAGGGAAAAATTATGTCAGAGATAAAAGGTCCTGCAGATGCTGGAGAATTATAGACAGTTATGAGGATAGGAAAGAGATATGTTTCAAAGCTGACAATCTTTCTGGAACACTGACATTAACTACAACTGCTGCTATACGTTCCCACAACATTTTAAGCATGGACAGTCCTATGCCACGACAAATACAAGATGTTTCTGAGTCTTTCCATGTCTCGCATCAAGTTCATTGTCACAATAAAAGCCTTGGTGCAAGCTATCTCGTATGTCCAGTCGTTCCTCAATATCAGATACACATGTTTTAAAGAATCCAACATTTTTGTAGCTGCAGTGTCTCACCCCTTTTAAAATGTCCCGGTGGGCTTTGAATAATCGTAGCCACTCATAATAGTTCCCTGTTGGTGTTGCAGCCAGTAATCAGTGTCAGATGCATACAGCAATCATTTAAGGCAACAGACAGCCTAGATTTAATGTGCTGACTACAATACAACAGAAGGGCATGGGTTAATTATGTCCCGTGAGCCCCTATTTTTAGAAGTGAGCCAAATTAACCTTCAGAACATTTTGCTCATACATAAATTTCAAGCCTCCTAAATCGAACACTACCTCCAGTACTCATCAAGGTAATGAATAATGCTACCAGAGAGCAGGATACTTTTCCACCACCTGCAGATCCTCAGTCGTAGACTCAAGACAATGTATTATAAATTATGGAAAATCCTCAACAAACATCCTTCTACAGAAAATCTCAGGAAGAAAACTTTATTAACTCTGTCATCTTGAAAACAACATTGCACACTGAATTCAGCTATTCCATTGGTAGAGTAAATCTCAGTGGAATCAGTTAACAATGCGATTAGAAAGCTCGTGTACATTCTCGACTCATGAAATTTTTTTTCCCAACGTGGGCATAGTCACTGAATAAATCAACTGAACAGAATTTATTTCTCCAGAACTATCAGCAAACTTTCAAATAACAACGCTCACATCAATTCATTGAATTGTAATTCTGGATGCCAGTTGCAATTGCTGGAACACTGTGCACCTCATAGACCTTACACTTGCAAGAGATTTTGATCTGACACCAATTGGTTGTGATCAATTTACTTTTCTTTTTATACACAGCAGAAACTAATATTTATTGTTTCGGCAATCATTTACAGTGCCAGATAGATCACATATCACTTGTTGAGTGTTGAACAGAGTAGTAGGAACTGCAGATGCTGGAGAATCTGAGATAACAAGGTGTAGAGCTGGATGAACACAGCAGGACAAGCAGCATCATAGGAGCAGGAAAGCTGACGTTTTGGGCCTAGACCCTTCTTCAGAAAATCTGAAGAGAGTAGTATTGTCTTGTTCTTTCACTGAGCAAGTGTCATGCTCGAGCCACATACCGTCTCCTTGTCTTCTGACCCTATATCTAATTGTTAAACTTTCTCTTCTTTTGTCTGCAATGAAGATTGTGGGCATCTGACTTAATTGATCAAATTTTGTCAGGTAAGTTGTAATGCCCTGGAGGTAGCAAAGAAAGTAACGCTGTCCAATTAAGAACAGTAAGTGCGCTTTCCCATTGGGTGATCTGTTCAGCGCGATAGGTGGCACCTGTAACCATGTTTGCTGTATGGTTGCTGCTCACAGGCATGCAGCGGAAAAGCCCATAGTGTCACGACAGTGCCTTCAGAAGGAGGGCAGCAGCTGCCATTACATCAGGTATAACATTGGTGGAAACATCACTCTCCCAGAATTAGTTTCCGCTTGTGGAGGATTGTGTCCTGTGAGTTAATGCTGGTCTCCAGAGTTTCACATCTCAGACCACGGGCTGTGAAGCCACTGCATTGAAGGACTCCTGACACAGCAGGGAGCCCATGGGCAAGCAGAAATAAGCACGTCAAGGTGGGACCCTGTCGCAGAGCCAGCCTGATGCAACTCCATCAAAACTTCAGCCTTCCCCAATCACATCCAAAGTCAATTCCATGGCATTAAACAAATTCAGCTCAATGGTTTCAAACAATTTTACCAGAACAATTCAAAATCCACTTTCCATTTACTCAGCGGGTTTATATATCCTTATTTAATTATTGACACACATTTCCTGCCCCTATCCAACATCTCGCAGAGATATCCCCTTAAACCTGGACCAGAAGTCAACCATTGTTGCATTTATTAGCTTAGTTCAACGATTTTACGTAGGCAGTAGTAATTGCAGAGGTGACTCACATGCTTAGGTTACTCCCTAATAAGAAGAACTTCCTGAAGACCACAAACCTGTTTGGACAGAGAAAGCAATTCAAACACACTGTTTACATTTTGCAGTTACTCAAATTATTGTGTTGCCAAACCCAGACCCCTATTTCATAAGTCTAGCAGTAAATTAATTAATCAATCAATCATTAGTAGATAACTCTGTGATAATATTGCTTTCAGAAATCTGAGATCAAAGATCAGCAATGTTAATTTCATCTAGAACTTGCAACGCATTGTACATGATTTCAAATCAAAAAATTAAAATTCATCGAAAGTGAATGAGTGCAATCATGTATCCTGTTTGGTACACCATAACCAGCAGAAATGGTGCATAAACATCCACATTATAAAATGCTTCCTGTATGACAGCGCTTGCCAATTTTTGGGGTCAGGACCCCAAGTGGAGTTGGTCTGAAAGTCTGGGGTGATGAGCCTCAGCACCAGCAATGGCCACCATGGAGTTCTGTATAGATATGTATATTCTGTATATATATATACATATCATATATATTAGGGGCAAAAATGTGGCAAATGTAGTACAATGTGGAAAAATGTGAAATTGTCCATGTTGGAAGGAAAAATTTTAAAAAAATACAATCTAAATGGTGAGCGATTGCAGAGTTGTGAAATGCAGAGGGATGTGTGTGTCCTAGTACACAAATTGCAAAAGGCTAGTATGCAGGTACGGCAAGTAATTAGGAAAGCTAATAGAATGTTGTCATTTATTGTGAAGGGAATCAAACACAAAAATAGGCGATTATTGTCATGATTGTAATGAGGTCAGCCAGCTGGACCTCATAGAATATGAGTTCCCAGATTGGGGCAGTTAATGTGGTCCAATCAGGGAGCCCTGGCTGACGGATTTAAAGGAGCATCAGAGATACTGACACCTTGATAGCTGGCTCCCAAGGAGCAGTACTAAAGTCAAGGACTGTTCATCTGTAAATAAAGGATGACATGGTGACAGGATACTGGCCTCTGTGGAGTTGTTTCAGTCATGTTTCAATTGTACAGAGCGTTGATGAGACCACGTCTGGAGTACTGTATGCATTATTGGTGATTTTAGAGAACGAAGGATGTAAATACAATGGAAGCAGTTCAGAGAAGGTTTGTTCAATTAATAGCTAAAATTGGCAGGTTGTCTTATGAGGAAAGGTTGGATAGGCTAGGCTTGTATCACTGGAGTTTAGGCAAACAGTAAATTGATTAAAACATATAAGATCCTGAGGGGCTTTGACAGGTTGAATGTGGAAAGGGTGTTTCCTCATGCAGTATAATCCAGAAGTAGACATTACCATTTAAAATCAGGAGTTACCCATTGAAGGCAGAGGTGAGGAATTTTTCTTTTCGCTATCAGAAGGTTGTGAGTCTTTGAAACTTCCTTCGTCAAAAGGTGGTGGAAGCAGAGTCTTTGAATAGTTTTAAGACAAAGATTCTTGATATGCAAGTTGGTGAAAGTTTATGAGGGGTAGGAGAGAAGTTAGACTTGAGATCACAACCAGGTCAGTCATGATCTTACTGAATAGCAGAGCAGACTCAAAAGGCTGAATGAACTACTCCTGCTCCTTGATAACAAGCATGGGGCTGGATGAACGCAGCAGGTCAAGCAGCATCATAGGAGCAGGAAAACTTGACGTTTCGGGCCTAAACCCTTCATCAGAAATGGGGGAGGGGAAGAGGGTTCTGAAATAAATAGGGAGAGAGGGGGAGGCGGATAGAGGATGGATAGAGGAGAGGATAGGTGGAGAGGAGGCAGACAAGTCAAAGAGGCGGGGATGGAGCCAGTAAAGGTGAGCGTAGGTAGGGGGGTACGGAGGAGATAGGTCAGTCCAGGGAGGACGGACAGGTCAAGGGGGCGGGATGATGTTAGTAGATAGGAGATGGGGGTGTGGCTTGAGGTGGGAGGAGGGGATAGGTGAGAGGAAGGACAGGTTAGGGAGGTGGAGATGAGCTGGGCTGGTTTTGGGATGCGGTTGGGGGAGGGGAGATTTTGAAGCTTGTGAAATCCACATTGATGCCATTGGGCTGCAGGGTTCCCAGGCTAAATATGATTTGCTGTTCCTGCAGCCTTTGGGTGGCATCACTGTGGCATTGCAGGAGGCCAAGGATGGACATGTCATCTGAGGAATGGGAGGGGGAGTTGAAATGGTTCGCGACTAGGAGGTGCAGTTGTTTGTTGCGAACTGAGCGCAGGTACTCCTGCTCCTTGTTGGTATGTTTGTACGTTATCTAAATACTTTAGTTTGCCAGTTATAAAATTAAGGGGTGTTAAAACCTGAGTGGATCAGTGTTGGGAAATAGAAGCTGGAGATTACATGATGAAATTTCTTGTTGACCAACCAGAATTGGAAATCATAGCCTGGATCCTAATTTAGGAATTTCCTCCATAAACCTTTTCAACTCATTAGCCTCCTTTAGGTTGCTTTTTCAAACTATCCTTTTTGACCAACCTTGTGGTCACCGGTGCTAATAACATCTTCTGTAGCTTGTTATCTGATTTTACTTCATAAGATACAGTAAAAGTTCCTGCAAAGCTTTTTGCAACATTTTATTATACTTGTATATAAATACAAGGTTTTGTCTTTATTTTAAAAGTGTGCTTCCTGTGCTTACTTAAAAAAATATATTTTGGTGATCTAGAAGATTCTCAATCTCTGTTTATACATTTGGCTGGAAAGTGGACCCAGAATTTGCGTACCATGGTGTAATGGATGCATTTCAAAGCTTTTTATGATATAAGTGGCTACAAGAGCTGGCAATTTTTGTTAATTTCACACTCCAACACTTTCAATACTTGTTCTCCTGCAGCACTCACGGAAATATTTTCCTTTTTTACCCCACCTTCTTTAGTAAGTCAATTCACTTACTTTTGGGCAGACTGAATGGCCATCAGTTCAAATAACGACGAGTTCCCAACTTTATTCTTGTTGTTATCTACCATATTAATTCAGTAGCAATAATAGTTATCCACTGTATGACATCGATAATACTCTAGTCACAATTCTCTAGTAGCTATTCAGCCAGTTAAACTTAGGAGGATGCAGCTAATTCAATGTGTGCCAGGGTGGCATGGCAGTTAGCACTGCTGCTTCACAAGTCTAGTGACCAAGGTTCGAATCCAGCCTGCGGCAACCATCTGTGTGCACATTGTCCCCACGTCTGTGTGTTTCCTCCGGGTGATCCGGTTTCCTTCCTACAGTCCAAAATGTGCAGGTTAGGTGGATTGACCATGCTAAATTTCCCCATATTGTTCAGGGATTTGCTGACTGGATGGACTAGCCACAGGGATAGGGTAGGGGGAGGTTTTGGGTGGGATGCTCTTCAAAGGGGCAGTCTGGACTTTTTGGGCTGAATGGCCCACTTCCACACTGTAGGGATTCTGTGAACCTAACCTGAAGCTCACAGTGTTCAATGTTGCCGATTGAAAAGCTACTTTTTCAGGGTTGACTAATAATGATTAAGGTGGCCTGATAGACTCTGTTATTAAAGAGTAGGAACTCACTGAGCAAAGGAAGCAATATAGAAGCACTTACAAAAGTGGGACATATGGGAATATGAAAAATTAGTGAAATTAACAAGCTAGCAACACCAGACGGCATGCTCCAACCCTCACTGCACAACCATTGAATCTCTTAAAGTGTCTCTCATATGTTTTTGCAGTTACCATTCCAGCCTAAATGTTGAACTCAGCATTAGGATACTTATAATTTGGGAAATGGAAGTAAGCAGCTTATTCATACTTTTACTTTTTAAAAAGGTAATGCTCATAACTTCAGGTTGTGTACTGGAGGCATTGGATGTACATGGCAGATCATGTTAACTTTTGAAGTTATATGTTAAATTGATTGAAAGGTGAATAATGAAAGAACTTACACTTACATAGCTCCATTCAAGACCTCATGATATTATAAAAAAGCTTTAGTAAATAACTGTTCATAGACTATTTCCATTCAGTTGAATATGCACACATACCCTACTCAAAGAAGATTCACCATCTCACAGCGCTCACCCTTTCAAAACAGCTCAAGTATTTTGCTTCTGATAATGGCATGCTAGGGAATAGTTGGACTGACCTTTATAAATATCTGCGTAAGTAATCTAAATACAAGGCCCTGATCTCAGAATTCTGACCAACTGTACATTAATCATAAAAAATACTGAATTGTTGTTCCAGCCACCAATAAATGCCTTGCTACTCCGTTCCTCTTTGATAAGCACTACCTAAGAATATTGTTACAGGATGCCCCATTTTTACTTAAACAGCAAAGACATGGCAGAAAGGTGCTAACATATTCTGGTTGTTGTTATTTGCCTTACATTATTACATGTTGCATGTTAAAATTGCAGTAGTAATTATATTTATAAAGGTACCAAAGAATAATACTTGCTTGACAACTAATACTTAAGACTTCTCATAAATAAAAAACTGAACCTCCTGCCCTTTCATTTTCAATTGGTTGGAACATGTAGCCTAGAACACATAATCATCACTTCATAATGTTACCTTCAGCCTAATCTAATTGATGCATGATTACATAGCAAATAGAATAATAATTTCATCTAAAAAAACCAAAGTAGCCTTCAAATACACTGTAAGTTACATTATCAATGCAGCAAGGAAAAGAATAAAGTTACAGGCAAGGTAGCTGCATTGTGTTTGGAAGAGTTTGAAGGTTTCTGCTGATCTGTTGCGAACATGCAGTTCTGGTATCCTCTGGTGTACGCCTTGTCTCGGTATCCTTTAATGAACACCCTAGATGCATATCTTCCAATGTATATCCAGAAGATACCCAGTATCCTCCAATGTACATCCAATGGTAGTATCCTCTGATGTATACGCAATGGCAGTATCTGAACTGTCAACAGCAAGCATTAAGCCATTTAATAATTCATCCTCTAGAATGTCTTCCACTTCTTTTAAGCCATAGCTGAATAGCAGAAGACATAGGAAGCAGTGAGAAATGTGTGTGCATGGCTAGTACATGACAAAGTGAGTGAGCCATAGCATCAGTACATTAGGAGGGAGTTCTAAGTGTCAGGATGTGCTGCGAGGTTAGTAACAGAGGTATGGCATATTGAATAGTGTGAGAAAGTGTGGAGATTTGGGCCCCCATGCCAAAAATCAGGATCATTGATTTTCATACTTCTGATTATTTTTTGTAGTGATATTAATGACGTTAATGTATTAACCTTGAGCAGATGTACTTAGGAGTGGGGCATTCTTTGAAGTTTCCATTCGATCTCAGTATGAAGGATTGTAAAGGAAAGAGAGAAAAACTAAAACTAATAAGATAGCAAACAAAGGCAGGTGGCAACAACTTGTCACTGAAGACAAATTAAGAATAAAAAGTCAATTTATTGCCATAAAATTCAAGCAAGAGGATAATTAAAGGTCCGGTAAGGTTGAAGGAAGGATTTATGCTTAAATTTACAATCAAGAATTCACACCAAGACACTTACTCAGAGAAAGTGAAAATCTATAACTGTGTGAATTATTTCTGGTGTCGAGGGACACGCAGAGTGTTTGGTTGACCAGTTTTCACAATGGGATACTGTAAGCCTACATATTTTGATTGCTATGACCATTTGTTTGGCACCATTAGCTTCCTATAATTGTGTAAAATTATCTTATTTACATCAAAGATAATGCTGTTGAAAATTGCAGACGGAATGATTTCTTTTTCATCGATACACTCGCAAACATTTTAAAACACACTGTGCTGTGAATTTATCCTGTCCAACTCCGAATAATGAACTCTGTTTGATCTGCTTCTGATTTCAGTCTATTGCAATAACAGTGTGTTCATTAGTATAAAAAATTGATTCTCACCAGTTTTGTATAGGTCGTGTAGATTCTGTTATTCCATAAGACCAAAGCAGTGCCACTCTTCGTGGAGTTTTATTTCTGTATTAAACTGAGGATAAATGTTTTTCATTTTAATTTTCATTTCTTCAGTTCAGTTGAAGTTACAGAAGCTTTTGCGACAACAATAGGTCATCACAGCTGGGAGTAGTGCTGTTAAGCTAGGCGAAGGTAAACCAGCACAGGCAATACATTTTCAGAATTTTCTCCTTCGCATTTGCATGACAATTTCACGTCACATGTAAAACTAGTCACTGAATGAGTTGAATTTACAGTAACATAAATTAAAGTTTTTGGCCATAGTTGTTATTTCTACAGTGAGACCTAGAGGTAATTGCAGTCGTAGAGTCATACAGATGTACAGCACAGAAACAGACCCTTCAGTCCAACTCATCCATTTCAGCCAGGCGTTCTAAACTAATCTGGTTCCACTTCTCATCATTAGGCCCATATCCCTCTAAACCCTTCCTATTCATATACCCATCCAGATGCCTTTTAAATTTTATAATTGTACTAGTCTCCACCACTTCCTCTGCCAGCTCATTCCATACATGCATTAAAACATTGCCCCTAGGCTCCTTTTATATCTTTCCCCTCTCATCTTAAACCTATGCCCTCTGGTCTTGGATTCCCCTATCTTGGAAAAAAGACCTTGGCTTTTCACCCTATCCAGGCCCCAAACCTCCATTAAGGTCACCCATCAGCCTTCGAAACTTCAGGGAAAATAGTTCCAGCCTATGCAATCTCTCTCTAAAGGTCAAACCCTCCAAACCTGGCAACATCCTCGTAAATCTTTTCTGAATCCTTTCAAGTTTCACAACATCCTTCCTATGGTAAGGAGACCAGAACTGAATGAAGTTGTTTTTTATTCTGGGGTTGGGACCCCGACGTTGTGTAAGTTTCTGGGACCTTACCTCAAATGTATAGATACCCGATGTGATTTTAAAAAGCAAGTCAATCACAGGCCAGTCAATCAAAGATCAGAGTTAATGTTTCAAGACTGGTATGGCTCTACTTCAGAACCATCTCGCCATCTCTCCATGGCTGCTTCCAGACCTGCTGAGTTCCTCCAGCGTTCTCATGTGTTTGTGTCAGATTTCCAGCATCTGCAGTGCTTTTTTTCGGAATTATTCCTATTATGGGCCAGGATGTTCACCATCCCATTGATGATGTTGAAGTCCAGACACCCCTCCGACAATGACACATTGGAAGCCGGTGATGCAGGGGGTTGAACAAGAAGGCACCTCAAAGCTGAGCACCTTCTGAACAAATTTTTTAAATTTTGATCGTTAAAAAGCTACTAGGTCAGATTGTGGAAGAGCAATCAATCCACTGAAAGGCTGACAGCCACAACTGTGACCCGACTGGTATACTGGGGCGACGGAGTCCCTTGATCAATGGAACATATACCCCACACCTCCTTCCCATTCTGCTGTCTGCACATTTCTCCCTATGATTCGGCCTAAGTAGGATTCCAGTCTGCTGACTGGGAAATTCCAGTCCAATTCTGCTGAGCAGCCTTACCATGTCATTTAATTGTCCCAATACACTAGCCATGGCTTCTCTCCACCACCAAACATGCCCCAAAGAAAGTGACTCAGAGTTAGGACACTACCCTGGTCCAGTCCCACCTCCATAATTCTTTAAATACTCAACTCCCTAGTCTGAATCTTGCATTTGTTTTGGCTAAATGTGAGTCGTTTTGAGCTCCTTGGAGGGTTTCTTGCCATGGGATCTCTCACAAACTTGCCAAATATACCTCATCAATTAACTACCAAGCCCTGTGGCATCTCTTATCTTCAAAACTGATCCCCAGCTTATAAGGTGCCATGCCTGGAACAACTTGCCACTCAGTGGATATTTACCAGGAGACTGTACCCACTGCTTTTTCTAATAGCTTTCTGTTGGAGGTTGCCCTTGACTTACTGTCCCAAGAGCCCCTGAGTGATGGACCTTCTGAGGACTACTCCCCTAAGACTCTGACACATGGCTTCCATGCTTGCTGCACCCAAAACTTTGCTGGTATGAGATTGATGTCATACACTGCTGCACTCTGAGATGTTCGGCCCTTTGACCGAGAACTGCTGAGCAGCAAGGTAAGTTGCCCGGTTTGATGGGAATGCCCTAGCTGACAAGGCAGTGCAAGGCAGAAATGCTGTAAGTATCCAGGTGAGCGAGCACTGGAAAACAAGTGAGCAGCTCTGAGATGCAACCGTATCCAATCTGTAAGCTGGGTTTCTATTTCTGTGAGCAATGTGTCCTTGCAGCAGCGTTTCAGTGCTAATTGCTGCTGTGCCCTGGAGTGTCGCTCTGTGCTTCCTCGATGACTTGTGAATGGACTGAAGAGGTGACCCCACGATTATGACGAGTTGTCAGATATCAGATGCCATAGTCCATGGACAATGGGTGCGTGTGACTGGTGCCCGTAGATCATCCCAGAGATGCTGTTTGGAGCTGAGCAACATGAAAGCTGGCCGCAGCAGTGTTGAGCTGATGTTACCAGGTGCCCGCTCTGACTTCCACGTTGAGAATTTTACATCTAAAACAAAATATTTATATGATATGTGAACAAAGTTAGAAATTAATGAGGTAAGCTGGACATCGACTAATGCCCTTTAATTGTAACTCTAGTAAGAAACTCGCACCAGCGCTCAGCAACTGCACAAAAATTGCACTGTATTGCTCCTGAGGCTGAGATAGTCCTCACTGGACTTTTCATCCAATTCTGCCACAAATCTTCCCATAACCCACATCGCTCAGGTTTTTATAGGATTCCGCTCTGGCAAAACATAGAATCTACAACTGGGGCTGAGAATTAACATGGAATTTACTAACGCCAGCAAGATTGCTTTTTATCCAGGTCTGAGATCAGTTGGTTAATTTTATAGATTATGAAGCCATTAAAGATATAAGATAACATCACCATTGTCTTACCAGACCATAAGGCTGTTGTCCCTTTAGAAAGAGGGAGAGATGACTAGTGGTGGTTTAACCTCAGGGTCACCACACCTCAGGCAAGGGGAAGGGTTGAGAAGGAGAGTCCTTCCTAGTAACCTCAGCCAGTGCAGGAATTGAACCCATGCTGTTGGCATCACTCTGTATCACAAACCAGCCATCTGAGATAACCAACCCCTGAACAATATACTTTACTAGACGAAAAAAAAGTGAAGGGGTTAAAATTGTATCAGAGATAAAAGGTACTGCAGATGCTGGAGAATCCGAGATAACAAGCATGGGGCTGGATGAACACAGCAGGTCAAGCAGCATCATAGGAGCAGGAAAACTTGACGTTTCGGGCCTAAACCCTTATCAGAAATGGTTCATCCAGAAATTGTTCATCCAGCCCCATGCTTGTTATCTCTAAAAAAAAAGTGAAAGTGCTTTTAAAAGATAACTTTCCTCCTCTCTCTTTAATTTTACTATCTTTTAAAAAAAAGTTTTGTTGAGATAGCAGTAAAATCTTGATTTTCATGTTGCCATGTGAGTGTGTAATTCACAGGCTGAAAGAATAAGACTATTTCCAGTGAGTGAGACCGTTATGTATCAATGCATCATTTATTTTTAAATAACTTACTTGGTAGTGTTCAGAAAAAAATATAACTTGATCACATCTTTGAGAACTGGGATTTTCAATCATAAAAAAATGCAATAGAAGCAAGTTAGTTAACCTCTACACAATGTAATTCAGTAAATATAACATTCTTGTAGCTGCCACATGGGTCATTTACTCTTTATTTGGTCTCTATTTCAGTGATACTTATATCACCATGCTGTGTTCCAGTATGATAGGGCATAGATTTATGATACAGCAATTCTCAACCCTCACTATTCAAAATACTAAGCCCTGGAGCTATTATGCCTGGTTTCAGTAAGTGGTCTGGAAACATACCAGCTCATTTTTCATACTTAGTCTGTATTTCTCCATAGACAGAATTTAATGTGTTGCAGAAATGAAACCTACCAATACATATGTAGCTTAAACAGCTATGTGTGGTGAATGTGTTGACATATCCTGTAGGAATACTGCAAGTTAGGTTATGAATTTCAGGAATATTGAATGAATTATATTTGGGCTATCATCATATTTCTCTCCCATGTGTAAGATTTTGACCTTACGTATTGCTGCACATTGCAAATGGAAAATAAATATTCAGCAGGTTTATTCCATCTATCGCTTTAGATAAGCAATTTTATCTGCAGATAGTATGTCTCCCTTTTCTTGAGCTAACAACAGTTGACTGAATGTATGGATAAAGAACTAAAGATGATTTGGAGCAACTTATCAGCCTGCAGAGAAACCTGCTGCTGTCACACAGATCTAAACTGGTATACTTAACAGAAGTTTTGCATTGACTTACTGCCATAGCGTATTATTTGGGGCCCATTTCTTTTCAAAAATGTTTTACGATATTGATTAATGTCATCAGTTGCAGTCTATTTCCTTCACATTTCCAACACAGAAACAGAATCAGAAATAATTGTCACAGTGCAGAAGGAGGCCATTCAACCCATCATGCCTGCTCCTTCTATCTTTCAATCCCCTCCATTTTGCTTTATAGCGAGAGGCCTTTCTACAATTTCATTGTAGTTTTATGGGACAAGGAAGGGAATAAAAGAAAGGACGGGTAGTGACAACATCTACATGCTCGCACACAGTAACTTTATCGAGAAATATTGATTATTGTCTTACCGAGAAATATACTTTCATTCCATGCCAGTTTTAATCATGTAATATGTGTCCTCATTCCAGCTTCTGAAAGATTTCCCTGATGAACTGCGAGCGGACATTGCAATGCATCTGAACAAAGAAATCCTTCAGCTACCTATATTTGAATCAGCTAGCCGTGGGTGCCTTCGATCCCTCTCCTTAAGCATCAAGACCTCTTTCTGTGCTCCAGGGGAATACCTCATCCGTCAGGGCGATGCCCTGCAGGCTATCTACTTTGTCTGCTCAGGTTCCATGGAGGTCCTGAAGGACAACACTGTGCTGGCTATTCTAGGTGAGTGAGCACTGTTACCTTCGATACTCATTCCTGACTGTCATAGCTTACTTGACGGTCGCTGTTAAACACATATCCTTTCTAGTGCTGACTAAAAATCAAAAACAGAAGCAAGTATTATGTTCTACATAGTGTCATTCCTGACCTCAAGTCTTCTCAGCTGGTGGAATATTTCAGATGTATAATGCTGAATAGATGACAGGAACCAACAGATGCGGTGAATTTGAATTTGCAAAATGAATTCAACAAAGTGCCACAAAAGAGGTGATGACATCAGTTTAGGACGTGTACGAATGGAGCAGAAAATATGAGCATTGTTGAGGACTGGTTAATGGACAAAAACAGAGACGGTGGAAGAAATGGGTCACACAATGACTAATTGGAAACTGCAAGGATTATTGCTTAATAGGGCCTCAACTATTTTTACAATTTAAATCCATTACTTAGATAAGAGGACCGAGTTAAATGTATCCAAGTTTCCTGTTGATAATAAATAAAGTGGGAAAATAAGTTGTGGAAAGAAGCTAAAGAAGTTGCAAACGGATGTAGACAGGGTCCAAGCGTGAGCAAAAATGCAGCAGGTGGATGCGGAGAAATATGACGTTATCTACTTCGCTGGGAAAAATCGAAAAGCAGAATCTTTTATAAAATAAGAGTCTGGAAACATTGGTATTCAAGTCGTCCTTACATAATTACAGGAAGTAAATGTACAGGTGACAAGCAGATAATATGTTACCTTTTCTTATAAAGAAATTGTGTATAAGAGTAGAGATGCCTCAATGCAATTATATAAAGCCTGAGGTGGAGCACAGTGTACAGTTTGGCTTCTTAAATAAGCCTGAGTATGAGGTTTGGACAGCAGGAAAGGTCCTTCAGTAGTGCAAACATTAGTTGTGTCACAAATTTTACTCTAACGGTTATCTTTGGAATTCTCTAGAAAGCTATGGTTGTCCAGTTATTGATGGATTTTTGGATCAAGAGTTATTGTGATAGAGCAGGAACATAGAGGTAAGTTTAAAAAAAAATCAGCTATGATCTTATTTAATGGCAGAGCATCCCCGTCAACATTCTTCCATCAGCCAACCATTTATCTTAGTCACTGTTTGGTAAGCTGTCAGCTGCACTCCCTTTTTCTACTGCCTGGCTCTAGCTATGTCAATGCACAAAGTCTCACTATGAGCAGATCCTGCCACTGTGCTATCCTTAAAGTGGATATAATGACTATCTGAATTGATGGGGTGCAATGTGAGAGCCAGTGACAGTGTTTCTTCTTTATCACCACAGTTCTAAACAGTTTGTCCAGGTTGTAGTTGTCGGGTCTCTGAAGGGGAAAAGACTCAAGAGTAGAGCTGTGATGCAAAGACGCAGAGAAAGCAATGGATGAATTCTTACCTCATCTGCAGCTCATATAACAGAAGAGGACATGGTTTGAGGAGCTTTTGGGATATGAGAAGGAAGTTTCGGTCAGAGGAAATTGCCATCCTTGTTTGTTTCAGTCTGACCGCTGGAGACAACCTCAGTAATTGCTACTCCATCATCTCCTCCATTGGGGTTAGGATATATTGCTATATCACTCACTCACTGGTTAGGAGCTGCTTCCTCTGACTGAGTCATTTTGCCCTGCAAGGGAGAGGGAGTTTATGGTTTATCATGACTAAACATTTAGCACTGTGTGCCAGCTGTGACTTGTGGTTATAAGGTTTGGAGCACTGCTAATTTTGTCAATGATGCGCATGAAACAGGACTGATGGAAATAGTTAGGAAGGGAGTGATAGAGTCTGAGTTGTATTGTACAGTATGTGAGGTTGGTAGCATATGGTACTTGAAGATACAGACCTTGGCCACTTGTGTGAGGTCATTGACTTTCTTGCAGCACTACATCCAAGTCCTTAAATGAAGTTCTCAGCCATTCAAGCAGTTGGCAACTCATTGGATCCAACGGTGCCACAGAGAGCTGTGGGTGGCCACTTCAAGGACTCATCCGATCCACAAAAGGGATCACCGCATCCCCAACCCACAATGAGCCAGACACAGAGGAGAGTGTGAGGTTTATTGCTGGAGCCATGCAATTCAGTCTGAATCTTTATTATTTCAAAGTAACAGGCATTCTCCCCTTGCATCCCCTATCCCACGCTGTGACAGACAGTTGGACTTCACACTTGGCACCACTGAGAAAAGTATCAAAAGTCAAACTGATATGACTAATTGAACATTTAAGGACTTCAACTAGCCCATACTTGGACAATCCGCCTGCCCCTTCTCCCACCACATATAATCTTGTGGCATTGGGCTGGTATGCAAGGGGACAGTGCCCAATTTTACCACACACTATCTCCCACCAACCCAGCCCCTGGGAGTGTAAAATACAGTACAGTTTTCAGTTCCAGGCACTGCACTTCAGGAAGGGCATATTGCTGTTGGCCGAGGTACACCATAACAGAATGATATCAGGACTTAAAGAGTTAAATTATAAATGTAATCTGCATAAACCTGGCTTGTACACCTTGAGTTCAGAAGATTGAATGATAATCCAATAGGTTAGAATTAAAAATTAATTTAACAGGGTAGATGCGGATGGTGCTATTTTCTCTTCCTCAGTGAAGGCAAATGAGATGCCATGAAGAGAAATAATTAGGTGTTATGGCCCTTGCGTGATACTCAGCCCCTTCTAGAGACATCAACAGTCAATTGTTGGTCATGATGAACCATTGTGGACTTTCTCAAGTCGCCAGCAATTACGGCCCTTAATTTAGTGCCCCCTTGGGCCTCAATTCACCATCTCCTCAATTACCTGCCTTCCCATCTCTGTGAGCAGGGTAACCTACCTGCCCACTTGGGGGTAGCACTCCATTTGCCATAATCTGGGGACAGCCGTGGGCTTGGATGAGGGCAAAGGGTTTATCACTGAAAGTTAGCCACTGCCTTGCCCCACAAATCCAATGCCCCAACTCCTCATGAGACCCGCCCTGCAAGAAGCCAGAGGTAAAGGCTACTTTTTCACAGTTAGATCCCCGGAAGAGTAGAACTTAAACAGCGGTCCGAGGACCTAAAATCTTCCAGTCTCTGATTGGTCACAGCATCTGAGAAACGGTCGGCACCACTATCAAGGCCTGTGATAGGCCAAACAACTCACCGAAGCCCATGGGAATGGTAAGTTAGTGTATACTTAGTGTATTCAGCCGCGCACTTATCCTGAAAAAGAGAAAATCACACTAGATAAACTATTTCCTTCAGTAGGAGAATTAAGAACATCAGGGATATTATCTTAAAACTTGTGCAAGCACATTTTACCCAAAGAGAAGTTGAAATCTGGATCTCTTCCCTAAAATGTCATGGATACTCACTAAATAGAAATTTCCAAAACTGAGACTGATAGATTTTGGTTGGATACAATGGGATCAAAAGGTATGGAGCATAGGTAGGTAATTAGAACTGATCAAATATATTGCAGTACAAGGATTGAGGCACTGAATGCTTGGCTGCTCCTCATAAATTGTTAGAAAAGGCGTGTAAGTGTAGATAAGCTATGTTCTAATTGAAAGGCAAAACTGGATCAATGGGCTGAATAGTGTATTCTTGTTCTTACATTCCTAACCTATCCCACATTATATCTCAGAACAGAAAAATAGGTCATCTTAGTTCATAATTAATTCATATTTGGAATAGCAAATTTTCATTCCAGAATCTATTTGCAAAATGGCAAATTAAGTGCCTTTCAGTTTAATAAATTATGTAAAATTGATTTTGAGACATAAATGCTTGACTGGAGTTGCTGGAAAGGCACTCATGAGGATTCAGTTCTGCTAGGTTTCAATCGAAATTGTTGTATACAATATGAAAACAAATATTAAGCCTCAAACTCCAACCTCTGAGATGTTTTGTTTACAGGTTATTCTTTCTAAAATGTTTCCAAATGAATGACAACTTGAATTTATATTGCACCTTTACAATATCCCAATGCGATTCAGGGAAGCAGAATAAAAAAATATGGAATTTGAAAACAAAGATGAGGGCTTTAAAATCAGGGCATTGCTTAAACTGGAGTCACTGTGGTTACAACATCAGGTAATGAGTGAAAGGTAATGAGTGACTAAGGACACAGCAACAGTTTTGGATGACTGTGGGTTTATAGTGGGTGAAAGTGGGAGGCTGGCCAGCAAAGTGTTGGAATAGCCAAGTCTAGCAAAAACTAAGACATGGATGAGGCTTTCAGCAGCAGATGTGAGATGAGGGTGGGTTGGAGTTGGGTGGTGTTGAGGAGATTGAAATGGGTGAAATTTACAATGGCGTAAGCTTGAGGTGGAATCTCATCTTGGAATCAAGTAGGGAACCAAGGGAATGTACAGTCACGTTAAGCATGGTTCATGGATCACACATTTACAAGACAGTACATCCCCTTCAGCACTACTGACACGTCCGATTTCTTTTCTGTCACATTGAAGAAAATCCCATTTCGCCTGACAGAAGTGTCATATCTGACTCTGCATTGACTGTGGCCTGCATCAGATTCACACCCATGCAATTCAGTCTGAATCTTTATTGTTTCAAAGTAATAGGCATTTATTTCCATTTATGAAATCGAGCCTGCAGTTTAACTGGGAACACTCCTCATTATAATACCACCCATTGGCTTTAATTAGAAGCAGTGCAGGAAAAGAAGTTAATGATGAACAGCAGAGAATGTCATTAACAGATGTTTACTTGAGCCTCACGCTTCCAAGACCCCAGCTTCAGAATAAACATGGCCATAGATTGAGACTTGAATTCTCCAGGGCAATGTTGCACCCAGCCATTGGCAATTAATGCCATGCAATGATTGTGCTTACATGAGCCCTGAAGAGGACATAGAAATGGTTAAACTGTTAATATTGTGGTACCTGAGAACACTTCTATCTTGCATCCAGAGAAAGACTGGAAAGAATTTAACAATATGATTTATGTTATTCACATTCTAATTATTGCTCTGAAATGTTTATTTCTAACGTAATGCCAGCCCTAGGAATATAGGGCTTGGGAGGACGAGCAGGCCATTCTGCCTGTCGAGCCTGCTCCACCATGCAATAAGATTATAACTGATCTGGTTGTGGTCTCAACTCCATTTTCTTCTCCATCCTTTTGACCATTGATTCCATTATTCCTCAAAAATCTACCTAATCAGCCTGGAACAATTTCAGTGATTCAGCTTCTACTATTTTCTGGGGAAGAGAATTCCACAGACTAACAATCTGAAAAATAAACAGTTCTCCTCATCTCCATCTTATTTTTAAACTGTGTCCCCTAGTTCTTGTCCTCTCACTGGCAATAAGAGGACATTCCTTCCTAGTATCCACCCTGTCAAGATTCCTAAGGTTCTCAGATGTTTCAGAAAGATCACCTCTTATTTTTCTCAACTTCAGTGCGTAAAGGCTCAACCTGTCCAATCTTTCTTCATAAGATAAGCCTTTCATCCTCCATACTGAAGCAAGCCTTCTTTGAATTGCTTCTCAGCAATTAAGCTCTTTTCAAATAAAGCGATCAAAACTGGACACAGTACTAACCACAGATATGGTTTCATTAATGTCCTATGAAGCTGCAGTAACATTTCTCAGCTTCTATACTCTATTCGGCTTACAACAAACACCAACACTCCAACTGCCTTCCTAACCATTTTCTATACCGGCATGCTATCTTTGTGTGATTTATGTACCAGGAATCCCAAATCCCTGGTATAGCTGACTTCTCAAATCCCCACTGTATTCCTGCCAAAGTGGACATGTTCACATTTTCCCACATTATACTCCATTTGCTCAATTTTACCCCGTTATGTAACCTGCCTATATCCCTTTGTAGACTTTTTATCACCTCTTGATAATTTACTTTCCTACCTATCTTGCTGTGATTGGCAAATTTAGCTACCATGCATGCAGTTCCTTCATCCATGCATCGATACAGGTTGTAAATGGTTGTGCTCCCAGCAGCATCGCCTGTGGCACTCCACTCAACTGCCAATTTGGAATAGACTCGATTATCTCAACTCTGCTTCATGTCAGTCAGTCAGTCTTTTATCCAGCTGATATGTTAACCCCTATACAGTGAGTTCAATTTTATGTCGTACAGCATATCTGTGGGTTGCTTTCATCCATCTCGTTTATTACATTTTTTTGTATTAATTCATGGATATGGGTATCATTGGCTGAGCCAGCATTTATTGACCTTCCCTAGTTGCTCTTGAGGAGGTAGTGGTGAGCTACCTTCTTGTACCACTGCAGTCTATTTGGTTTTTTTAGATCCACAATGCCAACAGGGAAGCAATTCCAGGATGTTCCCCCCATGCCACTGAAAGAACAGGTGACATATTTCTAAGTAAGAACGGTGAGTGGCTTGGAGGAGAACTTGAAGGTGTTGGCATTCCCATATATCTGCTCCACTTGTCTGTCTGGTTAGTAGCAGCCATGGGTTTGGAAGCTGCTGCCGAGTGAGTTGATGATTTGGGGAGTTGGCATCTTGTAGATGATACAAACTGCTGCTTCGGAGCATCAGTGGTGAAGCAAGTGAATATTTGTGGATGTAGCATCAATCAAATGGGCTGCTTTGACCTGGAAGGTGTCGCACTTCTTGAATATTGTCGAAGCTGTACGCATCCAAGCAAATGGGGAGTATTTCAACACACTCCTGCCCTGTGCCTTGTAGATGGTAGACAAGTGTTAGGGAATCAAGAGATAAGTTGCTCATTGCACAATTCCTAGCCTCTGCGTTTGTAGCCACATTATTTATATAGATAGTCTAGTTCAATTTCTGGTCAGTGGTAACCACAGAATGTTGTTAGTGGAGGATTCACTGATGGTAATGCCATTGAATGTCAAGTGGTGATGATTAAATTGTCTCTTGTTGGAGATGTTCATTGCCTGGTACTTGAATAGCATGAAGATCTTTTGCCATTTGTCAGTCCAAGCCCAGATATTGTCCAGGTCTTGCTGCATTTGGGCATTGACTGCTTTAGTACTCGGGGAGTTGTCGACGGTGCTGGACTTGTGCAATTTTCAGCACGTACCCCACTTCTGACCTTACTATTGAGGGAAGGTTATTGATGAAACGGCTGAAGATAGTTGGACCTAGGATATTTTTTTAAATTCGTTTGTGGGATGTGGGCATCACTGGCTGGCCAGCATTTCTTGCCCATCCCTAATTGCCCTTGAGAAGGTGGTGGTGAGCTGTCTTCATGAGCCGCTGCAGTCCTCTGCTGTGGGTTGACCCACAATGCCATTAGGAAGGGAATTCCACGATTTTGACCCAGCGACAGTGAAGGAACAGCGATATATTTCGAAGTCAGGACGGTGAGTGACTTGGAGGGGAATGTGGAGGTGGTGGTGTTCCCATATGTCTGCTGCCCTTCTCCTTCTAGATGGAAGTGGTCATGGGTTTGGAAGGTGCTGTCTGAGGATCTTTGGTGAATTTCTGCAGTGCATCTTGTAGATAGTACACACTGCTGCTACTGAGCATCGGTGGTGGAGGGCGTGGATGCTTGTGGATGTAGTGCCAATCAAGCGGGCTGCTTTGTCCTGGATGGTGTCAAACTTCTTGAGTGTTGTTGAGGCTGCACTCATCCAGGCAAGTGAGGAGTATGCCATCACACTCTTGACTTATGCCTTGTAGATGGTGGACAGGCTTTGAGGAGTCGGGAGGTGAGTTACTCGCCGCAGTATTCCTAACTTTTGGCCTGCTCTTGCAGCCACTCTGTTAATGTGGTGAGTCCAGTTGAGTTTCTGGTTAATTGTAACCCCCAGGATGTTGATAGTGGGGGATTCAGCGATAGTAACACCATTGAATGTCAAGGGGCGGTGGTTAGTTTGTCTCTTATTGGCGATGGTCATAGCCTGGCATTTGTGTGGCATGAATGTCACTTGCCACTTGTCAGCCCAAGCCTGGATATTGTCCAGATCTTGTTGCATGTGAACATGGGCAGCTTCAGTATCTGAGGAGTCATGAATGGTGCTGAACATTGTGCAATCATCGGCGAACATCCCCATTTCTGACCTTATGATGGAGGGAAGGTCATTGATGAAGCAGCTGAAGATGGTTGGGCTGAGGACACTACTCTGAGGACCTCCTGCTGAGGTGACTGACCTCCAATAACCACAATTATCTTCCTATGTGCCAAGCAAGACTACAGTCAGAGGAAACTTTCCCAAGATTCCCATTGACTCTAGTTTTGCTGGGGTTCCTTGATGCTCCATTCGGTCAAATGCCACCTTGATATCAGGGGCAGTCAGGCTGAACTCACCTCTGGAGTTCAGCTCTTTTGTCCATGTTTGAACTGAAGTTGTAATGAGACCAGGCACTGAGTGGCCCTGGCAGACCCTCAAGGAATTCTAATCAATTTGTTAAACATGCTTTCCCTTTCACAAAAACCATGTTACATATGAACATATGAATTAGGAGCAGTGGTAGAACATTTGGTCCAAAAAGCCTGTTCTGCCATTCACTAAGATCATGACTGATCTGATTGTGACCTCAATTCCACATTCCCACTAGATTACTTTGCCTGATCCATTATCATATTGTTAAGTGTCCTGCTACAACCTCATTACTAATAGATTGTAGGGATTTCCTGTTGAGAGATGTTAAGGCAAATGGCCCAAAGCTTCCTGCTTCTTATTTCACTGCTTTCTTCAATAGAAGTTTACATTTGCTATTTTCCAGTGCCCTGCTACCCATCCCAAACATCAGAAATTTTGAAATATTTTGGAGCCCTGCCAACCACGCACTTTGAATCTGGCTTTCTAAATTAGATAATCAAATGATTCATCCAGTGATATGAAAATGGCCCCAAGTCAAATAACAAATAAATATTAAACATGAGATATATGTGGATTAATTCACATTGCAAGCCCATAACTAATCAGGCACATTCCTGCCCTGTGGTTAAAATATTTTTTCTTGCCGTTTTAATGAAACAGAACTGAACCATTTGAAGACATTGGTCCTTAGGATATATAAGTAAATTACATCGCACTTCATGTACACTCAATATTGGAATTGTATTTGAGATTGCATTGTATTTAATAAACTCCTTCTTATTTTTCTAACCAACCTGTTCAGAGTTATTACACACCTCTGCAATAGGTCTCCACTGGGTAATGGGGAAAGAGTAGCACTCCTTTAGACTGGGTTGTAAGACAGGATGAGCAGTGTTGCTTGGTTTTTAAACAGCGATAGATGCAAGAATGTACAATGTATGTGTAATAAAGTGTCCCTGACAAAGGGAATGCTACTCCTTCCCCTATACCCAGTGGAGCCCAGCATCGTATCATTGTTCATTGACATTACTTCAAAACATACATCTTTATTCAGCAACAACAAAATCAAAGAAAAAATGAAACAGAAACTGTAATTGTTTCTTGGAACAGAAACAGATTTTACTTGCCTTTCAAACACTAACCAATTCACAGTCAAAGAATAATCACTGCACCCAGCTCACATCTCCTGGAAAGTCTTGTCTGGCTTGTTGTGCCCCATGCTGTCACACTCTATCATGCAGAAGGTGATGTTCTTCTGCTCAGTGTCCTCATCTTCCCCCTTGAAAGACTGCGGCTACTCTCCCATCTTCTGCCTTCATCACATCTCACTTTTCCTATTCCAGTTGTGTGGTGCACAGCATGCTAGGATTATGCGGTGTACATTGTCTGAAGTATTCTGCAAGGCCCCCTCAGACTGATGCAAGCATTTATCCCTCACCTTCAGTAGGCCTATTATCTGCTCGACAATGGCCCTGACACGGGCTGCATTGTATCTACACATGGCCTCAGTCAAGGGGTTGCATAATGGAGCCATGGTTGCAGAGGGTAGCGCTTATATTCCAGTAGCCATCCATGTAAAGCATCCACATGAGCATTCTCAAGGATAAAGAACATCATGGTAGCTCCCATGGTACCAATGAAAGATGCAGTATAATGGTCACAGGTGACTTGCATATCAAAGTGATGGAAACCTTTTCTGTTGATGAACTCAGCCACATTATGATATGGCACTTTTGATGCAATGTATGTACAGTCTATTGTGCCCTGCTTATGGAAGCACTAGCTATGTTGCAAATCCTGATGCCTAGGCTGCAGCACTGCCATTGTCATGGGCAAATGAGATGAAGTGGTGTGATCTGGCACAAATTATTTCAGATACAGCCTTGGCATATTGTGGGTTGAGGATCGAGGGATCCCACACAAGACCCAAGTGTATCCTTGGAAGCAAACAGTTGCATAAGTGTTTAGCTAGTGCAATTGTCACCTTGACGGCTACTGGGATAGAATGGTCACTCATCACTTCAGGTTGCAGTCATTAGTCCATAAGTCATGCTCACAATGAACCTGTGTCAAACACATAAGGAACAAACCAGGTTCTTAGCAATGAGAACAGTCAACAGCCACATCCTTCACAAATGATAGCTTAACATTCTCCCCTATAGAGTGAAACATGTTGCATTCTGACAATGATTCATTTTGCCACTCTGACATAGATCCTGTTTTGATGAGTGCTTCACCAGTCATGTAATGTAGAGATAATACAGAATGTAAACACTGCAAGCAGACTGAACCCTGCTCAACCAGCCCCACTTCACCTAGGAAAGACTTCAAGCCCCTTGCATTATATTGCAGTTCAGCCAGAGAAGGAATCAGTTCCATGCCCCTGTGTGCCCGAGGATGCCCTGGTTAGCTGTGTTTGTTGTGTCTCACAGCTGCCACCTGTGGTAGCATTTGCTTTACAGAGATGCCTGTCTGCAATTTGCATGGCCAACATTGCCTGTGATGAATATTTACACCCTACACACTTGTACACTTTGTGCATTTCACATGCCCCTTGAAGGGTTTCCGTCGTGCAGAACTGGAGCTGTGTTTTTGGCCGGCAAGCTGACACTGGCTCCGGCCTCTCTGGTTGTGGTCCCACCCATTTGCCTTTAGTAACATGGAAAGACACGCTGGACCCTGTGAGTTCCAGCTTCGGCTCAGTCATCAGGTACCCGCCCCCCAACAAATTCCATGTGCCTTTCTAACTACCATTCTCTGGAAAGCTCATGTTGATTGAACCCTCACATGCCCCCACCAACTACTTTGACCTGAGACTCCAATCGTCTTCATTGCAATAGCCCCAACACTACAATCTGGTAATGCTCAGTATCTTACTATATAGCTCCCTATTGAGGTGATGGTGGTGGTGACTACCAGTCAATCCCCCTCCCACATCATCCCATGACCTGCTATGCCCTACTTCTTCCCCCTTTTATATATCAAGTTTCCCCCTACACTGGCCTTGACCCCTGTGCATCCCAGGCAGCTGCCTACAATCCCCACTGCCCCTGACTGACTGACGATCTTAAACTGACCGACGACTACTCCCTTTAGACTTTGAGATATGGCCCGTTCCAATGAAGAGTCACCAAGCTCAAAACATCAACCCTGCTTTCTTCCCACAGATGCTGCCAGACCTACTGAGTTTCACCAGCAATTTCTGTTTTTGTTTGAGCAGCCTTGAAATACATCCTTGTTGAATCCATGAGATAGGTTATGTCCCTGTGTGCAAACTGATCTGGCGGCAGCATTACCCAGTGAACGGCACCAGTGTGTGCCCCAAAGCGCAGCACTGAAGTGCAGGACCGCAAAGTGAGTGGATCGGTCCTTTGCCATGATGATGTGGTGTGACTGGTATGGGTCAGATATTAAGGATCATAAACAAGGGGCCGCCTGCAGTCATTGCCCATGGAGTGCGCCCTGAAACATTGGCGACTGGTGTCCAGAGTGGCTGGAGCAGCAATCAACAGTGCCAATTTGCTAAGCCCTCTCTCCGATTTTCATGTCAGCAATTTCCCTGCCTAGTTTAGATCCAGCTGGTGGGAGGATGATAAATTTAGGTTATAACACGATGTCACCACACGCTAATGAATGCAAATAGATCTCGCACTGCTCACTGATGAGAATCCCATCTTGCTGTTCAACGCTTGGTTGGAAAATTGGACCTTTTACCCTCGACGACAGGCAGTTTCTTGCTGGAATATCCCACAATTTTCCCAACTTTCTCACTATTGCCCATGTCGTTCAGAGTCCAGAGAATTCCGACCTATAAACTTGAAAGCCTGAAACTGAATCTTTTTCGATGGAAGACTGTTTCAAGTGATGTCATTACCATATTTTATTTAATTTCAGGAGACATAAAGATATAACACTAAACTCTGCAGAATGGTAATGAGGGGCAAATAAAGCTGTTGCAGAATGTTTTGTTTTAAAAGCAAAAGAAGCAACTCAATAATGTAATGCATCAGCAATTATTGAAACCATAACGAAGCTTGCAGGTTGAAATCCAGAATATAGTGTTATTGTTTCCCCTCTGAACAACTTCCTGACTGACCTTTCTGTTTCACTTCAGAAAAGACAAGATACATCATTTTATTTTATTAAGAATACATTGCATAATGCGGTACTAACTGAAATTGGAATAGAATGAGTGACACAATGTGGACACTTGGGATCAATCAAGAATTCAGAAGTGAGTGCCACACCATTCATATAATGAGGCCAATGGAGAGGACCAATTGACACATTATTCACATGGGAATCAGTGGAGAGGGAAGACAGCGAATGATACTTTACTCACACTGGAATCAATGGAGCAGGAAGCATGAGTGATACAGTATTCACAGTGCAATATTAGACTGACAATGGAATAAAATAAAGCTGGATTCCATTAGGAGGTTATTAAAACCAGGCCCCAGGTAAAGGTACCCAATTTGTGACAATTCTGGGTAAGCTCCCCACAAACCATTACGCTCCTAGACGAGGATGAATGAAGTGGCACTTGTCCTTTAGTCACCACCTCACTCAGTTAGCTGGAAAAAGATTAAGCTAAGAGCCTGCCACCTCTGATGGATATCTTTTCCCAGTCCAAATATAATTAGGTTTTAACCAGGTGTTCTGGAGTTTTAAAAAATTGAGTTCAGTGGTTACTAAAGTGCAAGACAATATAATAAAACCTAGCACACACTTACTCATGGATGAGAAATGTGAGGTGAGGCTGAAACAAAAAAGAATTAGTCTGTGGTTTGACCATGATGAATAGAGAGTGGAATGTTGTGGTCGTTAAGGTGGGTGATTCCACTAATACTGATTTTATGGCTGTTCAGTAGTTATTTAGGGTGTCTTGGTTCTGCAGTTACCTGAAAGGGATTTGTCCAGTTTTCTCAACAGACCAATGAGTATAGGATTTGGGACATCATGTTGAGATTCTACAGGACATTGGTTAGGGCACCTTTGGAGTATTGTGTACAGTTCTGGTTGCCCTGCTATGGTAAGGATATTATTAAATTGGAGAGGATGCAGAAAAGATTTCCCAGGATGTTACTGGGAATGGAAGGTCTATGTTATAAGGAGAGGCTGGACAGGCTGGGGCTTCTTTCACTACAGCATAGGAGATTGAGAGGTGACCTTATAGAGGTTTATAAAATCATGAGAGGCATAGATAAAGTGAATACTTCCCTAGAGTAGGGGAGTTCAAAATTAGATGGTATAATTTTAAGTTGAGAGGAGAAAGACTTAAAAGGGACCTGAGGGGCAACTTTTTCACACAGAGGGTAGTTCGTATGCAGAATAAACTGCCAGAGGATAAAAACAGGTACAGGCAAAGCAGTGAGAGGGACCTTAACGTTTGTGAGGACAGCATGAAACAGGCTGATATGCTCAAACAGGTTGATGTTAGGAAGGAGCATGTGCTAGAAATTTTGAAAAACATAAGGATAGATAAGGCCCTGGGCCAGACGGAATATACCCAAGGCTGTTACGGGAAGTGAAGGAAGAGATTGCTGCCCCTTTGGCAATGATTTTTATGTCCTCACTATCCACTGGGGTAGCATCAGATGATTGGAGGGTGGCAAAAGTCTTTCCCTTGTTCAAGAAAGAGAATAAGGATAATCCTGGAAATTACAGACCGGTCAGTCTTACTTCAGCGGTGGGCAAATTATTGGAGAGGATTATGAGAGATAGTATTTATGATTATTTGGAAAAGCACAGTTTGATTAGAAATAGTCAACATGGCTTTGTGAGGGGCAGGTCATGCCTCACAAGCCTTATTGAATTCTTTGAGGATGTGACAAAACACATTGATGAAGGTAGAGCAGTGGATGTGGTGTAAGTGGATTTTAGCAAGGTATTTGATAAGGTTCCTCATGGTAGGCTCATTCAAAAATAAGGAAGCATGGGATTCAAGGAAATTTGGCTATTTGGATACAGAATTGGCTGTCCAATAGAAGACAGAGGGTGGTAGTAGATAGAAAGCATTCAGCCTGGAACTCGGTGACCAGTGGTGTTCGGCAGGGATCTGTTCTGGGACCTCTGCTCTTTGTGATCTTTATAAATGACTTGAATGAGGAAGTGGAAGGGTGGGTTAGTAAGTTTGCCAATGACACGAATGTTGGTGGAGTTGTGTTCAGTGTAGGTTGCAACGGGGCGTTGACAAGATGCAGAGCTGGGCAAAGAAGTGGCAGATGGAATTCAACCCAAAAAAGTGTGAAGTGATTCATTTTGGAAGGTCGAATTTGAATGCAGAATAAAGGGTTAATGGCAGGATTCTCGGTGGTGTGGAGGAACAGAGGTATCTTGGGGTCCATGTCCATAGATCTCTCAAAGTTGCTGCCCAAGTTGATAGATGTATTGTGTGTTGGCTTTCGTGGCAGGGGAACTGAGTTTAAGAGCCACGAGGTTATACTGCAGGTCTATAAAACTCTGGTTAGACCAACTTGGAATATTGTGTTCAATTCTGGTCACCTCATTGTAGGAAAGATGTGGAAGGTTTAGAGAGGGTGAAGAGGAGATTTGCCAGGATGCTGCCTGGACTGGAGGGCAGGTCTTATGAGGAAAGGTTGAGGGAGCTGGGGCTTTTTCATTGGGGCGAAGAAGGATGAAAGGTGACTTGAAAGAGGTTTACAAGATGATGAGAGGCATAGATAGAGTGGATAGTCAGAGACTTTTTCCCAGGGCAGAAATGACTATTACGAGGGGCATAATTTTAAAGTGATTGGAGGAAGGTTATGGGGAGATGTCAGAGGTAGGTTCTTTACACAGCGAGTGGTGGGAGTGTGGAATGCATTGCCGGCACTGATAGTGGAGTCAGATACTTTAGAGACTTTTAAGTGACTCTTGGATAGGCACATGGAGGATAGTAAAATGTAGGACATGCAGGGTAGATTGATCTTAGTAGGATAATAGGTCGGCACAACATCGTGGGCCGAAGGGCCTGTACTGTGCTGTACTGTTCTATGTTCTATGTTCTATTTAAAAGACATTTGGGCACATACATGATTAGGACAGATTTAGAGGGATATGAGCCAAAGGCAGGCAAGCGGGACTAGTTTAATTTGGGAAACCTGGTCAGCATGAATGAGTTGGACTGAAGGGTCTGTTTCTGTGCTGTACGGCCTATAACACTGGCTTTGCTGATGCCTTATTTTTAGCAGCCATAAAGAGAGACTTTATATCTTTTTACCTGTACATGCAGGGATGTCTGGTGGAAATTCTCAGCTGTGTGACCCTCATAGCACATCTTAGCACAGTGGGACTTGAATGCCAAGCAACCCAGTAGCATCCAGAAACCAAGGGCTACAGTTGGTTTTTAACACCTTCCCCACCACTGATCCCCACCACCACCTTCGTGTGTATCCCTGGAAGTAAAAAACAGAACCACATCTTTCTTACAGAACCACCTTTCTTTCAGGTCATTTAACATGTTCACAATTGGACACAACCTACAGGAGATAGTTTTCTGTTTTGAATTGGGTAATCAGCTCCTTATTATCTTTGTAAAGTACAAGATATCACAGCTCATTTTGTTTTTTGAATAGCATCTCTCCATTTGAAGTGTTGCTGCCTGAAGTTCCTTTAACATTCTTCAACTGCAACATTTCGTGGTGTTCACATAGGGATTTTCCACAGACCCATTTAATTTACTTCTTCTGTCATCTTTTGACTTCTTTTTTAAAAAATACACATTGTACTTAAATGTTCAATATGTCTGTAAGTAATTTGGGGTTATTGTCCAGTGACATGCAAACAGTGAGTTGAGAACCTGAGACACCTAGAGCCTGAAGTAAGAAAACTGAACTTTCTGCTCAGCCTGTTGGAACAAGACAAGTTGAAAAAGGAAGATAACTACACTCGCATCTCTGTAGTGCATTATCCCTGTTGCAATTCCCAGCGTTACTCAGTCATCAGCTACAAGGAGGTAAGTGCAGAAAAGCTACCTGTTTTCTTAGACTGACCAAGACTCCCAGCCATTCCATACACGCACCACCCTCTGCGTGACGAAGTTACCCCTTAGATCCCTCTCATCTTTCCCCTCTCATCTTAAACCTATGCCCTCTAGTTTTGGATTCCCCCACCCCAGGAATAAAATCTTGCCCATTTACCCTATCCATACGCCTCATGATTTTATAAACTTTGATAAGGTCAGCCCACAGCCTCTGACGCTCCAGGGAGAAGAGCCCCAGCCTATTCAGCCTCTCCCTCTCGCTCAAACCCTCACCATATTTATCATACGCTATTGAGTACAAGGTGTGTCCGAGGAAGCTCCATTGTCAGAGAGGAGGAATAATTGTACAGCACCTTCATGATGTTGGTACATCCCAAATCAGTTTACGCTTGGTAAAATACTATTGAAAGGTTTTGTAATGTAAGAAACTGAACACTCAATTTTCAGACAGCAATGTTCACAATGTGAGAATGTGAGAAATGTGAAAATGACCAGGTACTTTAGTCCAGTAGTGTTGGTTGATGGATATATTTTAGTTAAAATCAGAAATTTCTTTAAGCACCATCCTTTGCGATCTTAAAAACATTATTACAATTCCTAAGGGATGATATAAATGCTTCTCTTCCACAAAGTAGGCTGTCTGGAAGCTGTGTTATCATCTGCCACTAAATTGACTATTGCAGCTTTCAGTCTTCTCCTTCTAACAGTGGTTCTTCCCCACCACTTTAATTTGATCTTGTAATTCACAATAAAAAAAAACCTCATCAAACCAGCTGAACATCACACTGAGAATTTTAATCTTCGCCATTGGACGCCTGATTTGCAATAAAAGAGGGAAGACTGCGGGGAAAGTAGTTTTTTTTTCTCTCTGCTAAATGAAGCTTGTGGAAAACCAGTTCCCACTGGTGAAATATGTTTTGGAATAAACTCTCACTGGCGTGCTTTCAAAATATTATGATCAGAAATTTGCCCAATTGGTACACTTCCACCTGATGTTGACATTCTACAGGTCAGAACCCAAAGTGCAACCTGGTTTGTTAGATCCTAACATTGTTCTTTTTAAACTGTGGAGTTTGGTTACTGAATACATTCATGAGAGGCTGCTGGTGTACTCTTAAGTGAAAAATTTACTCGAAAAGGAAAATAATCACAAAATATATTACAACAAAGGGTTAGAAAGACTTCAATACGCCAGAAAAGGATTCAAATTCATATATTCATTTTATTCTAGCACCATCCTTAATAATTCTCAAAACTCAGTGAAGATGCACCACTACCTCAGCACCAAAACTTCTCTCTCAGGCTTGCACATCTGTAACTAGCTTGTCTTAGGTGATTTTCTTTCCATTCACTAGATGCTATTTTCCATCAGCTGGTATCTCTCCCTGACATAACTAAAATAACCCACAAACTAAACTCACTATTGCCTTTAAGTTTAAAACAAACACCATGAATTTGTTAAACTCAGTTTCCAATAGTCATAGAGTCATAGAGATATACAGCATGGAACAGACCCTTCAGTCCAACTCATCCTTGCCGACCAGACATCCTATTCTGATGAAGGGTTTAGGCCCGAAACGTCGGGTTTTCCTGCTCCTATGGTGCTGCTTGACCTGCTGTGTTCATCCAGCCCCATGCTTGTTACCCCTATATAAATCTAGTCCCATTTGCCAGCATTTGGCCCATGTCCCACTATAACCTTCCTATTCATATACCCATCCATGGGGCTGGATGAACACAGCAGGTCAAGCAGCATCATAGGAGCAG
>JAHRHZ010000145.1:21594430-21651021 GCA_024137785.1 Ginglymostoma cirratum | reverse complement strand
TTTCTGATGAAGGGTCTAGGCCCAAAACATCAGCCTTCCTGCTCCTCTGATGCTGCTTGGCCTGCTGTGTTCATCCAGCTCTCCACCTTGTGCAGAAAGGTTTTTGTGTAATTGATTTTTTAAAAAATCGACAAAAGTTGACTACTTGATCAGTACAAGTCACCAATTCTAAAAGAAGGATATGACTGCAAAGAGGCCATTTAACCTGTCATTTCTTGCACACTCTTTGAAAGAGTCTTCTAATTAGTCACACACCTCGTACTTTTCACCATCGCCTTTCATATTTTAGCTTTTCAAATATTTGTCCAATTCTCCTTTTAATCTTATTATTAAATAGTGTCCTACCACTCTCCCAAGAACACTTTCCAGATCACAACTCACTGCACAAAAGAAAAATTTCCTCATCTCTTTTCTAGTTCTTAGCCAATTGCCATCTGATCAATGACCACAACACCCACATCCCCAGTCCTATTACTGAAAACAATTGTGACAATTTACTCTGATAAAATTGTTCATAATGTGGGCCACTTCTATTGAAATCTTCTATTAACCCTATTTTGCTCTAAGAGAGCCATTCCCATCATCTTTACTGTGATTAGTCAGGGGGTCCCACCTAATCAATATCCAAAGTTCACACAAAGTAGGTTGGCTGTAAATGTGTGAATGGTCAGGAGGTAATCGATCAGTGACATCTCTAAAACTCTCTGCAGTAGCCGCAAATTCCCCACAAGGATCAGGTAAGACAAACTTCCTCCCCACCCACTTTTTCTTATTATCTCTTCCCCAACACCACCATTCTGCCCATCCAAATCTCATCAAAATTTCTCATGAATAGACTTTAACAAGGCCTTGAAAACCTAAAAAGCCAAATATTTCTGAAGTCAATTGCTATAAACACAATGTCCCAAGATCCAAAGTAGCAATAAAACATAAGAAAACCTAATACTGTATTCTGCCACTCTTTGTCATCTGTTCACTCGCATCTCCCACCACATCAGTGCAAAAGGTAAGGCTGAAGCATTCACAACAATCTTCAGCCAGAAGTGTCAAGTGGATGATCCATCTCATCCTCCTCCAGAGGTGCCCAGCATTTTAAATAGCAGTCTTCAGCCAATTCGATTCATTCCACATGAAATCAAGAGATGGTTGAAGACACTGGATAGCACAAAGCCAATGGGTCCTGACAACATTCTGACTATAATACTTAAGACTTGTGCTCCAGAACTTCCTGCTCCCCTAGCCAAGCTGTTCCAGCAGAGTTACAACATTGGCATCTAGCTGACAATGTGGAAAGTTTCCCTGGTATGTCCTGTACACAAAAAGCAGGACAAATCCAACCCGGCCAATTACTGCCCCATCAGTCTACTCTCAAACATCAGGAAAGTGATGGAAGGTGTCATCAACAGTGCTATCAAGCAGCACCTGCTCAGCAATAACCTGCTCAGTGACGCCCAGTTTGAGTTCCGCCAGGGCCACTCAGCTGCTGACCTCATTATAGCTTTGGTTCAAACTGGGACAAAAGAGCTGAATTCCAGAGGTGAGGTGAGAGCGACAGCCCTTGACATCAAGGCTGCATTCAACCAAGGTGGGCATCCAGCAAAACTGGAATCAATGGGTATCAGGATGAAACTTTCTGCTGGCTGGAGTCATACCTGATACACAGGAGGATGCTTGTGGTTGTTGGAGGTCAGCCAAGACATCTCTGCAGAAATTTCTCAGGGTAGTGTCCTAGGGTCAACCATCTTCAGTTACTTCATGAATAATCTTTCCTCCATCATAAGGTTAGAAGTGGGGATGGTCACTGATGGTTGCACAATGTTCAGCACCATTCACAACTCCTCAGATAATGAGAGTCTATGTTCAAATGCAACAAGATCTGGACAATATCCAAGCTTGGACTGACAAATGGCAATTAATATTCATGTCACACGAATGCCAGGCAATGGGGACCATCTCCAATAAGAGACAATCTAATCACCACCTCTTGATATTCATTGATGTTACCATCACTGAATCCCCAACTGTCAACATCCTTGGGATTACCATTGACCAGAAACTCAACTGGACTTGCCACGTATACTCAGTGTCTACAAAAGTGGCTATGGTTGTACTTTGTATAGTGTAATATAACTTTTTGTTTTAATTTCCCTATTCCATAACTAAGGAATGTGCCTAGGTACTTGGTACGTAAGATAGTGCCATGTGTTGGTGACATTGTTACACTGTAAGTAATCTGTAACCGAAGGAGCTGTACCAAGGTACCTTTGTACCTAAGATGGCACTGTAAGTGGCAACTTATAAAATTTTCACTGTACTCATTTGAGTACACATGACATTAAAGCCAATTCATTCACTTGTTCATTCGTTCGTTCATTCATTCATTCAAAAGCATGTCAGAGGCTAGGAATACAGCAGCAAGTAACTCACTTCCTGACTCTCCAGCACCTGTCCACCATCTACAAGGCACAAGTCAGGAGTATTTTGAAATACTCCCCACTTGCCTGGATGAGTGCAGCTCCAGCAACACTCAAGCAGGTTGATGCCATCCAGGACAAAGCAGCCCAACATCCACTGGCACTACATCCACAAACATTCACTCGGTCCATCACCGACACTCAGTAGCAGCAGTGTGTATTATCTACAAGATGCACTGCAGAAAATCAGCAAAGATCCTTAGACAGCACTTTCCAAACCCACGACCACTTCCATCAAGAAGGACAAGGGCAGCAGATACATGGGAACACCCCCCAACTGCAAATTCCCCTCCAAGCCATTTGCCATCCTGTCTTGGAAATATATTGCCTTTCCTTTAGTGTTGCTGCATCAAATCCTGGAATTCCTTCCCTAATGGCATTGTGTGTCAACCTACAGCATGTGGACTGCAATGGTTCAAGAAGGCAGCTCACCACCACTTTCTCAAGGGCAACTTGGACAGGCAATAAAATGCTGGCCAGTCAACAACAATGAATAAAACAGTCCCACTTCATCAAAGTGGCCCCACAGAAAATAATATGTCCCGAGATTTGTTTCTTCTCAACTACAAACTGCACTTACTACAGCACTTACTGGAATAAATGTCCCACAAATAAACAGCAAGCATTCTGTGAATAATCAGATTTTAAAGACTTGGAATGTTGTGCTGGGAAAGTTAAAGAGTATGTTTCAAGATCACACAGAAAGTTAAAAAAAAAACTAGGCTTTAAATTTCTCTGTAGAGTTGATCTGGAGCTAGGAATAATTTGAAGATCTTTAATGTTGAAAACTACAGTATCACAATATAACCTTACCTTGGCAAAAAATCTGAGCATCTATTTTAGTTACAGATTTGCATGCAAATGCTGTATTTAAAGGGAGGCCAAAGAAACTGCTTTTATCTGTCCTTCTCTGATGTAGGTATAAAAGTTTAAACTGTTAATTTACTTATTTATCTGTTTCAGAACATTGTCTTTTTGATCTTGCCAGCTAGAATGAGACCAGAGCCTACAAGTCACTGTGACTGTTGATAACATTACATAGGTGTCATATCAAATTCCTACCTTTGCTCTTTTCGTGGAATTGCCAATCTTATTTTAATAAAATAATCCAGTTGAGAGAATGTTGCAAGCTGCTGATGTTAATTAAGACGTTACTTCCCAAAACTTAATGATTAAATTTGTTGCTTAAATTCACAAGGAAGGCTCCACCATGAATCATTCCCTTTACAAATGAAATTCAACCAATTTTAGTGAAATACAGATGTCCTCAAATCAGGATTCTGTATTAATGCACCTCAGTTGATGGTAACCCACCTCCGAAGCAGAAACTGGTGTTCTCAACTATCTCAGCTCCAGGACATCTCTGCAGAAGTTTCTGAGGACTGTGTGCTGGGCCCAACCATCTTCAAGTGCTTCATCAATGACCTTCTCTCTATCGTAATGTCTGAAGTGGTGATGTTTGCCAAGGATTGAACAATACTTAGCACCATTTGCGACTCCCCGAATACTGAAGCAGTGCATGTCCAAGACTAGGAACAATATTCAGAACTGGACTGATAAGTGACCATTAACATTCGTGGTACACAAGTGCCAAGCAATGACCGGCTCCAACAGGAGAGAATTTGACTCTCTGCAATCTAACTCTTAGCATTCAATGGCATTTCCATCGCTGAATACTCCACTGCCAATATTTCAGGAGCAGTCACCCTGACCTGCCCTCTTGAGTTTCGATCTTTTGTCCATGCTTGGACCAAGACTGTAATGAGCATCAAGCTGGTGTTGTCCATTATACCTTGGTGGCAACATGGTGAAGAGTTTACATGCATGAAGGGGACTGGAACCCAGTGCATCTCATTTTGCACTACTTTCCTTCTCTTTTCCTCTACTTTGCTCAGCTCGTTTGGTAATGCTATACAAGTTGCTGAGCCATCCTCAGAATTTTAAAATAGTAAATTAAGCAGAAGGCCAGCAGATTCATGTGGCCCAAATCTTCTGCACTCTTGTGTTGTCAAAAATTAGAAGCACTGCAGAAGATGTGGAGGTGCAAATGTACTGGCCTTTGTGGAAATTACACAGGAAAGTTTGAACTTGCAATGGGTAACTTGCCTCCCGCTTGAGGCCCTCTGGAAATGGCTCTGATTCTCAACTGAAGTCGGAAACTAGTGAGCACTTACTTAGTACTTTCCTGCATAATGCACCCAAAAGTGTCGACCAGCTTAAAACTTGGTCTGATACCTCAGCAACACCACAACTCACCATCACCTCCTGCCCCCTTTCCCAATCACCAGTCTCTGACCTGTTTACTCACTCCACACAACCAGAACCATCTAACTCTGGAATATCCTCTGAACCAGACCCAATTCCCTCTTGACCTGGCTCGACTACCTCACTGATAAACTGACAAAGTGACCACACTCCAACCCAACCCGACCTGATCTGACTACCCCCTGACCTGATATCCACTCACCACGCTCCCCCCACCTATGCATCTCAATCTCTCACCCACCTAGCTCACCTCTCCCACCCCACCCATTTTTCTTATTTCAATCTAAAATCTTATCTTGCTACTCTACAGTCAATTCAGGTCCTCTTCAACATTGTTGTTTGACATGCAGAGCACATTTTGGCTGTGCAAAAGGTAGGAAACTGGAAGATGAGGACACCTTTCCTTTTCAAGACTTCCCACATGAGGAATTAAATGAGGATTCAGATGAGGAACATGAAGATGCCATTCAGCAAATTAATTCCAGAAGGTCAGCAGACAGTGGTACCAGGGAGATGTCAGAGTCCTTGATAATGATGCTATTCACTTGAAGAACTAGACGTCTGTTGTCACCAATAATCAAATGCCATCTTTCATGTGTCACCTGACTGGTAAGACACTGCTGATATGCCAATGTCTCACATCACTATGTTGTGTTACTAGGTGCCTTGATTGGTTTTGTCGAACTATGTTAGACATATTCTGTACTTATGATGAGTCCAGGAAGTAGTGCTCACTGGCAAAGAGCTGGTGTAATGGTTCCATATTGCCTTCATGCACTTACCTGTCCCAATATCACCCAAAATTAAGCAGCAAAGTCAGGAAAACCCAAACATTCAATCTATGTGAAATAATCCCATTTACGATGTGCAGTGAGAACATCAGTCAAAGGTAAAAGCAATGTGTACACATTAGTTCAAAGAATAAGCCAGCTGCCAGACTATTTGCTGCGTAATGCCTTGTACAGTTTTAGCAAGAATTCTCCACTTCTATACCACATCTACTTTGCAATAAAACCAACTTCCCTTTTGTCTTCCTGATTATTTGTTTATACCTGCATGCTAACATCTTGTGATTTATCTACAAGGATATGCGGATTCCTCCGTACTACAACAGTCTGCCAAAGAGTCAGCCAGTGACATGTTTTATTCAAAGTGTCATCTGCTAAATAATAAATAATACTAAACAAAAGCTTGTAAATTTTTATCTTAATATGAAACGCTTGATACTGAATCAACGACAACTTCGCAGTACATTTTGCTGTTCAGTAAGAATGGATGTTTCCACAGGCACAGTAACAGTGGAATAAATAAGTAAATAATAAGATATTTAGTGGGTCCAGAATTTGAGAATATTGGATTCAGTCAGTGAACCTTGTGTCTTGCACCTCTGTTTTTGCACAAATTCTAACAGTTGGCCCAGACACTTGCAGAAAATTACTGACTTGGGGTTTCTCTTCACCTATCCAGGTAAAGGCGACTTGATTGGCTCTGACTTTTTGGCAAAGGACCAAGTGATTAAGACCAATGCAAACGTGAAGGCTTTGACCTACTGTGATCTGCAGTATATTATCCTGAAGGGGCTGAGGGAAGTACTGGAGCTGTACCCCGAATACGCGCAGAAATTCATTGAGGACATTCAGCATGACTTGACGTACAACCTGCGAGTGGGGAATGATGCCGATGTAAGTTCATGCCCTTAAATTATCGTAGGTGTACTCTTGGGTATTTTTCAAATTTATAAATCCCACAATTTATAAAATATGTGAGGTACGAATTCCCGAGCTTCCACACAGTTTAGTAATAAGTGCAATCTCTACACAGTTGGTGCGGAGATAGTTGATTGCAGCTTGGACAAGACTCAGCATTGGCCTTGAAACATTTGGGCTAAGGAGAAAGGAAAAAGCAAGAGTTGGGCTCAAAAAGATCTTAGAATATCGTCCTGCATTGTGAGGCCCCTACCCTGAGCCACTTGGTGTCTCCAGTTCCCTGTCCACCTTGCGGACCTGGTCAAAACCTCCAAATTTGTCCACACCTTCAATCATTGGGTGTAATTTCTCTCTCCCTTCTCTCTTTAGCATCCATTTCCTCACAGCCAGCTGAAGGGCACCTTGGATTGTTTCTTTAAGTCACGCAAAATCAAGATGTTTTTGTTACACTGCCAGAGAGGAGGGAAGAAAAATTGATAAAAAAATTAAAGATAAAAGTTGTCTTTTTTTGCAAATCTCATACAAAAGGAAGCATGAGGACTACAAAATGGGGCTGACACCATTCATCACTGACAAGCACTGCATGAAATTGGCGGGGGGGGGAGGGCAATGTTTTATAATGGTGGTGAAATCAGACAGGGCATTTCTGAAGGATTTTCATGTGATTAGACTGGGAAATTGAAGGCAACCAAATTGAGAAATATAATTGTGCAGTGCTAGGGCTTTTACTGTTGGGAATTAAAAGGTATTTCAGCTTCAAATGAGTACTGACAGACTGTTTCTAATAATACCTGGCACAGCTTAAAATAACAGCAGCTTGTTCTGGAGCTCTGAAAGTCTCTCAGGGACTTTGGCTGATGCTAGAGCTAAAAATAGCAGGATGTACTCTCCCTTCTCTCCAGCCTCATCAATAACACAAGACAGGGCAGGTTTCTCTGCACATGCTGATACCACTGTTTCAAGAGCATGGAAGGGGGAAAAAAATTGATTTGCAGACTCTTGTAATTACCTCCCAGATAATATGTGGCAGTAGAGAACGACGGCTTCAGTAATTCGAGTAAATCCTTCCTTGCGTTTGCAAACTGTCTGAAAGAGTCATGACTACACATAAATTGAAGCCTGCTTGTTTGCTCAAAGGATTTGTGCACGTGGGCAATTTTTTAACCTTTCTTCTGGCTAGCTAGCAGCTCTGAGTTCCTGAAGGGATTGCTTCTCTTGCTAAAAATAGAAGTTGGAAGGCTGAATGAGTCCAGGTTCATGAATTATTAACAGCGAGAGTTAAAAATACGTTGCAGGTTTATAATGAGAAGCTTCCATGAAATCCCTTGTGCTGTTCTCATGCCACCAGATTCACCTTCACTAGAAATTTCAGAAAGAGAAAAGGGATTACATGTGTTTCCCAAAAAATATGATTCAGATTTGCCTTTTTTTTTGAGGTTAGCAAAGTGCTTTTGATAACACCTTGAAATGATTATATTTTTTAGTTAAACAGATAGGTCAGTTAACATCACCATCACTGCACATTGCCCAGTGAGTATTAACACTTTCAATCCAGCTAAAGCTGCACTGCTTTTTCTAATTTATAATTTTTGGTGATCTTGTTTCTGCTTATCCACATAAAGACATGTCAGAAATATGATCTTCCTTATCAAAACTCTGATGCAGCATCAAATTCTCTCATCAGTTATAGCACATGCCAAACTTGCAATATTCCCTCACATAAAAATGTCTGAACCTCCACAAGCGCATCTTCTAAGATTCTCCAGCCATTTTAAGTCAGACAGCTTGTTTTAGCGTAGACATTTGACTGCACCGTAACCATATTATAGGCACACTTATCCAATTTGATAGATGGTCTGCATTTACCCATTCTGCACTGACCTACCTTACTGGATCAGGATTTGTTAATAGGCCTCCAGGGAGTGGTGCACCAAAGCATTTAAAATGTTCATTCTAATATTGAAATAAAGGCTCTTCCTTGTTTTTGAACCCTTTTTCTGGAATAGATTTGCCTAACTATCTGGCATAACATGTGATGAATTCAGCCAGAATATTACAGCAACAACAGATAGCAAGGACTCTGTAAAGTGTTCCATTTAAAAGGTTAATCACAACGCTGAGAAGCAGCAAAGAAGACATGAGTAGTTGGGAGAAGGAGGGCATTCACCAGCAATAGGCTATTCTCACAGTGGGAGCAATCTTAATAGCTCAGCAATGCTGAAAAGCAATTTCTCCTGTATCTTTGTTACACAAAAGAGGCGATCTGTTAACCTGTGTCACTTACTGCAATCACAGCTGGAGACTCAAACCAGGGCATGGATGGCTCTGAACTGCTTCTAAGCTGCAGCTGGCCACATAGGGGACAGTTCAAAGTGGCAGCAGCATGTAACTGGACTCAGGAATTACTGACTTCCGCAGAATGTAGGATAGAGAAAACTACACTCACAGTACCATACGTATTCCCTGCCTTCATCTTAGCATCTTTTGCAATGGAAATTATTACACTCTCTGAAAGTTCAGCTGACAGAAAGTGCATCACGCTGGTTTATACTCAGTATCCTGATGGCATTATTAGTTCATTCATCCTGTTTTAATGGTCTATTTTATCTTTATTCCAAACAGATAATCAATGACAGTCTAGTTCTTTGCAACAAAGGTCTCCCCCACGACGTGGCTCATGACAGGTCACACTCATCTCAGAGCGTTTCACATGAACCATCTTTCCTAACCCAAAATCATCAGTAGTTAGGCTACATTGATTACCATCGTTCTCATTGTCATCACTTAATTGCTTTCCTTCAGCTAGCATTATGGGTTTTTTTTCTCAGGAAAAACATCAACAATAAATCCAGAAAAAATTGCACCAACAATTCTCTTCCATAAGTGTACAATAGGAAGAATCGAATATCACCGTAACGCAAACATCTTAATGCCTGTCTTTTGTTCTGTATTTTAATTCTCCGTCAAGATATATTCCTAAGTGATTGTGTGCAGCTTAGAGCCCCAACACAGTTGAAGCTGCAATCTTCAATGCCTTGAATCATTGCACAGCCTTCCCTATGTAACTTGAGTTCCTGATGTATCCTTAGCAGCCTATTCAATAGAATAGACACTTAGGTCGGCTTTTGAGGTCTCTTCAGTAAGGCTAGCATTTGATATCAATTGTGCCACACTACTCCCCCCACCTCCCCCCCGCCCTGGGTCCATAAACATTGATTTATCTTCATGTGACAATCCTTCTTTTGGGCTATCCTGTAAAGTACATGGTACAATTCTTATCTTTACTTATCTTTATTTCAGTAAAGCGTTTGATAAGGTTCCCCACGGTAGGCTATTGCAGAAAATACAGAGGCATGGGATTGAGGGTGATTTAGTGGTTTGGATCAGAATTTGGCTAGCTAGAAGAAGACAGGGTGATGGTTGATGGGAAATGTTCATCCTGGAGTTCAGTTACCAGTGGTGTACTGCAAGGATCAGTTTTGGGGCCACTGCTGTTTGTCATTTTTATAAATGACCTGGATGACGGCGTAGAAGGATGGGTTAGTAAATTTGCAGATGACACTAAAGTCGGTAGAGTTGTGGATAGTGCGGAGGGATGTTGCAGGTTACAGAGGGACATAGATAAGCTGCAGAGCTGGGCTGAGAGGCAGCAAATGGAATTTAATGCAGAAAAGTGAGAGGTGATTCACTTTGGAAGGAGTAACAGGAATACAGAGTACTGGGCTAATGGTAAGATTCTTAGTAATGTGGACGAGCAGAGAGATCTCGGTGTCCATGTGCATAGATCCCTGAAAGTTGCCACCCAGGTTGATAGGGTTGTTAAGAAGGCATACGGTGTGTTAGGTTTTATTGGTAGAGGGATTGAGTTTCAGAGCCATGAGGTCACGTTGCAGCTGTACAAAACTCTGGTGCGGCCGCACTTGGAGTATTGCGTACAGTTCTGGTCGCCGCATTATAGGAAGGATGTGGAAGCATTGGAAAGGGTGCAGAGGAGATTTACCAGGATGTTGCCTGGTATGGAGGGAAGGTCTTATCAGGAAAGGCTGAGGGACTTGAGGCTGTTTTCGTTAGAAAGAAGAAGGTTAAGAGGTGACTTAATAGAGACATACAAGATGATCAGAGGATTGGATAGGGTGGACTGTGAGAGCCTTTTTCCTCAGATGGTGATGGCTAGCACAAGGGGACATAGCTTTAAATTGAGGGGTGACAGATATAGGACAGATGTCAGAGGTAGATTCTTTACTCAGAGAGTAGTAAGGGCATGGAATGCCTTGCCTGCAGCAGTTGTAGACTCACCAACTTTAAGGGCATTTAAATGGTCGTTGGATAAACATATGGATGATAATGGAATAGTGTAGGTTAGATGGGCTTCAGATTGGTTTCACAGGTCGGTGCAACATCGAGGGCCGAAGGGCCTTAACTGCGCTGTAATGTTCTATGTTCTATGTTCTATGTTCTATTTACACCACTGATGAAGTCACTGAATTATTGGATCCATCTCCTGGGAGTTAGATTTCTAGCACTGAGCTCCTCCGCAATGTTGTATTACTTGCAGTGGAGATAATACCTGGTGAACTTCCTGGGTCCCAAACCCCAAGGGGGAAACAGGAATTCTTCCCCTTGGTGCTGGCCAAATGATGGAGGGACAGCCTGGTTATTCTGTTCCTCTTACGACCATTTCTCTCCACATGTGGTGTTTGTCTGGTGTCTACAACCAGAGGTTTATATAAGACTGACCTTTCAGAGATGCTGACTACCATTGATTGATTTTCCACTTGTCCCAAAGGCTGTGCAGCCAACAAACATGGTGTGTAGTGCTGTCTGTAGACCTGCCAGCTGACATGTGAATTTTACATCGTCTTTGCACCAACATGAACAAGTCCATTCAACAGGCAGTAAATGTTCTAGGCCATGTTTTGGATGGAGATCCTTTCCCACCAGAGTTTTTGTTGTGTTACAGACAGCAGAGAGATATGATAAATTTCCTCATCCCTCAGCTATCTGCAATGAGCTGCATACATGGGAGTGTTTTAAATCTTCTGAATTACCTTTAGTGATAAAAAAGTAAGGGTTCATATTAAAAATTAATGTTAGACATGAGGCAGGCTTTCTGGTACACTTAAATCAGAGCAAAAGGTAAACAACTGTTGACAAAACACCCTGAAATGTAAAAGCAATAAAATTACTCCCTCAAACACAGAAACACAAACACACACAAGTAAGATGAAGCAAGCATTTAGGTTATTGACAGAATAATAAGAAGCAAATCACATGTTTAAGTTAGTCCTTAAAGATGCATGTGTTGCCCACCTGAACAGGTTTTCTCTGAGATAGTAGGAACTGCAGATGCTGGAGAATCTGAGATAACAAGGTGTAGAGCTGGATGAACACAGCAGGCCAAGCAGCATCAGAGGAGCAGGAAGGCTGACGTTTCGGGCCTAGACCTAGGTTTTCTTTCATGGTTGTTTGGAGATAAGTGAAAATTGGACGTCTCTGGGTTTCCAGAGAAAGATGTGTTCAAGTTCCTGTGAAACATTTTGCAGGCAAAGACAAATTAGACATTGTGTCTCTGGATGGGTTAACTGTTTATATGAGGCAGGCTTCCTCACTTCCTCTAATGTCCTATCGGCTCCAGACTGACTTTATCTGGCTAGTTCCTGAAGTAATCGGCAGCCAGTTTTGATCGTGGGGCCAGGTCCTAAACAGTGCAGAACAGTTGAGAAAATCGAACCAATGGTTTGCCATAGTAGTTTGCCACAACAGTGGTTGCTGTATTCTCTGATATAAATGTCCAGCATCACAGACAGCCGCTTTGACAGCTCCTGTGAAAGGATAAGCATGTGGTCACTGTGCTAGCAGGGTAGGATGTTAAGTGGATGGGATACAAGGACAAAAGGTGGGAAGGAGACCAAGTAAGTGAGGGAGTGTTTTGGGTAGGTTGTGGTGGCTGGGGGATGTTGATTCCACATGGGGAGTGGAAGGTTGTTTTGTTCGACAAGAGGGGCAAGCTGGTCCTGCAGGACGAGAGGGTGCCAGGTCCCAGGGTGGTGGAGGGTGTCAATTTCCTGAGCAATTCCTACCAAAGTCAGGGATTTTGCAGGGTCCCAATATGCAATTCTCATCAATGCTGCAGAATCAACTGTCTAACCACCGTAAATTGTAGACCATGATCTATTTTAGTAGATAATTGATACTGCCCAAACTCATCTTACATTGCCTCTACAATTGGCTCCAATAACGAAAGAATATTGTTCTTATCCCACTGCAAAATGTTCATTGATGCATGTTGTTGAATCAAGGGCTAGTCTCACAGCACCATCTGTAGCAATTCAAAGTACCAAGATAGAAGAAACAACTTTGCTGTTCATCTGCACAAAGTTAAGGTTTGCTACATTTTTAATTCTTTCTCCTCCTCGTGGTCTTCCCATCACATCACATCTTGACCAAGAATCCATGGAAACTGCCTGTTCTCCATCTGATATGTTAGGTATTTGGGACCCGCATAAGAGCTGCTGTTCCATCCCTGAAAGTAAGATCGATCGACTCTGCATTTAGCACCGTTATTCCCCAACCTGAGAATTCTCAATGAGAATGCTCAGAATGGGAAGTGTTTCATTTTCCCAGAAAGAGTGAATGAAGAGGTGGGTCTGTAACAAAGCCCAGAAGATCAGGAGCATGAGGAAGGTAGATATAAAGCAACAAGGATGGAGTGGGTGTGACATGCAACACTTTTTTCACAAGCTGCTGCATTTCTTTGCATTTCAGATCCTCACAGCTGAAAAATACCTCTCCATTGCTGAGTTCTGGGATTAATCATCCATGTTGCTACAAAAAAAAATCTACTTTTGAAACGTAGGCTTAAGTGGTTTTCTTTTCAGTGACTTTGGGACATAGGTTTTATTGGCTGTTTGGGGCTTGGACTTGCATGGTGCATAAGCCAAGCATTGGAGCAACTTGCCAATTGAGTTTCCGTTGATTACAGTGTGAGTGCTATAATGATTGGCTAAACTGTGTCCACACAACAAGTCCAAAACTTACTCACTGTCACAGTTACTGAGGATTCTTTCTGTGAAGATAAAGAAATGAAATATTGTCTTGAACCTATGTCTTTTACGTCATCTCAACAACTAACATCAAATTTGAATCTGTCATAGCTATTGGCTCACCAAGCTGAGTTGCATTTGAAGTTACTTCAGTTATAGATTTATCTCTTCACTGATGGCCTTTTAGGAAAGGACACATGACATCCTTACCTGGTCTGGTTTATATGTGACTCCAGACTGCAGCATCATGGTTGACTGTTAATTGTCCCCTGAATAATAAGCATGGGCAATAAATGCTGGCTATGTTAGTCATACCCAAATCCTATGATGGAAAAAAAAATGCCTCAAGTGGAGTGATCTGCTCAACAGCTATCTGATTGTTTCTGTTTTCTTGCAAACCTTGCAGCCTTCCTGCACTTTCCATTGAACCAGGGTCAATCCCCTGGCTTGATGGTAATGATTGCATGGGGAGATATGGGCTTTGAGGTTGCAGGCAGTGCTGGAGTATAATTCTGCTGCTGTTGATGGCCCACAGTGCTTCACAGATGCCCAGTTTTGAGTTGCTAGATCTGATCGAGTCTGGCCCATTTAGCACAGTGATAGTGCCACACAACACGATGGAGGTTATTCTCAATGTGAAGGCGGGACTTCGTCTCCATAAGGACTGCGCAGTGGTCACTCTTACTGATACTGCCATGGACAGATGAATCTACAGCCAGTAGACTGGTGAGGATGAGGTCAAGTATGTTTTTCCCTCATCTCCAACCGCTGACCCAGTCTAGCAGCTATGTCCAGTAGGACCCAACCAGTTTGATCAGTAGTACTGCTACTGAGCCACTCACAGTGGTGGACATTGAAATCCCCCATCCAAAGTACAATTTTCATTCTTGGCATCCTCAGCACTTCTTCCAAGTGTTGTTCAACATAGAGAAGTACTGATTAATCAGCCAAGGGAGGGCAGGATGGACAATCAGTCAGAAATTTTCTTGCTCATGTTTAACCTGAAGCCATGAGACTTCATGTGGTCTGGAGTCAATGTTAAAGACCCCCAGGGCAATTCCTTCCCGAGTGTATACCACTGTGCTGCCACCTCTGCTGCTAGTTGGACAGGACATATCCAGAGATGGTGAGAGTTGCGTCGGGGACATCGTCTGTTGGGTATGTCTGTGTCAGGCTATTGCTTGATTATTCTGTGAGGACAGACCTCCCTATTTTGGCACAAGTCCCCAGATGTTAGTAAGGATAACTTTCCAGGGTTTGACAGGGCTGTTTCTATCGGTAGCTAGATTAATGGCAGGTGGTTGTCTGGTTTCATTTTTTTGCTAACACTTCATAGCGATTGGTACAACTGAGTGGCTTACCACGTCATTTCAGATGGCAATTGAGAGTCAATCACATTGCTGTGCATCTAGAATTGTAATAGGCCAGACCAGGTAAGGATGGTAGTTTCCTTCTCTGAAGAACGTTAATGAGTCAGATGGATTTTTCCAACAATTAACAATAGCACAGCAGATTCTTAATTTTGCCATGGCGGAATTTGAACCCAAACATTAGCTGAGTTTCTGAATTATTAATCCCAAACATTAGCTGAGTTTCTGAATTATTAATCTAGCGATAACACCACTAGGCCTTCGCTGCCCCTAATATTTTTCTTCTAATCGACCACTTTGTCACTTCAATGTGGATTTGCGTCATCCTGCATCTGCAACCTTGGTTTAAATTGTTTGTGTGACCCTTGATTTCCTTCATTGTAGCCTTGCTTCACGATGTTCACTTACTGTGGAAGTGATGCTCAATCTCGGCTAACTGTACTTTTCTCATTCTTTTGCTTTCCTGGCCTGTAATACTGCACAATTCCTTAAAGGTTAACCTTCCAACACAGATTTTACATGACTCATGGAATGTCTGATGTCCGTGAGCTCCCCCAGCCTCAGAACATTTCCTCCAGACCATCACGTTGTGAAGCAGTCTGCTTTGGAGTAACTCCAGAGAGTTCCTAACTCTCCTCCTGTAGTGTGTTTCCTACCCAGTCTGAAATGGTTTTACCTTGTTACAATCTGCCACGATGGTACTTTTCTGTAAGGTCCTTAAATCTTTAGCTCTCCCTAACTGCTGACTGCACAAACAGACAACTTAAAGTTGAATTTGAAAATCTCAGACCTCCACTGTTGCCAGCATATTGTATGTCTAGTTAAATGGAATATACACTGCTGCTCACCATGTTGTATGTGCAGTTAAACAGAGTCTGCACCTCACCATGAGGTAGGTTCACTGCCATCATCCTCATACAAAGTAAGGATCTCCTTGTCCACTATGCTAGAGGAAACTTTCTTACTGGCCTGACCAGAAGAGGGTCTTTTATTAAACAGAAGTGGTTTGCTGCATGTTATTAATTGATGTAATTTACGTTTGTATGGTAAGCATTATTACAGAGACTGTGAGGTGAATCTGGATATTAGGTCCTACTTCTCCAAGATCCTAAGTTGTTTTGCCCACAAGTCCATATGACATCTTCATTGTAAAGACTTTTTATGGCACTCCTCAGAGTTAACCCTTTAAGATACATACACAACGCTTGTTAGCTGCAAATTGTGAACTGCACTGAACCACTTAGAATCACAGAATCCCTGCAGTGCTGAAAGAGGCCATTTGGCCTATCAAGTCTGCATCAACCCTCTGAAGAGCATCCTAACCAAACCCACACCCCACTTGGATGAGTTGGTGTCAGTAGCATTTCAAAGCAGTATCAAATCAGCTTTAGGTGCAACAAAATATTTGATTCATTTTATCATTCGTTGATTTATTGGGATAAATTTCAAATCTGCGGTCTCATCCTCAAACTTTAACTTGCCCAAACAACATATCACTTGAAATTGGAAAAATGGCTTTTCTAATTCAGGCAGATATCATGGCCACCTAAAGAAACGTAGCCCAGATAAGGTAACAGCAACGGCGAATAAAGCATAGGTTAGGGAAGAAATTTTTAACCGTGTGGTGAGTCACCATTTTACGGCAAGAAGGTGGTGTTAAAATTATTGCCAGAGTCTAAGTTCTTTCTGCGTGAGTTTTTTTAAAAAATGACATTTCTTTATACATACCCATGATTGGCTTATTATGATTATTCAAAAGACCTCATGTGTAAGGTCTAATAACAGTTACTTTGAAGGGCCGAATGATCTACTGTTGCTTTCATGTTCTGTGTTTGCTTGTCATTCTGTCAGCACAGGTCATTTCATTGGTCTAGGTTTTGTTTTGTGCACTTTTGCAGTTGGAATATGAACGCAATGGAGGCCTTATCCAAAAGCTACCCTCTATCCTAGAGGATGAAGAACTTGAAGATGACGAGAACACACCCCTGGCTCCCAACGCAAATAGTACCACAGGAATAATATCACCCATCAAAGCATTTTGTTCACCTAAGATTAGTAGATGTTCACTGCCGGTGAAACACTTGTCCAAGCCAGCTACTCCCCCCACAGGCACCTTGAACAACAGCAATAAAGATGTTGGCAGAGGCAGACTTTCAAACAGCAATGGAAGCAAGCCATCCAAATTGCAAATCCCTGCTATAAACTGTACTGCAGCCCCTGACCTCAGCCCAAGGTAAGTGACTTTCATACCTATTAAAATCTCAGTTCAGTGAAGTTTTTATTCAGTTCATCATCACAATGCAGCCAGACCAGATTACACAAATCATTTCCAACAGGTCACAGTCAAGGTGTTATTTTTAATGTCCGGTTTAATTATAAATCATGTTGATAAGGATATTAGGGCAGGTGGGAAATGTGGATTGTTACCAAAATCAATGTGTGCATTATTGATTTATTCATATTTATATAATATAGCAAATGGGTTGTCTTTTGTATAATTAGAGAAAGGAGGTCATTGTCAATATTGGTATATTTGCCACAACTGATGAATGGGCCGCACACTGATCTTTTTTATAATGTTAAGTAAATAAATAGTCTCTTTGCAATAGCTGCTGATATTTACAGGGTCTCATAACTGAGCAATTTGTGACTATTTTCTGTAGTTTAGTGCATGCCTTTTGGTATATTTTGCAGGCTTTTGTGAATAGTATGTCTGCTAACATATTTACCAAAAGTAATAAATGAGCTGTCCATTAATATTTTTTAATGGTTCAATGAAAGATTTATCCAGAGTAGATGTGTGCGTGCATGTGAATGCTCCAGGAATCTATGTGTCTGCCTGTTCATTTATATCCTGTTACTGGGCAAGTCTAGTAGGCATTTTCTGTGTATAGTAAATTGGAACCTGATATTTAACGCTAACTCAACAAAGACAAAACTTAATACACAACTAACTTTTAAAGAGAAGATCTGATCATTTTTCCCTGAAATGTTGTTTAATATTATTTTGGATTGTGTCACACTTCACTGGGGGGGATGTGCTGGCCCCCCTATTCCCAAAGTCATCACAGAAGTTAAATTTGTAATAATGACAGAGCACAAACCCCTGCTAGATTTACTTAAAGAGGACCATGCAGAGCTGCCCATAACTTCAGGCTGAATTCAGCAGTGAGCTCTAATACTAACTGCGTATTATCACAAGTTGGAACATCATCTGGGAGGCCAAGTAGCAAATGCAGATGCATTGAGCTGCTTCCCACTGGCAGATACACCACCAGTGGTTCCACCACTGGAAGAGTCCGTAATAGTTTTAAATTTTCTGGGCACACTTTCAGTCCCAGCTGACAGTATCAGACTTTGGACGCAGAAGGATCTGGTTCTGGCAAAACTGAAACAGCTGGTGGTGATAGAGGAATCCATAGGGCCGTCTCAACCAGAACTGAAACCTTTTTGGACCTGGAGAGACCAGATCACCGTAGAGGATAACATTTATTATGGGGCGCAAGAGTGATTGTCCTGAGCAAAGGCCACTGCCAGATATTGGTTGAACTCCACTAGGATCATCCAGGGGTTTCCAAAATGAAGATGTTGGTGAGGGAAGTTATGTATGGTGCCAGGATTGGATGCAGACATAGCTGTGTTGGTGGGGCAGTGCCCAGAGTGCCAACAAGGACGAAGTTACTGCCAGCTGATCCCCACATTTGTGGGAATGGCTGGCTAAACCCGGGACTCAGTTACACATCGACTATGCAGGTCCTTTCACGGGATCGATGTTCTTAGTCATTGTGGACACCCATTCAAAATGGCTGGATGTGCATGTAGCTCATTTGTCAAACACGGGAACAACAATAGAAAAACTGCACGCATCTTTTGCGGTACATGGATTCCAAGAAGTGTTGGTCACAGTTCATGGGCCATCGTTTACCAGCAGGAATTTAAGTATTGCCTCAAGTCGAATGGTATTTGTCATACAAGGACAGCTCTATACCAGCCAACATCCAATGGTCTGGCAAAAGAGCAGTCCAAACTTTGAAGGCTGGCTTAAAGCAACTGCCTATAGCTTCACTAGGTACCAAACCGGCTCAGTTCCTATTTGACTATAGGTCCACACCTCATGCAACTACTCCAGCAGAGTTGCTAATGGGGAGAAGACACCACACCAGATTAAATCTGATCTTCCTGGACCTGAGGGATAGGGAAAAATGGCATCAGGAACAACCCAAGACTCCGCTAAGTGAGAGAAACAATTTCCTTCAGGGGACAAAGTTTGGTGTAGAATCCACGGGAATGACCCTGCATGGATACAAGGCATGGTCGACATGAGGTTTTGTCCAGTAATGTATAAAATTCAGGTAGGTGCAATGGTCCAAAACAAACATGTGGACCATGTGAAAGTTGCAAACTCGCAAAAGGTGGGGGCGGAGGAGAAAATGTGCCCGGCTCCTCAATTGCCTTTCCAACTGTTCTGGAACCCGTGGTTCTCTCAAATAGTCAAATGTTCAAGATACCTCGGAATCTGAGATGGGCATGACAGATATCACCGCCTCAACACCTTTGCCACCTGAAAAGGCAAATGAATTTCTTCCAAAATGCTCTGGCGCAAGAGGTGAGCTACACTATGTTACACACCACCCATGTGTATGTGCAGAAATTGCACAGGCACCGATGATAATTTTACAATCTTCAGAATCACTGAGTGGTGCCAGAGCTCTGCAAAATCACAAATGTTGCAACTTCTTCAAAAGATGGTGTAAAGCTAAACCCAGAAACTACAGGCTAGTCAGCTTAACGTCTGGGAGAGACCTCCTGGAAATGATATGACAGGACAAAATTGATAGTCACTTAGAGAGGTGCAGGTTAATTATGGAAAACCACTAATCAATGAGTCATGAAATATGATTAATTTAATCTCCTGGATGGTTAATACCTAACTGTGATCACTTTCTAAGGCAAAAGAAATTCACACCAGGTTTCAATAATGATCAAGAAACAAAGACCTATTTATTGTTTAAAAAATGCCTAGCCTCTAGCATGTAGCGAATACAGATTACTAATTACTGATATGAAAGCTTAAACTACACTTCCTTTGTAGCTGAACATGTACACATTCATTCACACATAGTATGAACAGGTAGATGAGACAAACTATATTTTTAGGAATATCATGGGTGTAAAATATTGGCAAAAAAGGCAAAAAGTGTGTGGATCAAAGTATAATCCAAAAGAATGATTGACTTCGTCGATTTGTTTTTGTTTTGGGAATGATACCATTTTTGTTGACTGTGGAGACCCTCAATTTGTTAGCTGGTCATTTAGACTTAGTTTTTGGCTTGAATTCAAAGTTTTCTTTCTTTTTGTAAAGTCTTTGATTATTATCTATTTTCCAATTAAAAAGCCAGAGAGTGCGATTTTGCTTGCTGTAGGCTTTTTGGAGGCCTATGTTTCAACATGTCCTCAGGTCTGTGATAAACTGCACTTAAACTAGTTCAAACCCAGTGGTTGGGCAGTTACTATCTTTTTCAAAGACAATTGGCACAGCTGTGTATCACAAAAGTAGTGACATCCAACTTCAGACAAAGTTGGATGCTCTGGTAACCAGTAAGTGACTGCGCTATTACACATTTCTTTTAAGTTGTAACAGAAAATAACGATTGATCCAAGCTTTCAATTTCCAGTTCATATTTCCAAGTAAAATACCTGTAGTCCTTAAACCAGCACAGATTATTTAGGGGCAAATATTGTTTAACTGCGTTGTTCGAGGTGTTTGATAAGATAAAAAAGAGGGTTGGTGAAAGTACTGCTGTTGATACAGTACACATAGACTTGCAAAACCCGAAACCCATGAGCAAAGTCACAGCTTATGGCGTAAAAAGAAAGGCAGCAATATGGATACAAAATGACTTCAGTAACGGGAGACAGAGTAATGGTAACAGATGGCTTGGACCAAAGGGATGTTTATAATAGAGTTCCTCAGTAGTTGTTTTTAAGACTCCTGCTCTTTCTGAAGGTTATTATTGACTTAGACCTTGATACTTAGGCATCATTTCAAAATGTGTAAATGATATCAGACTTTGAAACTAGTGTCCACCATGAGGGGGAGAATGTAGACCTTCAAAAGGACGTAGACAGGCTGATGGAATAGGCAGGCTAGTGGGAGATGAAATTTAATGCAGCCAAGTTTGAAGTGATTCCATTTGGTTGGAAGAACACAAAGAGACAATATAATTTAAAGGGTACAATTCTAAAAGGGATACGGGAGCAGAGCTACCTGAACGTAAATGGGCGTATAACGTTGACTGCAAAAGGACAGGTTGATAGAGAAGTTAATAAGATCATCCAACATTCCATCAATCAGAGCTTAGAAAAGAGAATACAAAAGCATGTGAGCATAAACATGTATAAAACACTGGTTCAACTAATTATGATTAGACTTGGACACCACTCTTTAGGAATTAGACAAGTTGGAGGACTGCCTTCTTCTTTCAAAGAACAAAGAACAAAGAAAATTGCAGCACAGGAACAGCCCCTTCGGCCCTCCTAGCCTGCGCCGATCCAGATCCTTTATCTAAACTGTCACTTATTTACCAAGAGATAACAAGGTGTAGAGCTGGATGAACACAGCAGGCCAAGCAGCATCAGAGGAGCAGGAAGGCTGACGTTTCAGACCTAGACCCTTCTTCATTCTTTCTGAAGAAAGGTCTAGGTCTGAAACGTCAGCCTTCCTGCTCCTCTGATGCTGCTTGGCCTGCTGTGTTCATCCAGCTCTACACCTTGTTATCTCAGATTCTCCAGCATCTGCAGTTCCTACTATTTCTGAGCCTATTTACCAAGGGTCTGTATCCCTCTGCTCCCTGCCCATTCATGTATCTGTCTAGATACATCTTAAATGACACTACCATGCCCGCCTCTACCATGCGCACTGGCAACATGTTCCAGGCACCCACCACCCTCTGTGTAAAGAACTTTCCATGCAAATCTCCCTTAAACTTTTCCCCTCTCACCTTGAAATCGTGACCCCTAGTAATTGAGACCCCACTCTGGGAAAAAGCTTCTTGCTACCCACCCTGTCTATACCTCTCATGATTTTGTAGACTTCAATCAAGTCCCCCCTCAACCTCCGTCTTTCTAATGTAAATAATCCTAATCTACTCAACCTCTCTTCATAGCTAGCACCCTCCATACCAGGCAACGTTCTGGTGAACCTCCTCTGCACCCTCTCCAATGCATCCACATCCTTTTAGTAATGTGGCGACCAGAACTGTACGCAGTATTCCAAATGTGGCCGAACCAAAGTCCTATACAACTGTAACATGTCCTGCCAACTCTTGTACTTTCAGAAGAGAATGTTGAGAGGAAATTTGATTGAGATGTCAAGGGGTCTGGATGGAGTAAATAGACAGAATTGGCAAGCAATGTAAATAGGCAGAAAATGTTTCTGTTGATGGAAGGATTGAGAATCAGAAGGTATAGACTTAAATAATTGGTGAAAGGAGCAATGGCAACATGAGTATAGTGGTTAGAACACACAGAAAGTGGTTAGTATGTCAAATGCACTGGCCTGACAATATGGTAGAAGCGAGATCAACCAATGAATTCAATAGGGAATTGGATTGTTATCTGAAAAGAAAGACAGTATAGGGCGGTGCAAAGAAGAAGGGATTGGCACCATTGCTCATTCAAAGAGGCAGCACATGCACAGTGTGCTGAATGTCTTCCTTCTGCGCACTGCAACCGTTCTTTAATTCTTCTTATAACTTCATTCTATGATTCATGTCCTCAGACCATTCTGGATTACTACTCTAGTGACACTGCCAACAGTCACTATTTTGAATAAAAACAGAAAGAACTGTGGACACTGTAAATAAGAGACAAAAACTAGAAATTGCTGGAGAAGCTCAACAGGTCTGGCATCATCTGTGGAGCGAAATCAGAGTTAGAGTTTCGGGACGAGTGACCCGAATCACTATTTTGCCCTGATTAATCTCATACAAGTTGTTGGTGGTTGTAATTGCAGCAGGCAAACGTGTTAATAAATCAACACAAGTCGCTGCAATTAGCAAACCCATCCAGTAACCATAAGGATGGCTAAAGTGGAAGGTAAAATATCGGAACAGGAGTAGGCCATTCAGTCCCTTAGGCCTGTTCCACCTTTCACTGAGGCCTCGGCTGATCTATGGTCTAACTCTATACACCTGCCTTTGGCTCATGTCCCCCTTAATACAAATGCAGTGGGAGTTGCTGAGCCTGTGTGGGAACTAAAATACATTACTGGCACAGAAATTAGAGAGATTTCTCTGGGCAACTTAGACTGTGTCACATATGGAAGTATTTATTACCAACACAAAGTCAAGATGTGGAGTTGTGTTCTGTTCCCCCATTCTCCCAATGCGGTCTCATCACTGATGTCTTGGTTGAGAAAAGGGAATTGGTGTGCGGCCATTTTCTTAGCAATGATTACTCTCGGAGCTTCATAAGTAGTTTGTAGTGCAAGGTCACACTTATGCCTCAGAGCAGGGCATAAACTACGTGGTCAGTGATTGTAAATGTGACCATGGCAATTAACATGTGCATATTGGGCTCTTCCCAGGTTGACACGGCTTGAAACATCTCAGTTTGCTGCAGCCATGGTGTAAGGGTGACCACTAACATTCTCCAGTCAATGAGAGCTAACTGTATTTTATTCTCTTTCCACAGAGGAGCAGACAAAAACCAGTGCACAGCTTGAGCGTGACTGTAGGCTTCCCCATGGTGCAATGTGCTGGTAATTGCATACACACCACTTTTTAGTCACTGCAGGTTAATCCTGCCCTGTAATGAAACTGAAAGGCATTCCATTTCCTCAGTATCTAGCTGTTTTGTGGCCAGAGCAGAGAATTATACAGGTCCCTTCTCAGTATCATTGGCACCAGTCAAGGTGCCTACAATTCTGGGCATTTTGTTGTACCAGCTGTCTTTGATCCACATTAGCAAAGGGTGGCTAGTTGGTGGCAAGGATTATCTGACGATGACAGCATAGATTTTCCAATCACCAGATACCCTAGAAAATGCACAATCGGACATGTCAGAAATCTCAATAAATTGACAAAGTCGTAGTTACCCTGGCAGTTTAAATTTACATTGGGCAATTACATGGTATATGGAAACCCCAAAAATGTCCCCAGTTCTGAGTGGAAACTCATTTACCTGGAGAAGGGTCACTGGACACGAAACATTGACCGCTTTCTCTTCACAGATGCTGACGCACGGGCTGAGTTTCTCCAGCAATTTCTGTTTGTTTGGTTGTGGTATAACTTGTGTTTCTACCTATCATTTTCTATCTGGTGATTTCATAGTTCCCTATGTTTTTATTTGCTTTTCAATTAGAGGAAATATAAATAAACTGAAACAATATCACGAATTGCAAGCTAAAACCTTATTTTCATGTTATTTTATTCACTTGTGGATAGGTGGTTGCTTTTCTCTTCTCTTATTGAGGTATTTTACCACAGAATCCAAACACATTGGAGTGGTGGGTTTGTAAGATAATGCAATATTGAGCAGTACTGTCAGCAACTCATTTTCAGTAATGTTATCATAGAATTAGCCCACTCCCACACATTCTGGCTTCAAATCAACTAATATCCATGGTCTAAACTTATAATTCATGGATAATCATTCAGTTGTTAAGTTAATTCCTTTCAGTTTTTGTTTTGTTTTTCATCAAATCATCACTATGCTAAAAATAGTCACATTCTCTCATTAAACCGAGCTTACTGTCACCTTAGGTTAACTCTATGTCAAAGAACTAAGGAAATTGACTTTTGCCTCATTAATTCCGATCATTAGTTTGGGCTTGTCAGACATATTGATTGTTGTTAACCCTAGGGACTTGAGAAAAATTTCAATTTGCAACCAGAAGTAGTTAGGTACAAACATCCTAAATACAAATGATTGGAGATCGTTTGTAATTCTGTTATCTACCTTTTCTCCCAAATTTTGCCTCATATTCTTTTGGAAGTGTTATGCCCTTCCTAAACAGATTTCCTGCATTCAGGTTAAAGGGGGCAAAGTTGGACTCAGTGGTGCCCCTTAAAATTCATTCCGCTGTGCCCCACTGCACACTTCCAACAGGAAGTCATGTTGTCACCATGCACCTAATGACTACTGGCAAAGTCCAGAGAAGGCAGATACACTTGGGCTTGATGTCAGGGCTCTACACTGAAACATCAAAGCTTTCTCTTAACCTTACACAGCTAAAGTGGCTTTCAAAGCCATGAAGGACTCTTTACCAGCATTATTTCGAAGGATCATCGATTACATGCAGATTAATAGCTGGTTTACTTTCTCTTGGTGGTGCTGCATTTTTACTCAGGATTTTTTAGACTTGTTTAAGGCTCTAGTCACTTACAAGAAATGGACTGGCTGATGCTGAAGCAGGTTTTGGTGGCTTAAAGACTTTTGCACTAACCAGTTGCTTCTAGGCATGAATATGCTAGTAAAATTTCCCCTTGGCATTGAACATCGTGGGGAATATGAGCTGAGCAGGGAAAGCTGTCAGAAGAGCGAGAAGGATGAGAGGAGAAGTGTTGTTGGGTTTTAGGCGTGAGGATATGCCCCCCATTAAACCTTGCTGTCTGTGGTTGAATCCCAGCCACCTCCAAGAAAAGACGATGTGTGTCAGTGACTGTCATGCAGTATGGTTTGGGTGATGGCTGTCATGACGGAATGGTTGCCAGTATGTGAGTTGCGAGGAGGTGAGGCTTGCAGTGCTACTGTGTGGATGAGGATAAGGTGAAGCATGCAGATAAGAGGTGCGAGTGCTGATATAGTTAGCAATTATAGAACATTGAACACAGAACAGTACAGCACAGTACAAGCCCTTCCGCCCACGATGTTGTGCCGACCTATTATCCTCAAAGATCAAACTGCCCTGCATACCCTACATTTTACTATTCTCCATGTGCCTATCCAAGAGTCGCTTTAAAAGTCTCTAAAGTATCTGACTTCACTATCACTGCCGGCAGCACATTCCACACGCCCACCACTCTCTGTGTAAAGAACCTACCTCTGACATCTCCCCTATACCTTCCTCCAATCACCTTAAAATTATGCCCCCTCGTAATAGTCATTTCCACCCTGGGAAAAAGTCTCTGACTGTCCACTCTGTCTACGCCTCTCATCATCTTGTAAACCTCTATCAAGTCACCTCTCATCCTTCTTTGCTCCAATGAAAAAATCCCCAGGTCCCTCAACCTTTCCTCATAAGACCTGCCCTCCAGTCCAGGCAGCATCCTGGTAAATCTCCTCTGCACCCTCTCTAAAGCTTCCACATCTTACCTATAATGAGGTGACCAGAACTGAACACAATATCCCAAGTGTGGTCTAACCAGAGTTTTATAGAGTTGCAGCATGACCTCACGGCTCTGAAAATCATTATTGATAGGTAAACGATTTGGGTGTAGTAAATTGAGCAGTGGATGACACAAGTGATAAAGTTGGTAGGATGTAGTATTTGGAAATGCACAAGGAACAGTTTACAAGCCAAGACTTTTCTGACTCTTCATCTTCTCCTCTGCCCTCACACCTCCCCCTCCTTCACTTCCCCCACACTTCTTACCACGCTCACACTCTTCCTCCACCACCCTTACACTCCACCTCCACTTCCCTCACCACCGCACAACCACTGACTAAGAGGTGAGAGTGTATATTTTCAGTGCTACAAGATTACGAGACTTGACGAGATTTCCTGAAAGGACTGACATTCACTGTTTAATTTCAGATATGGTCCTTTGGACATAATATCACAAAGCACCAGTGGAACATATACCCCAGCAAAAGTCAGGAAAGCAGCAGCAATAACAGAAGATGGAAAAAGATCATGCTTTTAAAATTGAGATTTCTTTTAAGTATTTTTAAGACTCAGCCACATGTGGGTCAAAAGAATTCCAGCAACCCATGGAAGAGCTGATTCTTATTGGAGTAAAACTAAATGACTATCTGGAGCGCAGTAGATGAATTGACCACCAATTATTTCAGGACTGTCATTCACTGTACATAGAGAAAGGACTTTGGGAAAGGGTTCATACTCTGTTGAAACACCAGATATGCGCCAGATGTAAGCGCAAGTTTTGTTTATTTGTAATGGTTATTGTCTGAGGCCGACAATTCCTTTCAACCCTCCTTTATGATGGTCTGAGTAATTCTGCGTGCCTTTGCCTTCCGATCTTCCACACCATCCTGTTCCCCGGCCAACATCTCTGTCTCTGGCTTGCTGCAGTGTTCCAGCAAAGGTCAGCGCAAGCTGGAAGAGCAACACCTCATTTTCTGCTTGAGGACCCTGTAGCCCTCTGGACTCAAAATCGGGTTCAGTAATTTTAGGGCCTGAACTCTCCCATGTCCCAGCCCCCTACCCACCAGCCTTGCCACCACATAGTCTGCTATTACACACTACCCATTGTTAGCCACTAACAGTCTCCATTAACAAATATTCACCCTCCTAGCCAGATCGTTATCTCCTCCTTTGTCTATCTATCCGCTCTTCCCTCTCTTTGGACTCTATCCCCCTCTATTGTTTGCTCCTCACCACCTACCCCCACCCTATCTTGTGCATATAAACTGACATTTTCCTAGCTACCATCAGTTCTGAGCACTAGACCCGAAACGTTAACTCTGATTTCTCTTCACAGATTCTGCCAGACCTGTTGAGCTTTTCCTGCAACTTCTGTTCTTGTTTCTGATGTACAGCATCAGTAGTTCTTTCAGTTTTTAGTTAGTATGAGGTGACATTTAGTTGACTCAGTGGCCTTGGCTAAATCAAAAGAAAATCATCCAGCTCTTAATTGCTTTCTATTAGCCCCCGGAAACTGTTTATCTGCCAGGTAAAAATGGTTTCAGGTTGAAACCTTAAGCCATCTTGATAGAAAATATCTAAAAGTTATTATGAAAGTAGAGAATACCTTTGACTGGGGGCTGTAGTAGTACAGTGGTATTGCCCCTACCTTTGAGTTCGAAGGCCGGGCTTCAAGTCCTATCTGCTTCAGAGTTGTATCATTGCATGGCTAAACAAGTTCATTAGAAAATGTCTAACCCATCTTGATTGAAGTGTAAAAACAAACGCAGGAAGTAAATGTGGCAAAAGAGAGAACAAAATCAACCAGAGACTCCTCCGTGTGCAATAAGAAAACAATATCAAATGGACAAGGGGACGTGGCACAAGGAGATAAAATTCATTCCAAATGGATCATATTTGTTATGCTGTTGGGAATGTTGCCAAATTCAATGGCTGCATTTGTGAAATAGACCTAGGCACAAGGGAGAATATTTTGGTTACTCCAAAAGTTTACAATGTCATTTCAATTTATCAGACCAAAATTCAATCTTTAGAGATACACTTAAAATGCATGATAGATGCATAGTATTTAGAGTTTAACAAAGTTATGACATCATAAAACTAAAAAGCTTGTTTAATAATCCTATGTATAACCTTTTTCAAGCTAATTAGCATATCATTCATTAACAATCTCGGTAATACACCTAAAATTACACTTGCACACATATTTTTCTTTGATAGACACGATTGGTTCTTAATAGTCTATAGATTATTCATATATTTACAAGATAAACACAAATGAAAAAGCCAGTTAGTCAGCCTATCCCAGCTCATCTATCAATTTCATATTTTCTGGATTGTTGCCAGTGTTGTAACTGTACCTAGAACAGCTTAAGTCGGTTTGCAACAAGTCCTGGAGCACAAGTATTTCGTATTCCAGCTGGGATGTTGTCAGGGCCCATGGCATCTGCAGTATTCATTGCCTTCAGCCATTTCTTGATCAAACATGGAGTGAATTAAATTGGCTGATGATTGTTATCTGTGATGCTGGGAAACTCTGGAAGAGGCCAAGATGGATCATCCACTTGGCACTTTTGCTGAAGTTTGTTGCAAATACTTCAGCCTATTCTTTTGCACTGATGTGCTGGGTCTCCTTTCATTGAAGATGGAGATGGTTGTGGAACGTAGTCTTCCAGTGAGTTGAAGATTTATGTTTGAGTAAAATTTTGCCGCTGCTAGTGGTTTACAGTGAGGATGCCCAATTTTGAGTCAGTAGATGTGTTCAAAATCTCTTTCATTTAGGAGATTAGTTGTGCCACACAACAAGAATGAGCAAATTGATGAGTGAATGAACAAGTGGATGAATGTGTTAGTGGATAGATGAGTGCGGTCAGTAGATTGTGGATGGGTGGCATGAGTAAGTGGGCTCATGGGTAGGGAATATGTGGGCAAGGTGGATAATTGGGAACGAGGGTGAAGTGGGTGAGTGGCTTGAGACAGATGGCCAAGGTTGGTAAGTAAATAGGTAGGTAAATGGTTAGGTGTGTGAGGTGTGCAAATCAGTAGGTGTTGGTGGGTGAGCTGGCTATGTATGCAAGTGAGTAGGGTAGGTGGGTGATGTGGGTAGCTGGGTGAGATAGGTAAGTGGGTAGCTGAATGAGATAGGTAAGTGGGTGGCTGAATGCATGGGGCAAGTGGAGAGTTGGGTAGGGTTAAAATGAATGATGTGGGTAAGTGAGTAGGGTGGCTGAGATGCCTGCATGGGTGATCAGGCAATCAAGATGATGGATAGTCAAGAGGTTGGTTTGGTTCGTATTCAGGTCGGGTGGGTTAGTCAGATTGAGTCAGTTCAGGTGGGTAATGAAGTCCTCAGTGGGTAGTGGGATCAGGTTGAGGTGTGGTCTGTTTGGGATTGCAGTTGGGTGGCTGAGGGGTAGTCGAATTGGGTTAGGGGTAGCTGTGGGTGTCAGTTGTCCTGTCACCCAGATATTAGACTGGATTTTAACCTAGCTGACACTTCCTGGCTTTAACTCAGAACTGGAGACATTCACCAGGGATTTGATGAATTGCTCGACAGAAGTTGAAACTTCCCAGGAACTTCCCACAAGCATGTCAGGATAAGACTTCAGAATCAATTATATATATACAGGAAGCATCCCCACACTTCATCCTATTTAATTTGCTTATTAAAGGTGCACTCACAAAGTCTAGTTCCTGACTCTTGAGGTTAAAAACAAGAAACAAAACAGAATGTAATGTTTTAGGTACAAAGTAAACGTGCTTGAGTTGCGCTCTGACTGTATCAACTTGGAACAGATCCCCCCAGCTGATGCTTCCTATTCTGTCCATACCGTCCGACTGACTGTCTACTTCACTAATTGCAGCCATGGCTGTAGGTCAGACCATGTTTGCTGAAACCTGAGAGTTCTTTCGGCTTCATCTTTAGACATTTCAACAAGTTATTCAATGTTCCAGTGATTTAAAAGCAAATCATATGCTTAATTGACCATACCCCTATCACTGTGATTAATGCAGCATTTGTAAAACACGTGCTCCAGTAAGTAAAGATAACTCTAGGTTCATCGATGCAGCTGATAGTATCTCTACCTCTGACCCAAGGTCTAGTAGAATCCTACTCTAGTACTTGGTGGTTATGGAAGGTATGTCATAGTTCAGCCAAACAGGTCGATTGTCAATTTGTGAATCATTCTGATCTGCCTGTGACAGGTGCAAAGAATGGGAGAATTTCTTGGTCAGCCAGAATCACGTCAGACACACACACACACACACACACACACACATATGCACAAACACACAAACACATGCACACACACACACACAAACATGCACACAAACACACACACACACATAATCACATACACACACAAAAACACACATACAAACACACACAAACACACACACACACGCGCACACACACACACAGAATATGCAATATGCATGGGAAAAGAACGAAAAACCTCCCTTTTAGAAGCAAGATGAATTTCCTCTCGTTCTGAGGCCAAATTGCAACCAGCAGTACTGACTTCTGCTGTTGGGATTTGCTTTAATTTTAAGTTCTCAGCCAGTTTGCATATGTGCATTGCATCAGTAACATGAAGTTCCAAGTCAATTCACGGAAACATTACTGAGCCAAAGAAGGAGACGTCAACTTAGTCAAAGGCATAGGTTTTACAAAATATGTCGAAGAAAGTAAGAGAGGTAGGGAGCTGGGGATTTAAAGAGGAAATTGTGGAGTTCAGGATTTGTGCAACTGAAGATCCAACCACCAAAATTATGTGCAAGAGTCCAAAATTGAAGGCATGCAGACTTCTCAGAGTTATGAGGCTGAAGTGGATTACAGCAATAGTGAGGGTAATACCCATGGTTAGATTTGAACTTGAGGATGAATATTTTAAACTCAAGATATTGGATCGGGACCTCATGTCGGTGAACAAAGACTGGGGTGATTAGATACAATAAACTTTTGGATGAGCTCAAGCTTATGGATAATGGAAGGCTAATGAAGTGACCATCGCACCAATGTAACTTAGCAATTTTTAGTTTAATGTGACTGTGCTATATGGACTCTCCACCAACTTTTGGCAAGAGCCGCAGCCAAAATTATAACTTCAGAAATGTTGGTTCACAAACATGTAGCCTCCAAAAGTACCCCAAAAATTGTTCACTCACTTCTCCAAAACCCTTTCTCGTCAGTCTGCAGAAGCTCTTCTGAGAGTGTACAGCATTAGCAAAGGCATCTGTTTCTCAGAAGCACAGAAGCAGCCAAACTGAGGCTGTCAGGCTGCAGAGCATTCAGCTTCCTGACGACAACGAAGGAGAAGCCAAAATGGTTGCCAGGAGAAATGGGATAAATCAAGGAGATGGGGAGAAGATCACAAAGCTAGAGAGATGGGAGGAAGAGGAGTGAAGATTGCAGAGAGTCAGAGAGATGGAGAGGAAGAATATGGGGGTGAGGGTATTGAGATCAGGTAGATTGGAGGAGGAGGGTGAAGGTCATGGAAGGAACCAATGGAGGATATTTGGAAGGAGTAGATTACAGGCTTATGAGCACGTCGGGAAAGCGCTGGATCAGTTAGGTTGGATGAGGGGAGATTCTGGTTGCTGCTGACATTAATAGGTTTTGCTGGTGGACTAGAGGGAAGCATTCCTGCTTCCTGTCGCCCTCAAGCAGTACTGGAAAAGCACTTACCGTAACATACAGCAATGCTCACCTCCATTTATCTGCCCACTCAAAGCTGTAATGGAGAAAACCTGAGTCATTTGTTAACATATTTTAAATGAATGGCCAGCTGGGAATGAGTTAATTTTCAGCTGCTCTCTCATCCTGCCTCCAATTAAAACTAAATTGGGCAGCTTCAAGGAGGGTTACATTCTAGTTTAAGACTTTGTACTTTTACTTTATACACAACTCAAATCCACACATTTATTGACATGTTGTTGTCGAACTCCAATCCACTTAAAAGCCACGATTGCTTCACTGTTGTGGGAGCAAACTCTTGGAACCCTTCCTACCAGCTCAGTGGGTGTACCTATACAATATAAATGCCAACAGTTCAAGAAGGAGGCTGAAATTACTCCATGGAGACTGGTATCCACATTTCCAAGTCATCCTTTATTTACACGTGCACAGTGCATGAACGCTGGCCAGCTCACTCAGAGCCAGCCGCTAGAGTGAGGAGAATCCCTCACGCTCCTGTTTATATCTGTCAGCCAGGATTCCCTGATTGACCCAGGTTAACAGCCCCAATCAGGGAACTCATACTCAACAAGATCAACCTTCCCAACCTCGTTCCAATCACTACAGTGACTGACCACCACCTTCTCAAGAGCAACTGGGAATGGATAGTAATGCTTGCCTTGCCTCATCACAGGGGTTAATTTTTTAATGAATAGAAAAATCTCAACATAATTGCCAGGATTAAGAACAGCAGATTTTTAGTTGGAGTTTTAGATTATGTCAAAACTTAGCCTTACAAAGTGTAGATTGAAGAATTTTGTGTAGAAAAGGTTTGATGATTTCCTTTTCAGGCTATTCCGTTAGTTCATTTCATAAATGCAACACTGAGTTATAGTATAAAGCCAAATAGATCAGGTAGGCCGCAGGGATGCTTTCTGGTGTGTACTTAATTCATTCAACTCACCCAGCAATACAGTCAATCCCAGTGTCATTTGGTTAGTGAGAGAAAAAAATCAATCAAAGCTCTTCTTATTTCTGATTACTTTTCAGTAACTCTCACTGGTATGTGCATGGAGCACCATGAGACAGCAAGAATGATTTGTTTTTCTGTGTACTTCATGGTGAGATTGCCTTCGATATTTGTAAAGAATTATCTCTCAGCTGACGTTTTAGGATTTATCAGCAAACTTTGATCCATAACACAGCAAAGGTCACTGTCCACAGGAATGGGGTGCAAAGCCAAAACAGAGAAGAAAGCTGTGAGTAAAATGGCGTATTTTTTGATCATTTCTTCCCTTTCATCAGAGCAAACATTGTAAATGAGTTTAAATTGCTAGCTGGCTGGTATTATAGAGAGTAAGTCAAACCTGTTGAATGGCTTGACTGGCAAATCTAGTAAATGGAGTTCAGCTCTAAACTGGTCAATGGTATGACAGTAATTGCAGTGTTCAACTTGGATTTTAAACAAACAGATCATGAGAAATATTGAAGTGCTTTGAGCCCTAATCTTCCCACATGTATGCTGCAACGTGTTTGGAAAAAAAGCTGTACCCTATTTGACCCTGATGTGGGTTTCGAAGCATATTTCCTAACCATCTCCAGGACTGTCTATTTTCATTTCCACAGCATGATTTTCTTCATTTTTTACCTCAGCTCGTGTATGTGAATGGCCTATCTACACGTTTATCACCCCAAAGCTATCCTTGCCAGCTTATCATTCACCTCTCCAGGTTGTGATGCATCCACAGTTCTCCCCTTCTGCATGTGTGTTCATCTCCCCTCACTAGCTCTCTATCCTCCCTCATGCATGTTTCAAAATGGTCACCCCCTTTTACACATCCAAATTTCCCTTCCTCAACCTCTTCCAGCATACCTTCCCCATTCCAATGAATCAAATTTATCCTTTCAGCCTTCCACTTTTTTTTTTCATTAGAATCCCCACAGCACATTCAGCCCAACCCTCCAAAGAGCTTCCCACCCAGACCCATCCCCCTATCCCCCTATCCCTGCATTTCCCATGGCTAACACACCTAACGCTATAGATAATTTAGCATGGCCAATTCACCTACCCTACACATCCTTGGACTGTAGAAGGAAACCAGAGCACACAGAGGAAACCTGCACAGACACAGGGAGAATGTGCAAACTCTACACAGAGAATCACCCAAGGGTGGAATCAAACCCAGGTCCCTGGTACTGTGAGGCAGCAGTGCTAACCACTCAGCCACCATACCACCCTGTTTGCTGCAGGACATTTGTTGTATGACACTGAATTGATCCATATATAACAACAATGTGTTTTATATTGCACCTTAATGCAAGAAAACATTCCAAGGAACTTCACGAGGAGCATTTATCAAATAAAACATGACACCAAAACATATTAGGCCATACAACCAAAGGCTTGGTCAAAAGAATAGGTTTTAAAGCATGTTGTTAAGGAGGAAAATGAGGTCAAGAAATGGAGAGATGTCAGGAGGGAATTCTAGAGCTTCGGACTGAGGCAATTGAAGCCACGGCCAACAACGATGGAGCAATTATGATTGAAAATGCTCAAGAGGTCAAAATTAGAGGACCGCAGATAATTTGGAGTGTTCTGGGTTTGGAGTAATTGCTGAGATAGGGCTGAGTAATGCCATGGGGGAAGTGTGAAATCAAGGGCCAGAATTTTAAAATCAAAGATGTTGTTTGACTGGGATCCAGTGCAGGTCAGAGAGCGCAGGGGGTGATAGGCTATGGAAACATTCAGTGAGTTAAAGGCACAGAATGTACTTTGTATATGTGTGGGTGGCACAGTGGCTTGCACTGCTGCCTCACATTGACAGAGACTTGGGTTCAATTCCAAACTCAGGCAACTGTCTGCTCCAGTTTCCTCCCACAGTCCAAAGATGTGCAGGCTAGGTAGATTGGCCATGCTAAATTGCCCATAGTGTCCAGGGAAGTGTAGATTAGGTGTGTTATAGGGCCTGTTTCCACACTGTAGGGATTCTATGATTTTATACACCAAATTTTTTTAAAACCTGCACTGTCAATAACACCGCAGAAATTATGTACCACGAAGTTCAGTGTATTATTCTGCCCAGTTATTACATTTCCTAATTTTGTTTACCTCAATGTAAATTGTCATACAATTCGATGGCCACACGAAATCTCAAAAGTTGATTCAATTTCAAGTGAAATTCTCTTCAAATACCACGATGTCCAAGGAGTCAGTTGAGGGTGAGAGTGAGAAGACTCTCTGCCGGTAGATTTTATTTAAGGCAAAGTTCCATTATCATATAAATGATTTATGCTGTAAATACAGTATAACAGTGATGCACATAGCCCCTGCATTACCTTTCTACTACTTAGTGGGTTTTTTACATTGGTTATGTGGACCTCTTGATTTTCCGGAATAGTTGACCAACCAGCATACTCCGTGTCCCATAGGTGCCAGTTAATGAAACGTTTGCTGTGTATAAATAGCATGGGGGTAGAAAACTCTCTAACTACTCAGTCATGTCTTTGCCAAAACTAAAAAGGACAGCAGAGAAACACATGATCTACAGAATTGCAGATTGCATTCAGTGTCCTTTTCTCCAAAGCATTTAGGCAGAAAGTTCTGCAAAATCAATTACATTGGATCGGACACTGTCTAGATGGTCACAAACTGTCTCCGCTGCCTGGGCCTATTTTCTCAACTCTCAAACAATCAACGTAAAGAAAATGTTTCACCAACATTCTAAAGCTGTCTTTGAAGTGCAGCAGAATTGATATGAATGACTAGGAGGAGATTGCTGCCAGTCATTCTGAACAGTGACAATTTGTTCATCTAGTTACATTGCATTTTGAGTCACGTCTTTATAAACAGACAGAGCAGCAGCAGGAAAGGAACGAAGAGGAAGCCAGTCCTGAACTCCAGATCCCAGTACCTCAAAGGACATCCTGTTCAGTCATGAAGACGCATGGCAGATAATAGAGACTCTGACTATAAGCACTGCCTTCCAATAAGGGGGCATCAGAAACAGTGACACTTCAGTAAAGAATAGATTTGATGGATTTACATTATGCCCAGTTTGTTTGCCTGTAAATGAAAATGCCACCTGAGCTCAGCAGGTAGAAACATTGGTGTAATGGATGAGATCCAAGCTTCCAGCTGATGTGTGTACACTCCATTCAAAGGCACAGGACACTAGGGCCAGTCTGTTGCTGTTTGATGAGACTAATGAAGCAAAACCACAAAAAGGAGGCAGCCACTTATGCATGAACAATATTAGCATAATTGAAAATGTCCAGGGTGACTAAATAAAGAGCATTCAATTCTAGACCCAACAGACTGTAGTATCATCAGATACTTACAGATCTCCCCATATTTGTGTCATCCAATTGTTTTGCATTTTTTTCTGAAGGAGGGTCATAAAAGCTTGAAAGGAGAATTGTTGCCTGAAATTTATCAATGATTCATTAACTTCTGGTACCAACATAGCAGCCCAAATATTCATTCAAGCAGACTTTTAGTTCAATTGAATGGATCATCTCCTTCTAATAAGACTGTTATAGGATATTTTATAATCACTGTAGTCTAGCCTTCTTTGCCAATTATACTCTGTAATACTAAGGACTGGAAGATTCTAAAAATGAACAGAAGCAATGTTTCACCTTCACTTCAGTTTTCAAGATGAAGGATTTCTCTAATAGCCAGGAGCTGAGAAAGTTGTTTGCATTGCTCCAGTAATTGCCTAACATTTGTACTGCACCTGTCTGGGCTGAAATCCATGTTCTGCACAAAACAGCTGTTTGTATTCACATAGTTCATTGTTGCACTAGCTGCCTAAACTCTGTGGCACTAGACTTATTTGGATAATCAAATACCCAGAGCAGGCTGAAGCCAGTCTGCATCATGAATAGCTCACAGATTGCAGATTTCGGAAATCTACACATAGGTTCTCAATTGTGCCAGACCTCTGTAATGTCAGTCCAGTGATATCCTACTGCACTTCTAAAATGAAGCAATAAATAGATTGGGCTAGGACTGGTTTGAGAAGAGGAGAGTGAGAACCGATCTACATAACACAATATACACGACAGATTTAAATAACTGATAAGAAATCACAGTTAAGTGGGCAGGAGGTGTGTTGGCCTTTGCTATGGAGGGATATGAGTGCAGGAGTGTGGGGATATCGTGTTGTAATGATGTGGCACATTGGTGAGACCACACATGGAATTATGTGCAGTTTGGGGATGGACTTGCCATGTGGACAATGCAATAAAAGTTCAGACTGCTTCCAGGAATGGATGGATTGTCCTGTGAGAGAAGATTAAATAGACTGGGTCTTTGTTCTCTGGAGTTTGGAAGAATGAGAAGTGATCAAAATCTAATATAAAGGGTTCATCTGGAGCTCAGCAGAGTGCTTCCACTGACTGAAGGGTTTAAAATAGGGATGATCAAGCATATTAATATAATTAATAAAATTAGCGGGCACAATTCACATGATGCTCACTGACAGATCTGTGCAGACCAATAAAGCTTCAACACTCTGTAACCCTGGTGTTAGTAGCCTCCAGACACTGTCTTCGGTGTTCTCTCACCTCATTTTGCACTGCCCTCTTGGTAAAAACTTCCTGTCATTGGCCTGTGGCTCAACAATTGGCAGGACCTCCCAGACTCCACTGAGTGTCAGTGACGCCAACACTTTCCAAACCCACAACCACCTCCACCCAAAAGAACAATCAAGAATGACCAAACAAGATAGGCCTTTATTCAATAGCGTTTAGAAAATTGAAGGGTGACCTTATTGAAACATACAAGCTTTTGGGAATGCTTGAGAGGGTAGATGTTGAGAAGCTGTTTCCACTAGTGAGAGAATTTTGAAGCAGTGGAATCATACGGTGTCTGAGCGATGTTAGCTACGACAAGATGTGAGGCAGCATTGGGTGACAATTGCAGCAAGGCCCATCTCAACATCAGGATCAACTCGCGTCATCTGTTATGCTTTTCACAAATGGCATGGTGAGATTCTCCGTAGGCAATGACAAGTTGCGAACTGATGCCCACAGTTGGTAAATGCCTTGTTAACAGCCCAACTCACCTCATTATTATTCAACCTCTGATTTTACTGAAGCTCAACATAGGGAGAACTCAACAAGGAAATGAGAGCGAGCATCTGGTGGATTTATCTCATGGATTAGTCCAAGCAATCGCCATGTTGGAAAATGGACATTAATACCTCAGTAATATCACTAATACCTCAGTAATATCACTGATACCTCAGTAATATCACTGATAGCTCCCGTTCTGAAGAAGTCCATCCCCAAACTGCATGTAATTCCATGTGTGGTCTCACCAATGTGCCACATCATTACAACATGATATCCCCACACTCCTGCACTCATATCCCTCCATAGCAAAGGCCAACACACCTCCTGCCCTCTTAACTGCGATTTCTTATCAGTTATTTAAATCTGTCTTGTCTATAGTGTTATGTAGATCGGTTCTCACTCTCCTCTTCTCAAACCAGCCCTAGCCCAATCTATTTATTGCTTCATTTTAGAAACGTAGTAGGATATCACTGGACTGACATTACAGAGGTCTGGCACAATTGAGAACCTACGTGTAGATTTCCGAAATCTGCAGTGTGTGAGCTATTCACGTCCCTTCTGGACGTGAAACAGTAATTCTGATTTCTCTCCGCAGATGCTGCCAGACCTGCTGAGTTTTCCAGGAATTTCTGTTGTTGCTACTAATGTCGCAGGGCATGCTTCATAAGCACCAGTCATACACACCTATGTCCACTGACATTGGCATCCAACATGTGCCAGTCCCTCATGCTACATCTCTGATCCACTTACAGGATGCTTCTGCACTTCAACTCTGCACCTCGGGCTGGACCAGCAACTCTCATTGTGATGCTGCTGGGGCAACACTGTGCTCTCGGGCACAAGCTCCAGCTCACGGACTGGACCAGGCTGCATCTCCGGGCTCTTCATTGCACCCACTCACCCTGAACCTACCTGGATACTCACAGCACCCCTGCCTTGCCATTTTCCATTGTCTCCTCAGCCAGAGATATCAGCCCCATCTTACTGATGTCTTACCCTGCTGTTCAGTGCCGATACTAAGTCAGGAATCATGTCATCGTTGTCAGCAGGCCTCAGTCAACAGTCAGACCAAAGGGGATAGCCGTTGTTCAGGTATTCCCAGCACCACAAGTTAAGGGAAACCTCCGCGACCAGCCCAGGCCATCATAGTGGGCAGTAAATGTCAGCCAGCAGAGCACCTGTCTTGACTTTTTCTGCTCTTTTAAGGACTGTTTTCTTCCTGGAATGACAGAGCAGCTGTCATTACAGGGGATGAAAATGGGCGGCACAGCTCTCACATTCGGTACAGATGGCGAGGTAACCCAAGCGAATGAGTAGGCATTGCAGAGGGCATACAGGGTTAGTCGTCCCGGTGGTTTGGGGTGGGTGATGGTGAGTGCAGAAGATGTTGAAAGCAAAGGTGAAAGTGAATAGCTTGAACCCTGATGGAAGGTGCATATAGTATCAGAGATACAGTGACTGTGAGGTATCGCAGAGAAGACAGGTGGCACTTACACTGGTAGAGTGTAGAACATCATTGATCTGCTTCCTACAGTACTGTGTATTCCCACTGATGGCTGTGACTGCACTGAGCCAGGTGGCAACCTCAGACCAGGTCTGGGCAAGATCTGGCCTCATGGATTCTACTACTGGTCCTGAAGAAAGAGGATGCCCCATATGGGCAACACTTCATCCAGCATCACCTCCAGAACTTAGCCTGTAAAGTAAGACACTGATTTCCTCAATTGGCCATGACTGAGGCAAATATCAGGAACCATGCAGGTGATTTACTTGTCCGGGTCCACAACAGACTCTTGAAGATGATATGGGTGCAAGGGATGTCTGTGAGTTCTAGGATTTTTCTCGGATGGGGGAGGGGAAGGCAAATTCTTTCAGGATCAGTGCATGGTAAGATGTGGCCGAAATCAAATGCAACAGGCTCCATGGGGCAGCATAGGTAAATAACAAAGCGAGTTTGGTAAGGTGCAGCCAGAGAACTCATTAGCCTCATGGAGCCGAACCCTGTATGAAGCTGGACACAATTCAGACTCAGCCAAAAAAATAAAGAAACATAAGATTCAGCCTCATGGTTACAGAATAAAGGGCCACTCATGCAAAACCGAGATGCAAAGGAATTTCTTCTCCCAAAGGGTAACGAAAATCTGGAATTCTTTACCTCAGAGAGTTGTGGGGGCTGGATTACAGAAAGCATTTAAAGAAGGGGTAGACAGACTTTTAAAACATAGAACATAGAACATAGAACATTACAGCGCAGTACAGGCCCTGCGGCCCTCGATGTTGTGCCGACCTGTGAAACCAATCTGAAGCCCATCTAACCTACACTATTCTATTATCATCCATATGTTTATCCAAAACATTGAGGATTTGGGGGCTTTGAGGAGATAGCACAAAAGAGGAGTTCAGAACTGGGGCAGATCAGTCATGGTCTTAGAGAACAACAGGTAGGCTTGTGAGACCAAATGGCCTACTCCTGCCTTCTATTTCTAATGTTCTTATTCTCCAGTGTTCTTTTGCTGGCTCATCATGTCCTTTTCTATTATTTATAAGATGTAGGTATCACTGCTCGGGCCATCATTACCCACTTATTACCCATCCCTGCCGCTGCGCTGTTAGAGAAGGTGTTCCAGGATTTTGATTCAGCCACAATGAAGGAATAGCACGATAGTCCCAAGTCAGGATTGTATATTGCTTGCAGGGAAACTTTTGACAGCTGGTGATCCCATGCCTTTCTCGTTCTAGATGGTAGAGGTTATGGGGTTTGGAAGGTACTGTTGAAGGAGGCTTGGTGAGTTCCTGCAGTATGTTCGCTCTGTTTTATAGTCTGCTGCCATCACCAGCACCAGTAGTAAATGGCACTGCAATCAAGGAGGCTGCTTCGTCCTGGATATTTTTGATCCTTTTTGAATAAGGTGGAACTGCACCCCTCCATGCAAGTGAAGAGTATTCAGTCACACTCCTGTCTTGTCCATGGTAGAAAATGGACAGTCCTAGGGGAGTCAAATGGTGAGTTACTGAATTCTGAGCCTCTGACCTCCTCTTGTAGCTCTTCATCACTTATTTTCCTCCCTATCTTTGTGCCATCAGCAAATTTAGCAGCAACACATTTGTTCCATCATTCAGGTCATTAATAATGATTGTAAATAGTGGAGGCTCCAGCATTACATCTTGCCAACCCAAAGTGGTCCATTTATGCCTACTCTCTGCTTTCTGTCAACTAAGCAATCCTCTATCCATGCTGCTGTGTTTCCCCCTACACCATAGGCTCTTATTTCAAGTCATACCTTTGATATGATAACTTGTTAAATGTCTTCTCAAATTCTAAGAACACCATATCCACAGGTTCCTCCTTCTCCATATGACATGTTACTTCCTTAAGGAACTCTAAGTTAGTCAAACACAATTTTCCTTTCACAAAGCTATGTTGACTCTCCGTGTGTGTGCTGCTATAACCTCCTAAATAATAGACTGCAGCATTTTCCCTATGACAAATGGAGCAGAGAGACCAAACCAGAATCTGTGAAGGCAGGGGGGATCATGGTTGACAGCTGCAGGCACAGTGAGAGCTCCATGTCGCTCTGGAAACAAAGGTCACTACATCTATTTCTCTCAGGCATTTGACAAGACAGCAGCAAGCCTCACCCCATGATTAAGAACCTTGTCCAATGGAATGCCACCCACCCAATGGAATGCTGGACAATCAGAGACTCGTCTGTACTCACCAAGGAAATCGTAGCCAATATCACAGACTCCTAAATCCTAGAATCATCACTGCATCCCAGGCCAGAGGTGAGTGATGGCAGGATAGAGATTGAGAGAATAGGAAGGGGGCAAGAAAGGATGTGAGTAATCCCTTTGCCACTGCCTGGTCCCTCAACCAGGCACTGAGCACTTTTGACCGAGGGATCACCTCAGCAAACACGCCAGGGATTGTTTGGCCTACTCCTCATGTGACAAGTCCCTCACTTGCCATGGGTGAATAATGGAAGTGTTGGGATAAAGTCCATAAGTAAGCCTCAATCGATGGCGGGAAGGATATTATAATAGAATATGTGTACAATGATGTTCTCTCACACCAACAAAGACAGCAGGCGAACATATCAGATTAGAAAGAAGCATGAAAAGCAGGAGGTCTTGGATACTATCCCAGAGAGCTGTATTCATTAATCTCCAAATGTAGATGCAAATAAACAGTGTTACTGCACTAAAGGAGCGAAAAAGCCTTAGTCTAGGATAAGAAGCGATCAGCCACTAGATGAATTTGTATAGACACTTCCAGAAGGTCTGGCTTCAGTGTAGAATGCTCCAAGTAGTTCCGTATCACCTGTCCCACATGGAAAAATTTGCAAAGAAAAGCCCCTTTGACCACAAGCCTATCAAGAAGTGATCAGCACATTATGTCCTCACAACCCTATGGGAAAAGGAGAGAGTTAATCCTGTCAGGTTCCTTGAGCAGACTGTCAAACTCATTTGGCAGAATGCCTCATCACTAGAAGTTTCCAACAAGCACCAAGAAGTAGTTTTGCTGGTGGTGAGAAGGGCACTGCCTATCAGATCCCTCATGTGCCCCCTGGTGATTGTGCACCATCGCACATGGCCCTCGAAACAGCTGCTGGGGGTAGAAAGTGTCACACATCTCCTTGTGGAATGTGCCTTTGCAAACAACATCTCTTAGAGATGCAATGGTTTTTGTTGAAGTTCATCCTGAGCAGCTCTCTGACGTAGGACTCTGTGCTCTATGAGCTGTTCCCCAGAACACACACCGAGACAAACACCGATTGCGCCTGGAAGACCATCAACTCAGTGAAAGATGCCCTTTGATCTGTCCAAACCTGTTGGTCATCCAGTGTAAAGAGCTGATCTCGACTGAGTATTGCAGACTGGCACATTGCAAGGTCCGGGACTTTGTGCTGAGGGATGCACTAAAGCTTGGGGAACTGCCACCAGGCACAGTGGGGAAAGGCCACTGTCTAAGGTCTTTCTGCTAAAGTACAACAAGAGTCAGTTACATTTCAAGATCCCTACGTAGCCTGAATAGGAATGTAAATAGTTTCCTTTCATGATTGGAAAATCCTTTTATTGTAACTGGACTGCAACTCTCATGACGAGTGACAGAATTCCATTGTATTTTCAGCAAAGTCTGGACTGAACTGTTTTAGATCTTCTGCACTTATAGATAATTAGTGAAGAAAGTATATTCTTACAATAAACAAAAAAAATTGAGCATACACTCACAGCCCAAGAATACTAAGGAGAAGTATCTATCTAAGCCAGTTAATCTAAAGCCAGAATCAAGCAGGAGAGGCATAGGCTTCAGAACTCCTCTGGTTTTCAAATGTGACACTGGGGTTATGAAGAGACTGGCTTCTTCTCAGATTGTTACTGGGAAGAGGGATGTAGTCAGTAGACAAGTCAGCTCACAGAGTTTGAAGCAAGCATCCTGGAGTCAATTTCCTGCTGAATATGGAATGGACAGCATCAGATCATTTGACAAGAACCCACTTGCCCACTCTGTTGACCACAATGATTGTCAGGGATAGTGAAAAGCTGAGGAGTCAGTGGACCCTAAAATAATGCTGAAGCTGACATTGAAGTTGAGCATGGCTCTGACATTACTGAGGAGTTTAGAATGGCTCCAAGATGGTTATTTTGTGACTTGTGTTAGATTATGACTGGAATTGAATGGCTCAGGTGTAAAAAGTTTGCTATTTCATACACAGAGTGGCTGATCAACTGTTAAGCTGCATAGCAGGAGATGTTGATTTTGTTCCTTCAGCTCCCTCTATTGTCCTTTGCGGGTAAAATTGGTTTCCTCAACACAGGTAAAAAAAAGTTCATTGGTATAAGTTTCTGAAGAGCCATAGGGCAAGAGCATTTCACTTCAGACATTGGTATTCATTATGTGGCTCACTGGCTACATATGGCTGTACGTCTTTCCTGCAGCTCTTGTTTATCAAGTGTCCCTGGGCCAATCTTGTCCTGTATTACTGCGACAAATTGACTGCCTAAGCCAGGGATTCCCAAACTATGAGTCACTACTCCATTAGCAATTGGGGTCACACCTCTGAGGCAGCAAGCCCGAATGCAAAGTGTGCAGCCTGCATGAAAACCCCAGGATTTGACTTCGATTCCCAGTGACATGCATAAACATCATTTCCTTTGTGCTATTGTTCAGACAGTACGGTCAAAGGGGAACGAGATCCAAGGGCCCAGCACTATCTTCATCTGAGCCTCAACAACACTTGCAGCAAAACACTATCGATCCCCAATCTCACAGCCCTCTCACCACTACCCCATAGCTCTCAAAACAAATCAACTCCTTCCTGTGTTCTCATTCCACCCCTACTCTCACAAACGTCCCTTTGCCCCGCTCTCACAACTTACTCTTCTCCTGCTCTCAAAAAGCACCCTCCTGACTCTCACCTCTCCCCCACCTCCCACCACCATGCACCCCCCACCCCCACGGCTCTCATTTAGCCAATCAAGTTGATTCAGTAATCATAAATGGCCCTTATTATTTTTTGCGTGAATGCTAGTGATTTGAGGAAACAGAATGCTTGAATACTATTTATAAAAATATTCAGTTAGATTAGTTATTTGCCTTATTGCACCCATGGCAAATGTTTGAGTTTCAATTTGTGCAGTTTTAAATGATGTGTTGCCGTTCAAATATTGAGTCTAAAGAACACAATTTTCCCCTCCCTGGTGGTGTCAAAAGGAAAAATAACTGCGGAAGATATTTGATCCCTTCTCAAAATCACACCAATTCGGCTCCAGGCAAGAAGATCCATTGAGGAGTTTCATGACCTGTCACTAATTAAGGCTCTTAACTGGTCAATCAATAGCCTTTAAAGGGCCTCAAAATACCACCTCCCCAGTTACCTGCCTTTGCATTCTGTGAAAGAAACATGCCTGCCATATTGGTGATGGGAGGGTAGGGGAGACACTCCTGTTGCCTTAATTTGAGGGCAATCAGAAGCAAGGACGAAGGTCAAGGGAGTCAACCCCCTGCCTTTGCCTCCAAACCCCTTGACTCCACTCTTCCAACCGCCACAACACCATGACAAGAAGATGAAAAAGATTTAGCTTCTTGCCACTGGATCCTCTGGAGAGTAGACCTCAACAGGCAGTTCTTAGGATCCAGAAGCTGCCAGCCTTTTTATTGGCCAGCAGCTTCTGGTGAACCAGAATGCCAGTGTTGAGGCTTGTAATGGGCCAAGAAACTTGCTGATATTCTACCTGTTGTCTCTTAAATAGCTGACTGGCGTGCAATAGGTCAAGTGTTTTTAGTGGTGGAGGTGACAGTTTTTCACCACCTAACTTTCAAAATGACAGAAAATTGCACCAAAAATATATATCAACATATATATATGTTACAGTTGTATAGGACTTTGGTTCGGCCACATTTGGAATACTGCGTACAGTTCTGGTTGCCACATTACCAAAAGGATGTGGATGCATTGGAGAGGGTGCAGAGGAGGTTCACCAGGATGTTGCCTGGTATGGAGGGCGCTAGCTATGAAGAGAGGTTGAGTAGATTAGGATTATTTACATTAGAAAGACAAAGGTTGAGGGGGGACTTGATTGAGGTCTACAAAATCATGAGAGGTATGGACAGGATGGATAGCAAGAAGTTTTTCCCAGAGTGGGGGACTCAGTTACTAGGGGTCATGATTTCAAGGTGAGAGGGGAAAAGTTTAAGGGAGATATGCATGGAAATTTCTTTACGCAGAGGGTGGTGGGTGCCTGGAACGCGTTGCCAGCAGATGTGGTAGAGGCGGGCACAATAGCGTCATTTAAGATGTATCTAGACAGATACATGAATGGGCAGGGAGCAGAGGGATACAGATCCTTGGAAAATAGGCGACAGGTTTAAATAGGTGCAGGCTTGGAGGGCCGAAGGGCCTGTTCCTGTGCTGTAATTTTCTTTGTTCTTTGTTCTTTGTTCTATCAATCGTATGTGCTGATATAAACCGCAATGGTTGTGTTTGTAAGTAGATATATTTCTAACCTTGATCAAAGAATAGATGATCCTTTGCTTTGATGCTATGTAAACAAATTTAAGTGTGCATATAAATTTCTCTTTGTTAGCTTTAGATTGAACTGATTATTATAGGAAGATCCCAGAGTCAAATATTGTCTGAAGACTATTGCGAGCATTGGTCTCCATGTTCCTGGGTGTGAACTTGTCAGGTTTTCCCAACTGCTCAACTTCACATTTAGTTAAACTTTAATCCAATTTGATTAACTTCAAATAATCTAGAGGTAAGAAGACAATTTTGTTTTGTTTCCCAGTTAATCTCTGAATTTTAAGAACAAGGACAAAAATAGCGCCCATGTTATATAAATGCTACAAATAATAATGAGAGAGGGAAATAGAGATAGGGATGGGGAGTAAAGAAAAATTATTTCAGTAAGCAATTAAGGAATTTATTGAACACAAATGACTTTAGCAGTACATTATTTGAAATAATAAATTAATTCTAGTCAATTCAAGCATTGACCTTCTGCGCTCTATCAATGCAATAAAATCCACTTATTGTACAGACTGTTTTGTAGCTAAAGAGGTGCATTAGATTCAGCTATGTGTCTGACTCCCATTAAATAAAGGTATTTGAAACATTTCAGATCATTAGAATGGAGCTACTGAACAGAAAGTAGTTCAAACCAGACAAATGTATTATCCTTGCCTATTCCTAACGTAATTTATTCCCCACTGGTCTCTCTGTAGCATACTTTTGTTCTCACTGTACACATTCCATGTCAGCTTCTCCCTGCTATTAATTCACTTCTTTTTAACTATTGTTATGTACAGTGTATGTTCACTTAAAATTGTGGTTGCATTCCTAAAAATCACAACGTTTTAAGTGAACCAACCGTAAGTGAAATGTTGGTTTCTAAAGGAGCCAATGTAAGTTGGTTCTGTGGGATTTTCCTTATCAGAAAGAATAAATATTGAAACATTATATCCACTAAGTTAAATGTTTGACATTGCTAAAATCCTATATTGGTAAGTGAAATAACGTCCAAAATAAAATGTTTGAAAATATGAAAGAAAAGTGTAACTTGCACTCTAAAGTACTTGCCTCTTACTGTGAATCCTGCTTCCCAAATCTCCTGCTCCCTCACTCTCTTGATCACTGCAGACTTCTCTGACCTCAGAGTCGCAGCCTCCCTGTTCCCCAACCCATCCTGTTGCTGATTCCTCCTCATTTAACACCCAGATTTGTCTGAGATTGAAGCTCCGATGTTGTGGAGGAGTGGGTCCAAATTGTTCAGAAGCACTGGGGCTTTTACGGTCCATCTTTTTTTTTAATGCTCCCATTCGGCAGTTCCTTCTCTTGAATTTTTGCTGTGAGCAAAGCCTGGGGAGAGGAGCATGGAGGCAGAGGCAGCTTTGAAAGTCATTATCAAACTATGCGTGCTTTGGGAGATGGGTTTTCTCTAACCCAACAGTGTTATCCATCTGGGATGAGGACATCCAACTGAAAATGGGCAATATGCTTAAGGTCAGAGAAAACCTTATGGGCAGCAACAAGCACCCAGCATTGGCAATGACTTGAAAGATCTAGGCCGCTGTTATCTATTCCACTCTGTACTTTCTTCTGTGATTCACCTCTCTGGAATTCATTCCCTGTTAGTTGCTACTCCATATGAAAGCTAATCCCTGTTAACAAGTATATTTTGTGTAGTTTAATTTTGCCTGTTCCCTATATAACTCACTCTGTTGTTCTTGTTTATTTTCTGTGCAACATACTCCATGTCTTTCACAGCTATTGGTATTGTTCAATTACTATTTAGCACCCCTCAGTACCCATCTTTTCCTCTTCACTTGTCCAATTATTTTCTACTTTTGACTTACACTATCGTTCTTTTTGTAACACAATCCTGCTATTTATCTTGAAACATAACTCTCTTTTTGTGTCTCCCTACTACCTGTTGTTCAATGCAAAATATATGGTCAATTGCCATATTCACAGGTTCTACTTGCAGGGTTTGGTTAAAAAAATAGTTCAGTATTGGATTTTATGCAAAATACATTGTTATAAGATTGACAAAGGCGCCGTGGTTAATGGAGAAAAAAAGTTCATTATTTTGTCAAGATGATCAAAAAATTACTTCTCAGTCATTGTGTTCAAACGTTCTTTATTTCCTTGCTAGCTTTTTGGAATAAGGAAACTTATAAGTCAAAAATGTTAGCGAATAAATGCCGAGAAGCTTTGGTAGGATCCAAATCATTCACATTTCACATTCATTAATCACTTTTCTCTCCTCAATGCACTCTTTGTTGGTTTCTTTCAAAGCTGCTATAACAGCTGATACTTTCTTAATCATTATTTTTCTTATTCTAAAGAAGAGTCAAACATATTAATACTATCTTACATAAATCGCTGATGGAAATAACTTTTAACACCACTACATTGAATTGTGTTCAGGGAGACTAATAAAAATGGTTTCATGGCACATGAAATTCAAGGAACTGGGTATGTTTAGAATGAAGGAAAGTAGATTAAAAAGTGACATGATCCAAGCATATGAAATGTTGCAGGCTTGGATAAGTAGATATAGAAAGACCATTTTGGATTATGAACACACGGCTGGAACTCTTGAACATAAAATTAAAAAGCCATCAAAAGGCTAGGAATTAGAAATAATAATTTGTCCATTCACAGAGAAAGGACACCGCAGGCATTTAATGTTATACCAATTAATTCATTTAAAATAGCTGTAATAACTATGTGGTTAGTAGCTGATTGAATATTAGACAAAGACAAAGTACAGCTATGGATATTAATGATCCCTGAGCTGTTGGAGCCATTGCCATTTCAGAGTTATAAAATGGAGATTGTGTAAGTAAATTGATATTACAGTGTTTTAATTGATTAGTTTAGCAGCCGAAGAGAAACTTTGCTGATCTGCCTGCAGAATGTTGAATAAATTTATGGTGGAGCAAACCAGTAGATTGCCTGTGGAAGGGATAAGCCTAACGGGCCAAATGGCCCATTCTCTGCTTTTCCCTACCATGTCCGAGAATCAATTCAAGGTGTAAACACACTTCAGGCCAGGTGTCCTGGCACAGTAAGATAAGGACAGCCTCTGATATCAGACAGTTGGCCACTCAGGGCAGTCAGGATCAGAAGGCCTGTAGCTCTACAGTCCAGGCAGTGGGCCACAGGCAGCCGTGTGAGTCTACTGGAACCAGTCCAGGGAGTCACAGCAGCACAACCAGGGAGCCATCCAGATGTCTGTCAGGGCCTGATCGCTCATCATTTGAGTTGTTTCAAGGAGTGAACCATGGTCAATCTTGGGGATTCGGCGACTAAAGGTTTAGGGGAGGTTATCAGCAACCATTGCAGCCAAAGGGAAGCTGGGGAACTTAATTCCGGGATTTGGAGGCTGAATGCTGGTATGTGGAGGGGATAGAGAGAAGGCGGAGCAGCTCAATCCATGAGAGAGGGAGATAATAGAGCATGGAAGGGAAAGTGGTAATATGGGAGGGCATGTCATTGAGAATCAGCAGCACTCTGACCTCAATGCGGACATAGTAAGATACTAAATCTGGCATATATACGCGAAATGCCAGGAGCTGGGGCAGTAACATGGACAGATGAAGATTTAAGTAGACCGGTTGGATGGGAACCTAGGGAAGTTCAGAGCTGGTGAGGTTAACTGGGAATGCTAGCAGGAAGGGAATGTTTATATTTTGATGTTCACAAATAGTAGGAGGCTGAGCCCAAGAATCACTGTGTGAGGAGTGGACTGCGTTTGCCTACCATCATGCTGTAAAAAATAAAACCAGTCTGTACAATGGTGATCAAAATGGCTGCAACCACATATGGAGAGGGCAGGGTAAAGTGTCTCTTACTGCGAGGAAAAGGGCTTCAACTTCAAGTGATGAGTGGTTCTTTGAAGAGCAACAGCATTACTCAAAAACTCATACATTAAACCTAAAACACACCTAAGCACTGCATGCAGTGTGAACCTTAGACATTAACTATTGTGTTCAATCCCAATCGCTGCGCCAAGCAAGACCACATCGTGTAACATTATGAATCCATCCCACTGATGGCTGTGAATCTCTAGCAACAAAAACAGAAGTTGCTGGAAAAGCTCAGAGGGTCTGGCAGTGTCTGTGAAGGAAAAAACAGAGTTAACATTTTGGGTGTAGTGACCCTTCCTCAGGAATGGTGTGTGTGGTTGTGAATCTCTGGCAATGTGCTGCCAGCTGGAATGATTGGCCCTGGTTGCCAAAGGAGCCAGTATCTGCTATTTCTTTATAGAGTGCACACAACGTGGGAGCTGCTTCTTTTACACCTTTGCTCATCAGACATTGTGCCGTGCTAAGGAAGGTGAGAATCTATACATAGAACATAGAACAGTACAGCACAATACAGGCCCTTCAGCCCACGATGTTGTGCTGAGCTTTTACCCTAATCCTAAGGTCGATCTAACCTCCACCCCTACTTTATATCATCATCCATATGCCTATCTAATAGCCGCTTAAATGCCCCTAATGAGGCTGACTCCACTACCCGCTCCGGCAATGCATTCCACGCCCCGATCACTCTCTGAGTTAAGAACCTACCTCTGATGTCTCCCCTATATCTACTTCCACTCACTTTAAAACTATGCGCCCTCATAATAGCTACCTCCACCCGAGGAAAAAGTCTCTGGCTGTCTACTCTATCTATACCTCTGATCATTTTGTATAACTCTATCAAGTCACCTCTCATCCTTCGTCATTCTAAAGAGAAAACCCCTAGCTCTCTCAACCTTTCCTCGTAAGACCTTTCCTCCATTCCAGGCAACATCCTCGTAAATCTCCTCTGCACCTTTTCCAATGCTTCCACATCTTTCCTGTAATGAGATGACCAGAACTGGACACAGTACTCCAGCTGTGGCCGAATCAGGGTTTTGTATAGCTGGAGCATAACTTCACGGCCCTTGAACTCAATCCCTCTATTACTGAAAACTAACACACCATACACCTTCTTAACACCTCTATCCACCTGGGTGGCAGCTGTCAGGGAACTGTGGACATGAACCCCAAGATCCCTCTGCTCCTCCACACTGCCAAGAATCTTTCTGTTAACCCTGTATTCTACTTTCAAGATTTTCCTTCCAATATTGCAGTTGTAGCTAGTCAGACACTCACGCAAACAGCCAATCAAGAAAAGTGAACGGTATATTTATAAATGAGATAATGTATTTACAATGACATGTCACCCATACTAGCTATGTGTCCTCAGATGGCATTCTTTCTTCTCCCCTCCTACCACGTCTCGGTGTGGTCCCGAGTTCCAGAGCTGTGGTGGAGCAGACCTCTTGACACTAAATGTTTGTTTGGGCGGCCACTGAGTCATTCGTGTCGAGGGGTCAGTCATGCTGAGTGTGTCCTGCCCAGAGATGGGTGAACCCTCCACAGCTTAAACTCCGACAGGGTTGAAGGTGGAGATGGAAGGCCCAGCCATGGTTGCAGTGTTCTGCAAGGAGAATTCTGAAGGGGCCTGTGTGTGCAGCAATGCCCTGCCCTTCCTGCAGTCAGCTCATCGCTCAGCTCCTGTTGCCTTGCTGTTGATTGCTGTGCACCAGTGCCAGCAGCAATGGACTCTAGGTCAATGCTCATTTCTAGCAGACACTGAGAGTGCCGGAACAGATTCTCCACCAATGTGCCCACTGAGATAGGTGGCTGTATGCCTGAGACAGCAAGGTCCCAGCCGCGTTGCTGCAGTCCTCCACCTTTGTGGCAGTTTGCCCCGTGCCTCCGACAGATCTGCCTGCTGCGGTTGTATCTCCTTGTGCATGTGGCGTTCTTTCCTGCCCTGGGACTGAGTAAGTGTCTGCTCTCCGGCAGTCCTCTGAGTGCCAGCTCTTTGCAACAATTTTCGCTCAACCAGCTGCAGAGACGTGGCAAGCACCAGAGGTGCTCCCATCTCTGATCCGGCCAACGTGCTTCCCGCCAAAGTATCAGTCTCGGGGCTGGTGGAGGGGCTAGGAGGCAGCCTTGCTAGTGCTTCTTCAGAGGATTCTGTGCTGCCCTCCTCAGCAGCGGAGACAGAGGAGGAGATGTGAACCAGCAGCGTTCTCTTGACCGTGGAGACCGTCAATTCTCTGTTGTTATGGGCTGGAGACGAAAGAAAATGTGTTGCGAACGGGGTTTAGAAGTTGTGACAGGATAAGAATGCCCTCACAGTGGGGTTAATGGGAGAATAACACTACAACAAACAATACTTTATATTTGGTTGGTAGGATATGGAATTTTCTGCATCTCCACAGGAGCTGTTCCAGTTCTTGCTGGGGGGAGCCAAGATCCTCTCTTTGAAGAGGGTAAGAAGCGAATGTCGGACATCTCAGCACCTATCCTCCCTCCTTTAGCCCTAACATGGACCATTTTCTCTGGGAATGAGAGCATGTCTGACAATGTCTTTACTGCCTTCCATCCCTGTGGCTCAGAGCCAGGGAAGTACCTTTCACTTCCGGTACATGATCAGCCATGCATTAGCCTGTAGCTCAGCCCTCCCACCAATGTGCAGGAAAGCAGACTGCAGGAAATTCATGATTTGTTTGAAGCCACTATCCATTAGGTTTCTCAGATGGATTGTGGGCCAGGGTTAGAAGTGCTCTTGGAGCTTAATTCTTCACAATTTTCTCTTGTGCATAAAAGACAAACAGTTACCTTGGAGGTACCGCGAACATTTAAGAAAACCAATGAAGATTTGACATTTTTTTTGCCAAGCGGTTAAAGTCTAAAAACATGGGATGTCATGTTAAAACTGTACAAGGTATTGGCGAGTGTATACCTATACTACTGTGTACAATTTTGATCCCGTATTTAAAATAGGATATACTGGCGTTGGAGACAATGCAAAAGAGATTCACAAGGCTGATTCCTGGAAAATAATGGGTACACTTATCAAACATGCAAGATTGTGAGGGAGCCTGATCAGGGCGATGTTGAGAAAATGTTTCCACTAGCAGGGGATTCTCAAAATAGGAGACATAGTGACAGAATAAGGGGACGCTCATTCAAAATTGAGATGCAAAGGAATTTCTTCCTCCATGTCTGGGATTCTCTACCTCTGCAGAAGTATAGAACACCAAAGAATATGAAAAGGAGTCATACTTTGGAAATCCTGGTCAGTTTTCTTTTTCCAGAACAAAATGCCAGCACCAAGTCTGAACAACTATGTTTCTGACATTATCCTACCTGTAATTTCCCTGCATGGATTATTGTTGTGGTATGTCCATTTGAAGAAAGGAGGACCTCTTTCATATGCTTTGCTTAGTCCCAGATGGCAGTGTCTGAGAATCAATAGTGCCATTGAGATTCTGCCTCCTCCCTAAGTAATGCATGATTCCCTTCCCCAGGACTGAAGAGTTAACCTCCTTTATCGCACCCGATCACAGGCTGCAGGTGCCTCCCATTGCCCCCAGTCAACCCCCTTCCCCCCCCCCATTAATGGCGAATTAAGCAGGACAATGTCAATTTGTACTGGGTGCTTTCCTGTACATTCAAATATGGCTAAATGAGATAATCAATTATACCTCCCAGCAACACCATCAGGCCAGTGGAGTGGAAATCCTACCCACTACTGAGCTCACCTGCTCCACAAATGATAAACTGTCTCCAAGGAAATCAACAACATAACCTTCAAAATAATGCTGGTGGCATAATCTATGACTGTCATTCCCCCAGGTCAAGATAATAAATCGCTTTTTTTTGTCCTTGGGGATGAAAAGTACCTTTCAAATGTTCTGGAAATCCAAGTAATATTTTCCATAATAGAAAGTACAGCCCCACACACAGATTACCTTTTAGAGTCTGGGATTTGTTTCATTTGCTTCTGCAAGCACGCCAAGTCAGAGCAGATTGAACTGTAAAATGAGCTCAGAGGATAGAGAAAGCATTGACTTGACTTGTGTGCAAAGGGACTGATTAAGCTGTAATGGAAAACAAATGGGAAGCTTGGTTTTCCAAAGAACAGCTTGAGTTTGTTCCGTCATCCTTTGTTAGCCATGTGGGACAATCAGAAAGATCCTTGCTTCCCAATGCAGCACAAGCTGATTTAGCATCACAGTTAAAAGTTGAAGCCAACAGATGAATCAGTTATCATTGATGTAGACTTCTGGCTTTTTTTATAAAGCTGATTTGAGTTGGTATACAGGAACTGTACCTACTTCAGAATTGCTCTGCCTCAGTAATGATATAGCAGAGTTTTTATTCATGTGCTGTGCTGACTTCCCTCCCTTAATCAATGGGCAGTATCCCAGAACATACAACAGTAGAGCATAGGAACAAGCCCTTTGGCCCACCATATCTGTGCCAATCATGATGCCATTCTGAACTAATCCTATCTGCCTGCACATGGTCCATATCCATCTATTCCCTGCTTATTCATGTGTCTGTCTAAATGTCCTTTAAACGTTGCTATCATATCTGCTTCTATGACTTCCCCTGGCAGCACATTCTTGGCACCTACTGCCCTCTGTGTAAACAATTTGCTTCACATACCTTTAAACTTTCCCACTCTCACCTTAAACCTATGCTCCCTAGTATTTCACATTTCCACTCTTTGAAACAGGGTTCAACTATCCGTCCAATTCATGCCTCTCATAATTTTATATATTTCAATCAAGACACCCCTCAGCCTCTATGCGAACAAAAACAATCCAATTTGTCAAATTTCTGCTTACAGCTAATACTTTCCAACCCAGGCAATATCTTCGTAAACCTCTTTTGTATCCTCTCCAAACCCTCCACAAACCCTCCACATCCCTCCTAGAGTGTGGTGACCAGAACTGCACACAATACGCCAAATGTGGCCTAACTAAAGTTTTATATAACTGAGACATGACTTGCCAACATTTATACTCACTGTCCAGACCGATGAAGGTAAGCATGCTTGCGCAACCTTTACCACTTTAGCCATTTACGTTGCCACTTCCTGGGAGCTACAAATGTGCGCTCCAATATCCCTCTGTTCATCCGTGCTTCTGAAGGTCCTACCACTTACTGTACACTTTCCTTCAACACTTAACCTCCCAAAGTGCATCACTTCACACCCTGTCCAGATTGAACTCTATCTGCCATTTCTCCAGCCAACTTTCCAACTGATCGATATCCTTCTGTATCCTTTGACAACTTTCCTCACTATCCACCTTTCTGCTAATTTTCATGTCATCTACAAACTCACTAATCAGGCTACCTAGGTTTTCACCCAAATCACTTTTATGTACAATAAGCAACAGAGGTCCCAGCACTGATCCTTGTGGAACACCGCTGGTTACAGACGTTCAGTCACATAAACACCTCTCCACAACTACCTTCTGTTTTCAATGACCAAACCAATTTGTATCCAACTTGGCAACTCATTACAGATTCCATGTGATTTAATCTTCTGGACCAGCCTATCATGAGGGACCTCGTTAAATGCTTTAGTAAAGTCCATGTAGACAACATCCACTGCCCTACCCTCATCAATCACCTTGAGATAGTAAGAACTGCATGTGCTGGAGTCAGAGATAACACAGTGTGGAGCTGGAGGAACACAGCAGGCCAGCAGCATTGGAGGAGCAAGCAAGTTAATGTTTCGGGTCGGGACCCTTCTTTCGGGCCAACTTTCCTGCTCCTCTGATGCTGCCTGGCCTACTATGTTCCTCCAGCTGCACACTGTGTTATCTCATCAAACACCTTTTCCACTTCCTTAAAAATTCAATCAAATTTGTAAGACAAGATCTTCTCCTCACAAAGCCATGCTCACTATCCCTAATAGTGAGGTAATGTGAGGTAATCCTGTCCCTAAGAATCTTCTCCAATAATTTCCCTACCACTGATGTAAGGCTCACCTTCCTATCCTGGATTATCCCTGTTGCCCTTCTTAAACAAATGAACAACATTGACTATTCTCCAGTCTTCTTGGGTCTTGCCTGTGGCTAAGGAGGATACAAAGATCTCTGTCAAGGCCCTAGCAATGTCCTCCTTTGCCTTTTGGGATAGACCCCATCAGGCTCTGGGAACTTATCTACCTTAATGTTTTACAAAGCACCCAACATCTCTTCTTCCCTAACATTGACGTGCCCTAATCTTACCATCATACATGCACTTCTCCTTGGCAAATACCAATGCAGAGTACTCATTAAGGACTTCACTCACTTCCTCTGGCTCCATGCATAAATTCGCTTTTTTGTCCTTGAGTTGACCTGGCCTTTCCCTCGCTACCCTCTTGCTCCTAATATACATATAAAATGCATTGGGATTCTCTATAATCCTACTTGTCAAGGACGTTTCATGACTTCTAGCCCTCCTAATTCCTGCTTAAGTTCTTTCCTGCTTCCTTTATATTCCTCAATGGCCTTGACTGATTTCAGTTTCCTAAACCTTACACATACTTCCTTTTGCTTTCTGACTAAACTTTCAATATCTCTTGTCATTCAGGGCTTCTGAATCTTGCCATCCTTACCTTTATCCTCACAGGAACAGGCTGATCCTGAACTCTGATCAACTAGCTTTTAAAAGACTCCCACACATTAGCCGTGGACTTACCCTCAAACAGCCACCTCTAATCTAGTTTCAGAGATAGCAGGAACTGCAGATGCTGGAGAATCTGAGATATACAAGGTGTAGAGCTAGATGAACACAGCAGGCCAAGCA
>JAHRHZ010000145.1:21580410-21594030 GCA_024137785.1 Ginglymostoma cirratum | reverse complement strand
TGAATATCTTTATACATAAGTATTTTAAAACTTACATAATTATGATCATTATTCCCTGCCAAACAATGCTCCCCCGCTGAAAGTTCAAACACCTGGCCAGGCCCATTCCCCAATACAAGGAACATTTGACCCTTCCCTGATTGCACCATATACATAACGTTGCAGATGTATCTGCATCATCTATAACCATGGGCAAGGGAGGTGCCTGATGGCTGGAGGGTGGTAAATGTTGTACCTTTGTTTAAGTAAGGTTGCAAGGAGAAATCGGTGAACTAAAGACCTGTGAGCCTGACTTTAGCTGTGGGTGAGATTTGGAGGTGATTCTAAAAGATAAGATTTAATAAACATTTAGAGAGGCAAAAATTGATTAGGGATAGTCAACATGGTTTTGTGCGAGGAAAGTCGTGCCTCACAAACTTGATTGAGTTTTTTTGAAGAAGTTACCAAAAAGGTTGATAGCGGAGCAGCAGATGTTGTTTATTCGGATGTTTGTAAAGCCTTCGAGAAGGTTCCGCTTGGTAGACTAATTCGTAAAGTTAGGTCACATGAAATTCATGCCAATTGGATAGATAATTCCCTAAACGGCAAGAGACAGAGAGTAATAGTGCAGCATTGCTTTTTGGACTGGAGGCCAGTAACCAGCAGTGTTCCACAGGGATTGGTTCTGGGTCCTGTTTTCTCATTTATATAAATGATTTGGATGAGAATATAGAAGGCATGGTTAGTAAGTTTGCGGATGACACTAAAATAGGTGGGGCAGTAAACAGTGAAGGAGGTGTTCTAAGATTACAAAGGGATCTTGATCAAATGGGTCAATAGGCTGAAAAATGGCAGAGGGAGGTCAATCTGGATAAAGGCAAGGTACTGCATTTTGGTACAACAAGCAAGGGTAGGGCTTAAACAATTAATGGTAGGCCCTTGGGTAGTGTTGTAGAACAGAGGGACCTAAGGGGTGCAGGTATATAATTCTTAGAAGCTTGTGTCACATATAGACAGGGTGGTTAAAAAGGTATTTGCCATGCTTACCTTCATTGCTCAGACCTTTGAGTATAGGAGTTGAGAAGTCATGCTGCTGTTGTACAGGACATTGGTGAGGGCTCTTCTGGAATACTGTGTCCAGTTCTAATTGCCCAGTTATAGGAAGGGTATTATTAAACTGGAGAGTGGTTCAGAAAAAATTTACCAGGATGTTGCCGGGTGCAGAAGGTTTGAGTTATAAAGAAAGGCTGGATAGGCTGGGACTTTTTCACTAGAACACTGGAGGTTAAGAGGCAACCAGATAGAAATTTATAGAAAAAAGAGGTATAGATAGAGTTAAAGGTAGTTGTCTTTTCCCTAAGATGGGGAATTTCAAGGCTAGGGGGTACATTTTTAAGGTGAGAAGAGAGAGATTTAAGAAAGACATGAGAGGCAATTTGTTTTACACAGAGGTTGGTTTGCATGTGGAATGAACTTCCTGAGGAAATGGTAGATGTGGGTACAATTACATTTAAAAGACTTTTGGATAATTACATGAATTGGAAAATTTTGGAGGGATATGGGCCAGGAGCAGGCAGGTGGGGCTAGTTTAGTTTGGGATTATGTTCAACATGGACTTGTTGGACCAAAGGGTCTGTTCCTGTGCTGTATGACTCTATGACTCTCCAACTCTAAACCCTATTGGATGCACCTAACAAATTATGCCCCATCTAAGGCCCTGAGACTAAGGGAGTCCCAGTCAATATTAGGGAAGTTAAAACCATCCACTACATCAACCCTGTTATTTTTACATCTTTCTATAATCTAGTTACATTTCTGCTCCTCTATTTCCCCCTGACTACAGCATAATCCCATCATAATAATTGCACCTTTCTTATTCCTGAGTTCTACCCTTATGGGCTTGCTTGATGAACCCTCCAAGATGTCCTCCCTCAGTACAGCTGTGACAGTAATCTCCTCTCACATCCATCTCTATCTCATCTGAAACAGCTAAACCCTGGAACGTTGAGCTTCCAGTTGTGCAGTTCTCTCATCCAAGTTTCTGTAATGGCTACCACACCATAGTCCCATGTAATCATCCAGGCTTTAAGCTCATCTGCCTTCCCTGTTATCTTCCTTGCATTAAAATAAATACATTTCAGACTGTCCCACCATGTTCATTAGCCTGGTCCTGCTTGTCCTTCCTATTAGACTTACCTGACTTAACCCCTACCTTCTCCTCAATCACTCCACATGCTGACCTACTCCTCCATTCCCCACCCCCTTTCCACACTAGTTTAAACCCTCTCGCGTAGCGCTAGCAAACCCTGCCAGGATATTGAAGCCCCTCCAGTTTAGGTAGAACCCATCCTGCTTGTGCATACTTCTGCCCTGGAGGAGATATCTGAAACCCTCATTCGTACACCTGCTCTTTCGCCACACATTCAACGGTATTATCTTCCTATTTCTGACCTCACTAGCATGTGCCACAGGGATTAATCTTGACATTTCAACCCTAGAGGTTCTGCATTTCACCTCTTAAATTCTTAAACCTAACTCTTTAAATTCATTTTTGCAGAACCTCATCTCTTTCTGGCTGCTTCTTGAGGACCAAATGGACCATGACCTCTGGCTGCTTACCCTCCCATTTCAGAATATTCTGTGACTGCTCAGAGACATCCTTGACACTGGCACCAGGAAGGCAACACACCATCTGGAGTCTCGCTCACGGCCACAAAAATGCCTCTGCGCCCCAGAATGTAGAGTCCCTTATCACTGCCGTACACCTACACTTTGACCCCCCACCACTCGTGTGTCACCAATCTGGCTGCTGCTGTTTTTGCCCCCTGTGACACTATCTCCATCCCCCCTCCCCAACTTAAAGAGTATCCAAAACGGTTCACCAGTTTGAGAGGGGAATAGCCAGAGGCAGCTCCTGGACTGCCTCCCTGGCCCTCCTGGCAGTCACCCATCTATCTGGCTGAACCTTTGGTGTGACCACATCCCTGAAATTCCTATCTATAAAACCTCCAGCCTCCTGTCTGCTCCTCAGTGCGTCCAGCTGGCATAGCAACTGATCCACCCGGTCTGAGAGGAGCAGACACATTTCCTGCAGACATAGTTGTCAGGAGCATTGGACTTCTCCCACATCTGACAGGATGAACATAACTTAGTCTTTTTATTCATTATTGAAATCTGTTTTCCAAAAGTAGAACATGACTTTGCAGAAAATATTGAACCACTGGCACATGGAAGATGATGATTCTAGCAAAGTTAATAATTTAATCTTGTTTTCTGCTTGCTCTGTAACTTCATGCCTGGTGTGATATGTCTTGAACAGGTTTGTGGATGGAATTGAAACTGACAATAGCACACCACCCAGACAGAAATTTGAATTCAGCACAAAAGAAGTAAATGAAGACAACAGCCTTTCTCAGTTAAGCTCAGGTAAATATTACTTCTAGTATCCTAGCAAACAGGCCAATCAGCCCAACAAGTCCATGCTGCCCCTCTGAAGGGCATCCCACCCATTCCCTGTAATTCCCATGGAAAATCCACCCAATTTACATACCCCAGACACTATAGGCAATTTAGCATGGCCAATCCACCTAGTCTGCATGTCTTTGGATTATGGGAAGAAATTGGAGCACTGAGGAAACCCACACAGACATGGGGAGCACGTGCAAATTCCACACAGACAGTCACCTGAGGGTGGGATTGAACCTGGGTCCCTGGTGCTGTGAGGCAGCAGTGCTAACCACTGAACCAATATCCGTGATGTGTCTATAATGTTTCTCCTCTATAACCTGCAAAGTCCAGTCCGGTTGGCAATTCTTTTTATTTGCAACTGCTCTGTTTTTCGCTTCTGTCCAACTCCAAAAATTCACACCATCTTCTCTTTTGCTCTAATTGACCCTGGTACACTTTTTCTTTACAAATCTTAAACTTCTGTTCTGGTTTTTAACTAATAAAGTGACACAAATATCACTGATCTGTTGGTTTAACCTCATTGGTGGCAAAACATTCAGAGACAATAACCACAGACAAAATAAACAGCCATTTGGACAAGAGAGGGTTAGTTAGGTAGAGTCAGTAAGAATTTGTAAAGGCAAATTGTATTCCGTGAGATTATTTTTTCTTTAAATTCATCTATGGGATAGAACCATCAATGATAAGGTCAGTGTTTGTTGCCCATTTAATAGTTTTCCCTTGAGAGCATAGTGGGGAGTTACTTTCTTGAATCTACTGCAGTCCTTAAGGTGTAAGTATTCCCACGGTGCTGTTAGGAAGGGAGTTCCAGGGTTTTGACTCGGCAAAAATAAAAAGCAGCAATATAGTTTCCAGTCAGGATGGTTTGTTGCTTAAACCCTTGGTATCAGCAGAGGAGTGGTGGGACAGCGCAGTGTATCAAATATCATTTCTATCTACAAAAACAGGATAAATCAAACCCAGCCAATGACTGCCAATCAGAACACTCACAATCATCAATAAACTGATAGCAGGGATCATCAACAATGTTCTTAAGCAGCACTTGCTCAGCAATAACCTGCTGAGTTTGTGGTTCTACTGGGACTGTTCAGCTCCTGATCTCATTACAGCCTTGGTGCAAACATGAACAAAGGAGCTGAACTCCAGATGTGAAGTGAGACTGGCTGCCCTTGACATCAATGTAACATTTGACCAGGTGTTCCATTGAGGAGCTCTAGCAAAACTGGGGTCAAACAGAATCAGGGAAACCTCTCCATTTATTGGAGTCGTGCAGTGGTAGCTCTGCAGCATTATGACAGAAATTTCTAGGTTTGAGTGTAACTTTGACAACTTGAATGGTGCAGCTTGTCGACACCAATGTGCTCCAGAATCCAGCTGCAAAAAAAACCCCACCGACATGAATAATCATGATGTGAATCTATTAGTCTGCAGAAAGAAATGAACAGAAAGGCAATTTTAGGGAGCAGTTATGTTGAATTATTTATTTACTACAAATCTCAGTAAAAGGCTCCCTGGGACAGAGAAGCTGCCAAGTCCAACAACTCTCCATCTGCTATTGGTATTCAATTGTAGCTTGATTAATTTTTAAATGTTATTTTACTTTCTAGGAATTTTATCACATTTAATATTTGCATTGGAGTCTTAGTTTGGGTTATATCCAATCCCAACATCTTTGCTGATAACAAATGATGCATATCCTTGGTTCTTGCGATCTAATTGACTGAATTGGTATTCGTTTTGTTTCCAGGAGAGGCTGAAGAGACCAAGCAAAATATTTCTAAACTTAATCAAGAGGTCAGTCCATCATCGTCAAGACTATTCAAGTGAAGAGTGACAAGCTGAACCCTGTGTATAACTCTGTTTAACCACTGCTTCTTCCCTGCAGTCCTTACTTAATTATTTTTCCGAATGCATTGACTGAGTGAGAATTGCCCAGGATGTTTTCATTGCTGCTGGGTAATTCCTCTGCTCTGCAGGACCCCCTGTAACTGTCTCCATCTCTGAGTTAGAATTAGAGGAGTACTCCGAATTACTTACCTTATTACATACTGGATACTTGACTAGTAAATGTTACCAGAAAAAGTCCAATCTTAACTGCTGGGTAATTACATAATCAAACCCCTAATCACTAAAACTGACCAATCCCATGCCCCCACCACCACCACCACTTTACCTCCAACTACCTCTCCTGACCCCCAACTGCCCCCTTGCTGCTGGTTTCCTACCACTCCCCTTAATCTGACCCGAGTGCTTTCGACCACCCCACTACCTTCATTGACACATCGGCTCTTCCCCTGACCTTTGACCCAACTACCTCCCTGCCCTACCTACCCACCCACTCTCCCAACTGCCACCCTGCACCCTAACCATCTATCACCATTGCCAGCCCCACGCTGTCACTTTACCTCCTGGCCTCACCTACCCTCCATTTCATGCATCCCACCTTGTACAAGTACCTTGTCACCTACCCCTCTCACCTGTCCCATCCCCCTCACCACCCTAACCCAATACCCACCCTACCCAATTACTTTGCCCACTTTATCTTACCCCTTACTTGCTCTGCACCCTTATCCACTTACTGCTTCTATCCTTCCCTTTATATAATTGGAACACTCCAGAGCAAGAAATGCTGGGAATTGGGAATGGAATGCTCAGAGTTTGATACTTATCCAGAGTACCTGGGCCCAAGACAGAATGGAATACTGTAGAGATAAGTCATGACATGCAAGGACAGAATGCCCATGGTATGTTTTGTTTGCTTTCTGAGTTCATGACTTTATACATCAGTATTAATGAAGGATCCACGAGCACGGACTGTCTCCTGAAAAGTCCGTGAGCCCTCACCAGTTATTGGTTGAATTCATACTTACCACAACTTGGGTAAATCAATAGATGCTCAAAACAACTTTTGCTTAATTGAGCTTTCAAAGTTCCTAGAACAAGCCAACAAAACATTTATTCTCGGACAATCTATGAAGCACCTACACACTTTAATGATTTTGAGCCCTGTGCCTTGTACAAGGCCCTAAGTGGCTGTGATGATCATGGTGCTTTAAATTCAGCAAAGTATGTCAGAGGGAGAGATATGACCATGAGTAATTCAATACTTTTGATTTGTATATCTATGGTGCAACACTTAATTCTCAAAAACTTGTATCATCGAGTAATGGATTCTATTCAAGTCATGATTCTTTGCAATTTCTGTACCATTTGAACTTTATTCACTAGAGTAGCTTTTCAGCAAATTCATAGAATAGAATCCCTACAGTGTGGAAACAGGCCCTTTGGCCCAACAAGTCCACACTGACCCTCAGAGCATCCCACCCAGATGCATCCCCCTAACACCCACCTAAGCTACACATCCCTGAACATTACGGGCAGTTTAGCATGGCCAATCCACCTAGCCTACACATCTTTGGAATGTGGGAGGAAACCAGAGCACCTGGAGGAAACCCACACAGACACGGGGAAAATGTGCAAACTCCACACAGACAGTCACCTGAGGGTGGAATTGAACCCAGGTCCCTGGCACTGTGAGGCAGCAGTGCTAACCACTGAGCCACCATGCTGCCCCTTCCTTCTTAAAGTTATGATAATTTCCAACTTAGTTTTCTTTTAGTGTGTTAGATTTGGGTAGTAGCTTCAAGCCCAGGACAGATGTAGTGATTAATTTGATCTGAATTTAAAATGGATAAGACGAGGTTTAATTTCTGTGAAGTCAACAAACTGGACCACTGAAAATGTCTTATTTATGAAATGCAATTATTAATAATCTGTTTCAATGCTATGATTCTTTTATCTTCCAGATGTCTCACCTGTCACAGCAGGTCACCCAGCTGAGTAAAGACCTACATGATATGATGCAGCTCCTGAAACCTTTGTTGACATCCCACAAGTCCGTGGCTCCCTCTCCGGACCCCACACTGAACCCCAGCCTGGCAGCAACCTACAGCAATAGCAGTGGACTCGGCAGTGTCATTCGATCGCAGGCTCCCTCCACGGCTCCAACTTTCCCTGCTCTGTCGAGACCTGGCTTTCAGCAGAGAGGCTCATGGCCTGATAGCAGTCCTTATCCCACAAGGTCATCAATATCAAATATGAACAGCACGTCAGGGAAAGTACAGACTGTTCAGGCCTCATTATCTCTGGACTCCTTTCTTGTGGATTCATCCCGACATACAGGCCTCGGAGGCTGTGAGCCCCCGGGTCGGAACCAGCCCCTGACGCCGGACATTAGCCAATTAACTCAATTTCTTCAGGAAGACGGAATGCCCCTTGTGCGGTCACCCTCCATTGTATCGGTCAGTTTGCAGCAGGTGGCTGAACATACTACCAAGCAAAGTGACACACCGTTGGTAAAACTCTCCCTGCCAGCAGATGCTGCCTGCTTACCAGATAAAGTGGCTGACCTCCTAAGCCCATACAGCATAAGGTTAACAAGGGAGCCACAAAGGTCAGAAACATGCTCTCTTGAATTGATAAGGACATCAGCCGAGGACTCTAGCAGCGATTCAATTCAATTCATCGATGATGAAGGGACAAATGTATAAAGACCTGACACTGGCGAAATGTATAAAGGCCTACAACCATGTCAGTGGCACCAATACCAACTCTTTTCTTCTTTTCTAGAAAAGCTTTTTGATTCGGTCTTGAACTTAACAAAAATAATTCTTCGTGTTGCTCCAGGAAGCTACAAACAAGTGGACACTGTTTAATTGTTAGAAATGTATGATATTTGGAGACAACTTGCAAGCTATGGAGCACATAAGTTGACTCAAGAATGTGCAACCTGATAGAGTAACAAGTGAATGAATTACACTGTCATGGGATGCCGACAAAGTTACCATAAAATACAGGCATGACCAGCTTTTAGCAATTTGTTTCTAGCATGTACCCTTTCAAATGAGCCAAATTGTGTATAAATACAGAGTACAAACCTGCTACAAAGTGTTGAAACTCACTGATTATACATAGCAGAGAAAAGGACTTATTTTTCTACCTTTGTTACATGAAAGAAAATCTTTATACAGTTTACTGTTTCCTTTCTTTGCATAATGAGACAAGCATGTATATTAACCAGGTTTTAAAAGATCAAAGTAATTGCATGTAATGTATACCTATATATTTATGCATGACGCATATGGATCCAAGGTGGCTTTAGCAGGGAATCATGGGACTGAATATGTATTTATTAAAGGTGATGGACTCTGAGAGGTATCAAATTCCAGCCCATTTGATTCAAACTTTAACTTTAAACACTAAAGCAGCAATGGGGATAAAATGGTATGCCATAGAAAAAAGCAGTATATCCTACGGTAAATTCTTCCACCATGAATTTTCATTGAATTGTTGCATATTTTTTTCTTTAATTGGTAACGAACCCAGATTTAGTGGCATGGATTTGGGTTTGGTTTTGCCTCAAAAGCTCGAATCTGTTTGCTGACGGTTTAGACTTGCATTTACAGTTAATAATATGTACAACCTCCTTGAAGCGTGCTCATTGCTGGACTGCACAAGGCAGTTGGTCAAATGGTTTACAACCTGTTCCTCAGCTCATTAGTTTTTCAAGCTTTTAAAGCAACACAGCTCTTAAAACACTGTTTTAGCACTGTTGCCTCAAGGCACCAGGGACCCGGCTTCGATTCCAGCCTCGAGCGACTGTCTGTGTGGAGTTTGCACATTCTCCCCGTGTCTGCGTGCGTTTCCTCCGGGTGCTCTGGTTTCCTCCCACAGTCCAAAAATGTGCAGGTTAAGTGGATTGGCCACGCTAAATTGCCCATAGTGTTCAGGGATGTTTAGATTAGGGAGGTTATAGGGGTATGGATCTGGGTGGGATGCTCCAAGGGTTGGTTTGGACTTGTTGGGCCGAAGGGCCTGTTTCCACACTGTAGGGATTCTATGATTTCATGAGAAAAAACTCACAAACTGCTTGTGTTCCCCCAAGACAAAATTACATACAATAAGAGTGCCAAAGTGTATGCATTATAATAGTTGCAAAACTATTTACACAGGAACACAAATTGAAAGATTGAATTGAAGAGTATATATGACATGTGTATAATAAATGAAAGAAGTGTGGATAGTAGAAACCTGAGCGTGTATGCTAATGGAATGGAATGTTCGGGCCAAAGTTCCCAGTTCGGACAATTGTGTATTGTTGGCATTTCACAAAATCACATTCTCTACCAGCTATGGTGTGTATAACGACGTGGATGTGGAGACTTAACCTTGGATTGGTAAATAGTGTAACAACGTGATAATGAGCAAAATATTACCTACCAACCTCCTAACAGCCGCAACTAGGGGTTGGTTAACTCAATCGCTGGACAAATTGTTTGTGATGTGGAGTGATGTTAACAGCATGGGTTCAGTACTTGTACTGGCTGAGGTTACCATGAAGAGCCCACTTTCTCAACCTCACCTGAGGTGTGGTGACCTCAGGTTAAACCACCACCAGTTATCTTTCTCTCTGTCTTAAGCGGGCGGCCCTATGCTGCATGAACTCACAAAAACCGGGCGAGAGACCGGACAAATGTTGACCATTTGTAGCAAGGACAGTAAAATATTTAAAGACAAAAACAGAAATTGCTGGAAAAGCTCAGCAGGTCTGGCAGCATCTGTGGAGAGAAATAAGGGATAACGTTTCAGGTCAAGTGACCCTTCCTCAGAACCCCTGAGTAAAATATTAGCCCGGATCTTCCATTTGGAGTAGCAGCCAATTTTCAGACAATTGCCACTGTTGAGCATCAGAAGCCAGAAGATGTTCAAACCTACAGTGGGTGGCAGTACAGTGCCTGGTTTATTCCAATAGGAAAGGCCACAAGATTAAGGTCTTCCAGCAAACTTGGAGAATTGAAGCATATCTAACAAGGACCACCAGAGACGGCCAGGATACCAGAGACGGCCAGGATACCAGACCCTGCCAGCCTAGCTGGAGGTTGCTACCCAGGTCAGTAAGGTCTCAATTGTCCAGAGGTCCATGCATCAATGCAGGAAGGTCATTGACTTTCTCTGCTTCACCTGGGTAAGTGCCACAATCTCCTCCCTGCGAGCTCACACTCACTTTAACTCTGATACTGCACCCACTCCCAGCCAACGATCATGGTCTACAACTCTCATGCAACATCTGCCCTCATTCTCTCACCCAGCCAATCCCCCCACACTACTAACTCTGCATGGCCTCGACACTGTCTCCTCACTCACTTGGCTCACCATGACATCTTTCTGACACCAACATGTGCCAGCTGCTTTCATTTCAGTCAATCCCTCCATTTTTCTCATTCCAGGGGGAAACAGACAGCAGAAAGTTACAAGTGGTGAGGTGCCTCACCTTTGGGTCCCATAACAAGGACAGTATCCTGACTGTGACCATTCCCAAGGCTGATATTGGACAAAGCTCCTGACTGACCGGACCAGGACTCAGCAACTAATAGTGTGACTTCACTCAGGACTATTCTCCTATGACTTTGTGACATGGCCACTCAGCTGATAGAAATGGAATGTTTGCTGCATAGGCTGCTGGCACATGCTGTAGGTGCAACGTTGAGATAGGACAGTGCCCTGCAGCATCACATTCATCTATTAGACTGCTGCCTGCAGAAATCTGTGACAAGCTGCCTGATGCTGTGTCTCTGCTGATCAGCAAGGCAGGACAGAAGTATTGGGAGCCTTTAAATTCTGGTTGAGGAGGTAAATTGCAAGGCAGAGATGCAGTGAGCATCCACATAGATGCCAAGTGAACATGTGCTAAGACGGCAGATCTGAAATGCTCTCTGGTCAAGTCAGTGAGCTAGGTGCCTGCAGACGCAGCATTAAAGAGCAGAGGTGTACTGTAAGTGGCTCAGAGATGTGCCATGATGATACTACGAGATTGGTATATGTTGGAAACATCATGCTGCACACTACCAAGAATCTCACCTCCAAGTCCAGAATTTAATTTGGAAATGCGGCTTTTTGGTCCCAACATTGTGAAGGGCCTGGGATGATATCTCACCTGTTTTCATACATTTCTTGCTGTAGTTCATGTCATTCAGGGCCTGAGGGTATTCTGCCCCACTTTCCCATAATGAAGTGACAAAGTGAGAGCAACAAAACAACTTTAATGTATTTGCAAACTATTTGTTTTAATCAAAAAATCAACTCTTAAGCCTTTATTTTAACTCCCTCCGCCAAGCAAGTATAGTGCACAAAATAGTGTTTAAAATAGACCAAGTCAACTGCAATGTTCATTAACAAGAGCAGCTCAGCAGCATCACCACTTCTTAAACTAGTTGAGTCCTAAAGGCCATTGGGTCTGCATCTGGTGATGAGGGAACCAAGAAGAGGAAAAACTATATTTGAAGTCATCCTCACCAATCTGCCTGTCATGGATACACCTGTCCATGACGGTCTTGATATGAGTGACCATGAGCACAGTCCCACCTTCACCTTGATGATTCCTTATATGATGTTGTGTGGCACTATCACCGTACTAAATGGGACAGACTTCACACAGACCCAGCAACAAAAAACTGGGATCTAGGAGGCCTTGCGGGCCATCAGCAGCAGCTGAATTATTCTCAAACACAATTTGCAGCCTCATAGCCCGACATACCCCCTACTCAACTATCACCATCAAGCCACGGGATCAATCCTGGTTCAATGCAGAGTGCAGGAGGGTATGCTGGGAGCTGCACCGGGTGTACATAAAAACGAAGTGTCGATCTGATGAAGCTACATCATGCAACTATTTGCATGCCAAACAGCATAAGCAGAAAATGATAGACGGAGCTAAGTGATTCCCACAACCTAAGGATCAGACCTAGGCTCTGCGGTTCTTCCACATCCGGTTGTGAACGGTGTTGGACAATTAAACAATTCATTGGAGGAAGAGGCTGCACAGATGTTCCCATCTTCAGTAATCAGAGAATAAGCACATCAGTGCAAAGACCGGGCATTAGCATTCGCAAAGGCTTTCAGCCAGAAGTGCCGAGTGCATGATCCATTAGACCCAGCATTGCAGATGACAGTCTTCAGCCAATTCAGTTCACTCCGTGTGATATCCAGAAATGGTTGAAGACGCTGGATACAGAAAAGGCTATGAGCTTTGACAACATTTCAGCAAAACTAGTAAATATGTGATTTCCATAACTTATCATAACCCGAGTCAACCTGTTCCAGCACAGTTACAACACTGGCATCTACCCGACAACGTGGCAAATTGCCCAAGTACGTCCTGTACACAAAAATCAAGACAAGTCCAACCCGGCCAATTACCGCCCCATCACTCTCCTCTCGCTCACCAGTAAAGTGATGGAAGGTGTAATCAACAATGCTATCAAGCAGCACCTCCTCAGCAATAACCTGCTCAGTGACACCCAGTTTGGGTTCTGCCAGAGCCACTCAGCTCCTGACCTCATTAGAGCCTTGGTTCAAACTTGCACTAAAGAGCTGAATTCCAGAGGTCAGGTGAGAGTGACAGCCCTTGACATCAAGACCACATTTGATCAAGTATAGCATCAAGGAGCTCTAGTAAAACTTGAGTCATTGGGAACCAGAGGGGAAACTCTCCACTGGTTGGAGTCATATCTGACACATAGAAAGATTGTCGTGGTTGTTGGAGGTCAATCATCTCAGTTCCAGGACGTCTCTCCAGGAGTTCCTCAGGATAGTGTCCTAGAGTGCTTTATCAATGACATTCCCTCCATCATAAGGTCAGAAGTGGGGATGTTCAGTAATGAGCGCACAATGTTCAGCACCATTCACAACTCTAGGCCCGAAACGTCAAGTTTTCCTGCTCCTATGATGCTGCTTGACCTGCTGTGTTCATCCAGCCCCACGCTTGTTATCTCAGAAACTGAAGCAGTCCATGTTCAAATGCAACAAGATTTGGACAATATCCAGGCTTGGGCCGAGAAGTAATAAGTAACATTCGTGCCAAACTAGTGCCGGGAAATGACCACCTCCAAAAGAGCGAATCAAACCATTGCCAAGTTCCCCACTATCAACATCCTGGGTGTTACCATTAACCAGAAGGTGAAATGGACAAGCCATATAAATGTCATAGCAATAACCGTAAATCAGAGGCTGGGAGTCCTGCAGCAAGTAACTCACCTCCTGACTCCCCAGTGCCTGTCCACTTTCTACAAGGCATAAGTCATGAATGTGATGGAATATTCCCACATGCCTGGATGG
>JAHRHZ010000145.1:21562224-21580010 GCA_024137785.1 Ginglymostoma cirratum | reverse complement strand
GATTTCCTGCTCCTACGATGCTGCTTGGCCTGCTGTGTTCATCCAGCCCCATGCCTTGTTATCTCGGATTCTCCAGCATCTGCAGTACCTTTTATCTCTGACACCATCCAGAACAAAGTGGCCCGCTTAATTGGCATCAAATTCAAAGACCTTCACCCCCTCCACCACTGACACTCAGTAGCAGCAGTGCATACCATCTATATAATGCACTGCTGAATTTCACCATATTTCTTACACAGTACCTTCCAAACTCATGATCATTAACATCCAGAAGGCCAAGGGCAGCAGAAACGTGGGAACACCATCACCCACAGGTCCATCTCCAAGAAAACATCATCCCGACTTGGCAGTGAATCGCCGACCCTTCACTGTCGCTGGGTCAAAAGCCTGGAATTCCCTCCCTGAAGGCATTGTGGGTCTACCTACATCAAATGGATTCCAGTGGTTCAAGAAAGCAGGTCATTACCACCTTTGTAAGAGCAGCGAGGAATGAGCAATAAATTCAGGCAGCAACACCTACATCCCATGAACGATTTTAAAAAAAAGGTACTGGAATAAAAGGAATATGGGAACAGGGCACATGGGATGTTTTCCCTCATTGGGCAATGTATTGAATCCAAGAACCAGGATGTAATGATGGAAGGAAATAAGACATTGGTTAGGCCATAAGAGGATACAAATGTTGCCATGGCTTGAAAATTGCAGCTCTGAGGAATGTTTGGGTAGACTAGGGTTGTTTTCCTTAGAACAGAGTAGGCTAAGGGATGACTTAGTAGAGATGTACAAAACAACGAGGTGCTTGAATAGAGTGGGCAGAGAAGACCCTATTCCCTTAGCAGAGAGGTCAGTCACAGATTTAAAGTGATTGCTAGAAGGACTAGAGGGGACGAGGAAAAATGTCTTCATGCAGAGGGTGTTGGGTGTCTGGAAATTGTTGCTTGGTTTGGTAGGATAGGTGAAAACCCTCAATTCATTTTAAAAGGGACCTGGATCTGCACCTGAAGCATGGTACCCTGCAAGACTATGGGCCAGGTACCAGAAAGTGGGATTAGAGTGGTTGGCTCATTTATTCAGCTGGAACAGATATGATGGGTTGGATGGCCTCTTTCTGTAACTTTTCTGTGGTTCCATGGAAGCAAAAATAATTTAAAGAGTGAAGAAAAATCAGATGAAGGATAGAGATAAAATGATAACCAGAAAGCTTTGTCAAAAATCTAAGTGAAAATAACAGGAATGTTATGAAGATAGACTATGCAGGGTGAAAAAATACAGAAAAAAAGTGTAAGCTTGATGAACACTAAAGCTTGTAAATCCTGTTATGGTTATAGCAGAAACTCCATCCTGTTTATCTGCAGTAACCAAGGCTACAGGGCCAGAACAACCTATCTCTCAAGCAAAAGGATTTCAAAACCCTTTAATTACATTAAAAGCCTTGTGTTGAATATGGTACTTGTTCAGCAAACCAAAAGACCTTTGCAAAATAAAAAACGGGTAACCCTTGGCTATCTACAATGTTTTTGCTAGTGTCTCTCAAATTTGTACAGTCTGCATGAATTTATTCAGATCTTTTACCATTTTATTGGGTAATGGAAAACTATACAAAAAATTCCACACACTACCGGATATCTGTGAAAAATGGACAAATAGCACCATAGCGAACCACATCTCTCAGCTGTAAACTGCAAATTAAAAATCATAAAGAGTTACAGAGGATGAGGTTCTTTTTTTAAAAAATCATTACATTGTAACATTGAACCATTTAAAAAGAATAAAAATCCCAGATATCATTAGTTGAATTTGTGTCACTCTGAGTGAAAATTGAACTATTTGGAATGGTACAACAGCACCGAGAGAATATTGCAAAACTGTGTTGGCAGGTGAGAAACTACTAAACAAATGAATAAGTCTCAATTATATTTTTTTTAATTGTTTTGAAGTCTGAAGTGGGATAACAATGCCCAAAAAGATCCAGACACCAAGCTATCGAAGTTAGCTGAGCCCCTACAGTGACCTGACTCAATCTTTCATTCACTTTAAAGACAAGGCAAAAGTGCAAATCTGTTAAATGTAAACAACAATTATTCAAACTACGAAGCAGCATTAATGAACAGCCAGATTAATTATTCTAAAATTAAAACTGAAAAGCTGAACAAATATTTTAGTAGAACGGAAAGGGAGAAAAAGAGGAACAAACAGAGCAAGCAATGATGCCCTGCTGGTGATGTAACTGAACTAGTAATTCAAAAACAGGCTAACCTCTAGGCTCATGGGTTCAAATTCAACCCTTATGGCTGATGCAATTTCAATTCAAGCAATCAGTCTGGAATTTAAAATTAGTCTCAGTAACAGTGATCATACAGCTAGCATGTGATTGCTGTAAAACCCATCTGGTTCTCTATGTCCTTTAGGGAAGGAACCCTATTATCCTTACCTGGTCTGGCCTGTTTGTGCACAATGTGGTAGGGTCTTAACTGTCCCTTAGAATGACCTAGCAAGCAACTCAGTTCAAGGGTAACTAGGGCTGAGGAACAACTGTTTATCTTTCCAGTGACATTCACATCACGTGAAAGAATAAAGAAGACAAATTGAATGCTGTAATGAAACACAGGAAGATAATTGGTAGACTGAACATTTAACCTGATCACATTTTTTGATACAGGTGAAACAAGGTCATTTCAGTAAGGCACTGAGAAAAATATTAGGAGAAGAAGGTCCAAAATGCTAGAAAAGAGCATGAAATCCATTTAAGAAGGTGAGGCAACAAGGGAAACTGAAAGAAGACTCAAAGCTGATAGTTGCAAGTCTAAATGTAATAATGCTTGATCAACATGATTATAAGATTTTTTCCATTTTATTTTATTAACATTCAAAAAAACCAAAAAAAAATATGATTTTTGTTCCAAACAGACATTTTTTACAACATTTTTATTTAAGGGTCTACTGTGAACAGCTGAGCTTACTTTTGTTCCTAATTCAGAAATTAAACAAATCTATATGTGTTTTAGAGAGCTTTTTTTTAACATTCCAAAGGTTTATTTTTGAAAAACTGAATAGTGTTTTTTAATAAGGAGTTGTGTTTTCATTTGGGAGAGTCCTACATGTGGTCAGCCCCGGAGAAGACTTTTTTCCCCTCACGGAATTAATTGAAGAGGAATCAAATAAATATTCAGTTTTTGGGATAGCTGATGTGGATAGTCCCTCCAAGGAAAATGGAAGCGCCCGTCAGTTATTGGACACTTGGAATGATTTTTATGTTAGGCAGCATTTGACAAGATTTAATAGAATTATTGTTACAGGGGACTCTCCTGTCAGGGCATAGACAGGCAATTGTGCAGCAGTGAGCATAAATTTAGGATGGCTTGTTGCTTTCCTGGTAATAGGATTAAGGACGTTTCTAAACATTTCAGGCATATTGTTAAAGGTGAGATTGAGAAGCCAGAAATTATTGTACACATTGGTAAGATTGACATTTTTAGGGAAAAGATTAAGGCAGTAGAGTAAATTTAAGAGGTTAGGTGGAAGATTAAAAAGTAAAACCTTAAAAGTAGTAATTTCTGGTTTACTCCCAATGCCAAACTCAAATGAGGGAAGGAACAAAAGGTTAATGGAAATAAATCAATGGCTGAAGAGCTGGTGTAATGTTAAGGGATTCAGGTTTTTGGACAATTGGAATGTCTTTTGGGATAGAAAAGATCTATTTAAAAATGATGGGTTCAACCTAAACTGGAAAGGGACCAAGATTTTAGTAGGAGGATTTGCTCATTCTATTAAGGGAGACTTTATACTGATAGAGAAGGCAAGTGGAGGAATTCTAAGCAGCAGTGTAAATGAAAGGATTAGTGGGGTAGGTTCTAAATGTGACAAGAGCATGTCAATTAGAAAAGAAAGACAAGCGAGAGTTCCCAGTATGTAGCAACTCTGAAGAACTAAATTGCATTTATTTCAATGCAAGGGGTCTTACAGGTAAGAGTCATGAACTCAGGGCATGTTTAGGAACATGAAATTGCGACGTCATTTCAATTACAGAAACTTGACTGAGAGTTGAACAAGACCAGCAGCTTGATGTTCTGGGTTTTAGATGCTAAAGGAATGATATAAAAGGAGGCAAGAAAGGTGGGGGTGGAGGGGGAATGGGATTGGGGGGTGTTGCTGGGGTTTTTGATTAAGGAATACATTACTGCTGGAAGTAGGGAAGATATTTCTGAAAAATCATCCAGTAAAAATACATGGGTAGAAGTTACAAATAAGAGAGGAAAGATGACTTTGATGGGATTGTACGATAGGCATCTCAATAATAGGACAGAGATTGAGAACCAAATATGTAGGGAGATCTCAGATATATATATATGAGTAATAAGGATGTAATAATGGGGGGTTTTAATTTTTCAAACATTGACTGGGACTACTACAGTATTAAAGGTTTGGATGGTGAAGAATTTGTCAAATGTGTTCAAGAATATTTTCTTTATCAATATGTGGATGCCCCCACTACAGAAGGAGCAAAACTAAACCTTCCTTTGGGCAATAAGGCAGAACAGGTGACTGAAGTAAAAGTGGGGGGAGCACTTTGGGTCCAGATATCATAATTCTATTAGTTTCAAAATGGTGTTGGAAAAGGATAAGCCTTCCATACAAGTTAAAGGCTTTAATTGGAGTAAGGCAAATTTTAATAGTATGAGACAAGGACTTTCAAAAGTTCATTACAGTGAACTGTTTCCAGGTAAAAGGACGTCTGACAAGTAGGAGGCATTTTGTTCCTGGTAGAGTGAAGTGTAAGTCTGGTAAGATTAAGGAACAATGGATGAATAAAGATATTGAGGTTTTAGTCAAGAATAAAAGATAATTTTTTTAGATATAGTCAACTTGGTTCAATTGAATCTCTTCATCAATACAAAGCGTGTAGGGGCATTCTTAAGGGGGAAATCCAGAAGGCAAAGATGGGATATGAGATAGCATTGGCAGATAAGGTTAAGGATAATCCAATGAGATTCTACAAATACATTAAGAGCAAGAGGGTAAGTAGAGAGAGGGTAGCGCCCCTTATAGATCAAGGAGGTCGTCTTTGTGTTGAACCACAGGAGATAGAAAAGATTTTAAATGAATATTTCACATCAGTTTCATCCATGGAGAAAGAAATAGAGACTAGAAAATGCAGAGAAATAAATGTTTTCAAAACAGTTCACGTTACAGGAGAAGAGGTTTGGGAGGCTTAGGGAATACAAAAGTGGATTCATCTCTGGGATCTGATCTAATGTATCCTAGAATGTTATGGGAAATGAGGGAGCAAATTGCGAGACCCTTTGCACAAATATTTGCATCAGCTATAACTATGGGTGAGGTATCTGATGACTGGAGGTAGGCTAATGTTGTACCCTGGTTTAAAAAAGGTTGTAAGGAGAAATTGGGAAACGATAGAGCTGTGATCCTGACTTCGGTTGTGAGTAAATTGTAGGAGATGATTATAAAAGATAGGATTTATGGACATTTAGAGAGGCAAACATTGTTTCGGGATAGTCAGCCTGGTTTAGTGTGAGGAAAATCGTGTTTCACAAACTTGATTGAGTTTTTTGAGGAAGTTACCAAAACGTTGATGATGGCAGAGCAGTAGATTTTGTTTATTTGGATTTTAATAACGCCTTTGAAAAGGTTCCGCATGGTAGATTAATTAGTAAAGTTGGGTCACATGGGATTCAGGGTGAGCATACTAATTGGATACATAATTGGCTTAATTGCAAGAGACAGAGAGGAATGGTGGAGGGTTGCTTTTCGGACTGGAGGCTTGTGACCAGTGGTGTTCCACAGGGATCGGTTCTGGGTCCTCTTTTGTTTCTCATTTATATAAATGATTGGATGAGAATATAGACGGCATGGTTAGTAAGTTTGCGGATGATCCCAAAATTGGTGGCATTGTGGACAGTGAAGGAAGTTTTCTAAGATTACAAAGGGATCTTAATCAAATGGGTCTTTTGACGGTAAAATAGCAGATGGATTTTAATCTGGATAAATGCAAGGTATTGCATTTTGGTACAACAAGGGTACAGCTTATACAGTTAATGGTAGGTCCTTGGGTAGTGTTGTAGAACAGAGGGACCTAGGGGGTGCAGGTACATAATTCTTTAAAATTTGTGTCACATGTAGACAGGATGGTTAAAAAGGCATTTGGCATGCTTGCCTTCATTGTTCAGACCTTTGAGCATAGGAGTTGGGACATTATGTTGAGGTTGTACAGGACATTGGTGGGACCTCTTCTGGAATACTGTGTCCAGTTCTGGTTGCCCAGTTATAGGAAGGATATTATTAAACTGGAGAGGGTTCAGAACAGATTTACCAAGATGTTGCCGGGTATGGAAGGCTTGAGTTATAACAAAAGGCTGGATTGGCTGGGACCTTTTTTCATTAAAGTGCAGGAGGTTGAGCGGTGAACTGATAGAAGTTTATAAAATAATGAGAGGTATAGATAGAGTTGATGGTAGCTATCTTTTCCCTAAGATGGGGAATTTCAAGACTAGGGGGCACAATTTTAGGTGAGAGGAGAGAGATTTAAAAAAGACATAAGAGATAAATGTTTTACACAGAGGGTGGTTCATGTGTGGAATGGACTTGCTGATGAAGTAGTGGATCTGGGTACAATTACAACATTTAAAAGACATTTGGGTCTTAGATGAATAGGAAAGGTTTGGAGGGATATGGGCCAGGAGCAGGTGGGTGGGATTAGTTTAGTTTGGGATTATGTTCAGCATGAACTGGTTGGACCGAAGGGTCTGTTTCCGTGCTGTATGACTCTATGATTCTATAATTTTTTGATAAGGTAACAGAGGGGTTGGTGAGAATGGTGCAGTCTATCTGAATATAGTGTTCTCCAAAATTCACTTGAAGAAACATCGTATTAGACTTGTCAGCAAAATTGAAGCAGCATGTTTACCAAATTGATCAAGGGATAAGATCTTCAGTCCGTCCAAATAACTGTAGCCTCTCTTCCTTTCTGGGTCTTCTTCACTTTTGAAGAAGTCAATTCAGTGAGGATGGAAAGGAAATAAAGGCCTAACAAAAGACTCACTCCACCAGAGCTACGCTGAGGCATCGGTTCCATGCAAGAATGTTAACCCACCCGTTGATTCTATGAGTAACATCTAATATTGCAAAGAAAAATGAAGGTTAAAAATAAAGCATGAAGTTACCAAAGTTAGTGTCTCAGAGATGAGAATTACAAATTGTTGAATGGAAAATAAAACAGGTTGGAGGATTTTAACATCTGAATAGGAAGCTACATTGAATAAGTGGAGGCACCTGGTCAGGAGCTGCATTAATCTATTATAAAGGCCAGTTACCATTACTAATCTGCCAGCTTGATACAGATATTTGCAAACTATACACTGTCTCTGCATTTACAGAGATGAAATGCCCTGGATGTCACAGTTGCGGGATTGGGTGGAATTTCAGGTCCATTGACGAGGTCACGTCATGAGCACCAAATGTAGATGTAAGCAAATACATGCAAATTTCATTTGCATGAAGACTGTCGGTGCCGTTGAAACATATTATGGAAGGTGGTGAATAAACAGTACCTGCTATGGTCACACTGGAAAATGCTAGGAAACCTGGTACAACCAAGGCTGGATGAGTGCACTATTGTTCCATTACCACAGATCATAACATTTTTTTAAAAATTCATTCCAGTTATCGAGATAACAAAAGAAACACCACATCCATATTAGGTTTCAAACAAGATGTATCAACCAGGTTTCTTAACAAACTTGGCTAGGATGCAATAATTGGTTGACACACATAGTCAGTAATATAGAAATATAAATGCTTATCTCTCTTAGTATCCTGAAAAAAAAATGCAAACATACACACACACACACACACACACACACACACATCGGAAAAGAGGAAAGAAACAGAAATTTCTAAAGAGATAAACTTCATGAAAAAAAATCACTTTGGCCAATGGGTTATTCTTAGGAGGATAAATGGTAGAATGACTGGGAGTCTTGCTCTATTGTTCTAAATGTATTCAAGTCACTAATCATAATCATGCATGGTTGGCTCTGAAGTCTTGCAGTCACAGCTTCTCAGGAATTACAATCTTGAGATGTTCCTTCAATCACTCTTTTAAAATAAAAAGTAGGTTTCACATTGAGGTCAACGGGAGGATTTTTTTTCTGAAATGGGAAAGATCAGCTGGGCAGTTTGCCAACACAGCTTGTTCTTAGCAGGCTTTCCTCCAACTTACCTGGTTGGCAGTAGGCAGAACTAGATAAAACAAACTCCTCTCCAAGCCAGCCACTGTTCAAAGTAGCCCCTGCAGGGATCTACAGCAAAGTGAGTAGTTTTCACTGGTCATGTGCTTTTACCAGGAACCACATCAAAGAATATCTCAAGTCAAAAGTGAACGTTTAAAGAAATCACTCCAGTTAGTTCCACAAAACATGAAATAAATCAATTTTCCATAATCATTCAAAACTGAAGTCCTCAAAACAATATCAAATGTGAAGCATCTTTTTATCAGAGGGAAGATAGGAATTCAGGCAGTGAAAGAGTGAATGAGAACTTGCAGGAGAAAATGTACACTCTGTAAAGCACAGGGTGAGAAAGGGAAGATGTAGTTAGTGGGTATAAGAAAAAGAAAAGAATCTTTGGTGATGTCACCAGGGCAAACACAGAGTCAGAGAAATTTGGGAGAAAAAGATGGAGATTTTACAGAATGGGAACAGGCATAGATCTGGTATCTATGGAGAGTCAGCAACATATACCTTCGAAAAGAATATTGTTAAAGATAGAAACCAGAAATCCAGAAAAGAAAGCTTGAAAAACTGTAAAGATGAGGCATGAATGGAAATTAGAAGCATTGTAAACACTATCATCTTTTGAGACAGCCACCACTACCTACGGCACGTACAAAAGCACATGAAATGTGTTGTATATACAGGAATTTTACAGTCCAGTAGTCAATATTAATTACCCAGAGTGGTTGTTTTTTTTTCACACTGATCTAACGGACAGGAAAATAGTTGATCCCGGTCTTACATATTTCCTCAGATTTAATTAAAGGCCTCAGCAAAGAAAAAGAATCAAAAGTCAGTTTGATTAATTAACTGAGATCAACTGATATTGGAGTCCTGGCTCAAAGCACTGAAGCATTTGATCTAGTCAAGCTGTTCCCAGCAAGCAGCAGCCAATCTAAAGGAGTCACAATTGTGGCACAAAGACAAACACCTCTCCTCACTAAGTGTAATTAAATTCTTATTAAACAGCTTGTCTTGCACATACCTCATTAATGGATACCTCACTGTGAACGCCAAAAGAAGGTTCCGCTGAACTTATTGGGAGCATTTTTCAGAACAAAGCTGGAGTTTAAATAACTGCTAATGAATGAAATGAACCACAAAGATAAAATCACAAGTAGTCAATGATGACGTGCAATGAAACATAAAAGAAATATTCACCCAATACATCTAAGTTTGAAGAGGAAGTTCTTTGTCTGTAGGTAAAGCATCACCACAGGCACCAAATATACATATATATACAATACCTGTTGTTCTGGTCATATATTTAAGGTTCATATTACTTATGTCTTGAAACAGAAGGCAATTGCTTAATCCATAAATTAGCAACCAAACTAGATTTCTTTTGCAATCCTCAATCTCTTTTCACCTTCACACCACACAAATGTGAGGCAATGACAATCTCCAATAAGAGACAATCTAACCATCGCCCCTTGACATTCAATGGTGTTATCATCACTGAACCCCCGCTATCAACATCCTGGGGGTTACCATTGACCAGAAACTGAACTGGACTTGTCAGATAAATGCAATGACTTCAAGAACAGGTCAGAAGCTGGGAATCTTGTGGCAAGTAACTCATTTCCTAACTCCCCAAAACCAGTCCACCATCCACAAGTCAGGAGTGTGATGGAATACTCCCCACTAGCCTGGTCGGGTGCATCTCCAACAACACTCAAGAAGCTTGACACCATCCAGGACAAAGCAGCCCACCTGATTGGCACCACATCCACAAGTATCTACGCCCTCCACCACAGACACTCAATAGCAGCAGTGTATACTATCTATAAGATGCCCTGCAGAAAATCACCAAAGATCCTTAGACGGTTCCTTTCAAATCCACAATCATTTCCAACTAGAAAGACAAAGGCAGCAGATATATGGAAGTATATCACTGTTCTTTCATTGCTACTTGGTCAAATTCCTGAAACTCCCTCCCTAAGGGCATTGTGGGTTGACCCACAGCAGGTGAACTGCAGCGGTTCAAGAAGGCAGCTCCCCACCACTTTCACCACTTTTTAGTTTGGAATGGTCACTAAACACTGGCCAGCCAGCGATGTTGACTTTGCTTTTCTCCCTGAAGCAGAGATAAGTTTGGAATCCACGCTGATCTTGCTCACATATCATGGTTGGGGTCACGCTTTCACTGTGAGGCAAAACATTCTAAATTGCCCTTGAAATTGCTGCTTATTTAGCCACTTATTCTCCAGGACTATTCAACCATTAGAGAATTACCTACTGGGGCCACAACATCATTCGTCGTACTATTAAAAACCTAATCTGCATCTTCATCACTACTATGCTTGAGTCTTTGAATGTTCACTATACCAACTTCTCCCCGCATCATTTGTGAAAATGCAGTTAATCTAGATGAGAAAAACAAAAAGAGTTGCACATACAAACGGTGATGGATTACTAATTAGATTCAATACTCTAGAAGCTTGTCTACAAGAAGTGTGCTTAATTGTCACCTATTCCTTAGCCGAAATATCTCCAACCCCCCATTACCATCTTCCTCCACTAGTGCTGTACCATTGCTGCAGTGTGTACTACATAAAAGATGCACTGCCACAACTCAATAAAGCTTTTTGGGCAAGAACCTAGAAAGATAAGGCAGCAAACGCTTGAGGACGCTGTAATGTCCAAATTTTCTGCCAAGTTACACACCATTTTGACTTGAAAGTACATCACCATTCTTACATCATCATTGGATCAAAATATTCAATCCAATAAAATTACTGGAACACCTTCACCTTACAAAACAGAGCAATTCAAACATCCACCACTTTCTCACAACAACTAGAGATAGGGATTGAATATCTGTATCAACTACATTCAGGGAATTAATTATAAAAAGATCCAGACGGTTTTGCTTTGTTTCACCCCACTTTTTACTATCCAGTTATGTCAAAAGGGTCCAGTAAAAGTTCCAGAGATAAAAGGTACTGCAGATGCTGGAGAATCCGAGATAACAAGGTGTGGAGCTGGATGAACACAGCAGGCCAAGCAGCATCATAGGAGCAGGAAAGCTTGATGTTTCGGGCCTAGACCCTTCATCAGAAATGGGGGAGGGGAAGAGGGTTCTGAAATAAATAGGGAGAGAGGGGGAGGCGGATAGAAGATGGATAGAGGAGAGGATAGGTGGAGAGGACCCCCGCAGAACGTGCAGCCCGCCTCTCCCTCCGCTCCAATCCCAACCTCACCATAAAACCCGCGGCAAGGGAGGCGCAGTTGTAGCATGGCGCACTGACCTCTACATTTCTGAGGCCCGGCGCCAACTCTCCGACACCACCTCCTACCGCCCCCTGGATCATGACCCCACCCCCGAGCACCAAACCATCATCTCCCAAACCATCCACAACCTCATCACCTCAGGTGACCTCCCACCCACCGCCTCCAACCTCATCATTGCCCAGCCCCGCACCGCCCGCTTCTATCTCCTTCCCAAAATCCACAAACCTGCATGCACTGGTCAACCCATTCTCTCTGCCTGCTCCTGCTCCACCGAACTCATCTCCACCTACCTAGACTCCATTTTCACCCCCTTGGTCCAAGAACTCCCTACCTACGTCCGTGACACCACCCACGCCCTCCACCTCCTCCAGAACGTCCAATTCCCCGGTCCCCAACACCTCATTTTTACTATGGACGTCCAGTCCCTATACACCTGTATTCCCCATGCAGATGGCCTAAAGGCCCTCCGCTTCTTCCTGTCCTGCAGAACTGACCAATCCCCCTCCACTGACACCCTCATCCGCTTAGCCAAACTCGTCCTCACCCTCAACAACTTCTCTTTCAATCCCTCCCACTTCCTACAGACAAAGGGGGTGGCCATGGGTACCCGCATGGGCCCAAGCTATGCCTGCCTCTTTGTAAGTTACGTGGAACAATCCATCTTCCGTACCGACACTGGCCCTAAACCCCACCTCTTCCTCCGTTACATTGATGACTGCATCGGCGCCACCTTGTGCTCCCACGAGGAGCTCGAACAGTTCATCCACTTCACCAACACCTTCCACCCCAACCTGAAGTTCACCTGGACCATCTCCAACACTCCTCTCTCCTTCCTGGACCTCTCTGTCTCCATCTCGGGTAACCACCTAGAAACCGATGTCCATTTCAAGCCCACTGACTCCCACAGCTACCTGGAATACACCTCCTGCCACCCACCTTCCTGCAAAAATGCCATCCCCTATTCCCAATTCCTTCGCCTCCGCCGCATCTGCTCCCAGGATGAGGCATTCCACTCCTGCACATCTCAGATGTCCTCATTCTTCAAGGACCGCAACCTCCCCCCCGCAGTGGTCGAGAACGCCCTCGACCGTGTTTCCTGCACTTCCTGCAACTCATCCCTCACACCCCGTCCCCGCAATAATAACCAAAAAAAAACCCCTCGTCCTCACGTACCACCCCACCAACCTCCGGATCCAACGCATCATCCTCTGACACTTCCGCCATCTGCAATCCGACCCCACCACCAAAGACATTTTTCCCTCCCCATCCTTGTCTGCTTTCCGGAGGGACCACTCCCTCTGTGACTCCCTTGTCTGCTCCACACTCCCCTCCAGCCCCACCACACCCGGCACTTTTCCCTGCAACCGCAGGAAGTGCTACACCTGCCCCCACACCTCCTCCCTCACTCCAATCCCAGGCCCCAAGAAGACTTTCCACATCAAGCAGATGTTCACCTGCACATCTGCCAATGTGGTATACTGCATCTGCTGTACCCGTTGTGGCCTCCTCTACATCGGGGAAACCAAGCGGAGGCTTGGGGACCGCTTTGCAGAACACCTGCGCTCAGTTCGCAACAAACAACTACACCTCCCAGTCGCAAACCACTTTAACACGCCCTCCCATTCCTCAGACGACATGTCCATCCTGGGCCTCCTGCAATGCCACAATGAGGCCACCCGAAGGCTGCAGGAACAGCAAATCATATTCAGCCTGGGAACCCTGCAGCCCAATGGTATCAATGTGGATTTCACAAGCTTCAAAATCTCCCCTCCCCCAACTGCATCCCAAAACTAGCCCAGCTCGTCCCCGCCTCCCTAACCTGTTCTTCCTCTCACCTATCCCCTCCTCCCACCTCAAGCCCCACCCCCATCTCCTACCTACTAACCTCATCCCGCACCCTTGACCTGTCCGTCCTTCCCGGACTGACCTATCTCCTCCCTACCCCTCCACCTACACTCACCTTTACTGGCTCCATCCCCGCCCTTTAGACTTGTCTGCCTCCTCTCCACCTATCCTCTCCTCTATCCGCCTCCTCCTCTCTCCCTATTTATTTCAGAACCCTCTTCCCCTCCCCCATTTCTGATTAAGGGTCTAGGCCTGAAACGTCAAGCTTTCCTGCTCCTATGATGCTGCTTGACCTGCTGTGTTCATCCAGCTCCACACCTTGTTATCTCAGTAAAAGTTCCTCTTTGCAATGCTACCACCAGAAATATCGAAGGGTCTATCATTTTGCCACTCCTTCTCATCTATACCTTGGCCCTTGGTGCAATGATCCACAAATATCAAATTCCGTTCAGCATATACCCTAATAATTTCCCATCACTTGCGTCATTACATTCTTGATAAAACATTAGGCATGGATTAGTCACAATCTCCTCCAGTTAAGTTTGCAGCAATTGAAGCAATGATTTCTGATCCAAGCCCTAAACTTCCATTGATGTCTTCTCCTCCTAGTCATAGTGTCATAGGCTCAAAAAGGCTGCTTGTAACATCAGCCTTTAAACACCTCCCACCATTAGAACCTCTGTTGGTAGAACTCTTACATCTGGACCAAAGGTTGTGGGTTTATCTAGTGTGCAGGGGCTTGAGCGGAAATAACAGGTTAACAATCCAGAGCATAAGAGAGTGCTACAATATCAGAGACATTGTAGGATTGAATTTATTTTATTATATCACTGTTAGGACTCGGTTATGATAGCTTTAAGTCGATCAATTAAAAAAGTATTCTATATGTAAAATGGCAACAAAGCATAATGGATAAGCTCAGATGAATGCTAGCTAAAATCTTGTACAAGTCAAGACAAGTCAAGAAGCTATTAAATGGTCATGAATTCATGTAAAGGTCTTTAATTTAAAAATCATTACAATGTGGATAACCCCACTGCCTTTTAAGCAGTGAATCTGTGAACGCATTCTGTCTAGTTAAAAAGCTGTGAAATAAGATAAGTACATATCAACACAATAATAGGTCACCGGTGATGAAATAAACTGGAGGATGACATTGAATCTAGGTGTAAATTTTGGTCTTGGGCTCCGTGAAGAAGTTCATGGAGTCAAGAAAGCAAAAAGCTGGAATGACAACAACAATGACCTGAACCAATTTCAGCTCATTACTGACCAATCAGATAACGGAAATGGCATTTTAAGTAAAATGGCACTGAACCAAGGTGGGAACAGTGTGCAAAACAAGAATTTTTTAAAAAACTAGGTGCACACCATCATCAAAAAGAAGAAAGGACCAAAGATAGTCCTCAATCAAGAGATGAAGTGCCATGCATACACTGCACCATGACAACAAATGCTAAATATTGGCCTGTGTTAAGTATTATAATTGCATGATAAACTTAATCAAGTTCATGAAGCTTATGAAAACAATCTTGTAGCTGTCTGGTTTTGTAGCTAGTGTGTGCTGGGAATCCCAATTAAGTCTGTAATTGCAAGTAACCAAGCCTTACAACTAAATTAAAGCAAGTGTCAGATCTTACGAAATGTCAGATCAATTTTTGCACAAGACATGAAATCATCACAATGGATGTGAAATATAACACAGTGTTATTTTAAAATGATGCAGAGAAGTTATTCCTAGAGTCCTGAACATTATTTCTTACTCTATCAGCATTATGAAAAACAGCTTACTTGATTGTTATTACATTTCTGTTAGTGGGAGTTGGCTGTCTGCAAATTGACTTTTTTCTTATAATGCTGCAGTACTACTCTGCAGACATACTTCAAGAACTTTGGGTTGTCCTGTGGTCATGAGAGGTTCTATATAAAGGCAAATCATCTTTTCTCTTGTTGCCAATTTCCATCTGTGTCACATTGCACACATCTGCCCTTGCCTCAGCTGATGTACTGCTGGAGCTCCGATTAATGCCTTTATCACATTTGCAATTGACTTTTTAAATGCTTCCCCAAGTCAGCTGATCACAATTCATAAACCTCAACTCATCAAGTACTCTACTGCACACATGCTATTCTGCAGATCCATTTGTAACCATCATCCTGTCATTTTTAACTTATGTTAGCTCCTGGTTCAATGTCTTCAAATTAAAATGCTTGTTCATGTAAACCCTGGCATTTTGTATTTGTGGAACATTCTCCATGCCTACGTTCTTGCCCACTTTACATTTCTCCTGACCCCTTCACTCCACCATTGTTGGTTGTATCTTCAGGATTCAGTATGTTGTCTAAATGGACTTTAGCAAGGCCTTTGACTGGCAGGCTAGTCATGAAAGTTAGGTCACATTGGATCCAGGAAGAGCTAGCTAATTGGATTCAAAATTGGCTCAGTGGTTGGAAGCAGAGGTTGATGGTTGAAGGTTGTTTCTTGGACTGGAAGCCTGTGACTTGTGGTGCGCCACAGGGGTTGGACCTTTTTTATGTGTTATTTACATAAATGATCTGGATGTGAATGTACAAAGCATGATTAGTAAGTTTGTGAATGATAAAAATTAGTAGATATTGTTGATAGTGAAGAAGGTTATCAAAAATTACAGACGGATCTTGATTAGATGGAGGAGAGGTCTGAGGATTGGAAATTCAATACAGATAAGTGTGAGATGTTGCACTTTGGAAAGTCATACTAAGGCAGGACATATACAGTAAATGGTGAGGTCCTGAGGAGTGTTATGGAACAAAGGGACCCAGGAGTACAAGTACATAGTTTGTTGAAAGCAGCGTTACAGGTAGACAGGGTGGTGAAGAAGGCATTTAGCATGCTGGCCTTCATCTTCCAAGGCAATGAGTACAGGAGTTGGAATGTTATGTTATAGTTGCCTAAGTGGTTGGTGAGGCCAGACTTGGTGTATTGTGTATGGTTTTGGTCACCCTGTTATAGGAAAGACATAGTTAAACTGGAAAGTGTGCAAAGAAGATTTATGAGGATGTTGTCAAGTCTAGTAAGCCTGAGTTATAGGGAGATGTCAGCCAGGATAAGACTTTGTTCCTTGGAATGTAGGAGAATGAGGGGTAACCTTATTGAAGTGTATAAAATCATGAGGGGTATAGATAGGATGAATGCATGTAGTCTTTTTTTTCCTGGGGATGGGGAATCGAAAACTAGAGGGCATAGGTTTTAGGTGAGAGAAGATAGATTTAAGGAGGACCTGAGGGGCAACTTCTTCATACAGAGAGTGGTGCATATATGGAATGGGCTGCCAGGGAAAGTGGTTGAGGCAGGTACAATAGCAACATTAAAAAAAACATTTGGATAGATACATGGATGGGAAGGGTTTAGAGGGCTATGGACCAAATGCATGCAATTGGAACTAGCTGAGTGGACACCATGGTCAGCATGGACCAGTTCAGGCCAAAGGGTCTGGTTCCATGCTGTATTACTCTACGACTCTATGAGTCAGGGTCCTGGACTCTGCAATTTCACTTGTAACCTGTGTTGCATTTTCTCATCCCTCACTTTCTTTAAAAACCTACTTAACAACCACCTCTTTGTCTGTGTTTTTCTCATTACCTCTACTAACTGCTCTTGGATAAAGCATCCACTTATTTATGATCACACACTAAAGTACCTTGGGACTCTATTCAAAGATAAAATGAACAATAGACTATCACAGGCTTCAGCAAGATTGCAATAAATTTTTAAAAATGAATCTGGGCAGAAAATTCAGCCCCAGAGATGGAAAGAGGCACACTTCACTGCTGGATCAGAATCACCCTCCATTTATATCAGTTGTTTAAAACAAAATTTATTAAGTAAAAACTTGTGTTTACATAGGGTCTTTCATGACTACTAGTTGTCTTAAAGTTCTTAACGGCCAATGAATTATTTTTAAGATGTACTCACTGTTAATAGAGATAAGTTAAGAATGTCATGGTTGGGGAGTCACAAGATTGGACCTATTCTTAGAGGAATTTTCACAGGAAATAAGTATTCACAGATATTTGTTTTCCACATTCACCACTGCAATCTCATTGGATTATTATGAGTTTTTAGACTCATTTTCCCCCAGTCATCCCCTCGTTCAACAGTACAGGAAGAATTATGTGTTCTTGTGCAGCTGTTCTCACTTCCATTGCTGGCTATAAATGTTGGATCGTCCTTTCGACATGCTTTAGAAATAACCTATACTTCTCGCAATCATCTTTTCTCAAAGCCATATTTTGCTTTTCAACAATTAATTGCATCATTGATACATTTAAGCCACTTTTCTTCATTACCATTTCTAATTCAATAAATTATTCAACCTAGTTTCAGAGATAGTAGGAACAGCAGATGCTGGAGAATCTGAGATAACAAGGTGTAGAGCT